>OX578133.1:45183913-45783913 GCA_951213105.1 Amaurobius ferox
AAGTCAAGAAATAAACCTTTACAAATTAATTTATGTTTAAATTTAGTAGGTAGACGGTACTTAGTACCCAGTAACATCAGTGATCTTAGTGCATCATAATTAATAATATTTAGATTTCCCGTTATAACATGCCCATGGTGTTTATCTACGAAGTCTTTGTATTTTTCTAAATGACAGTGGCAATATGACTCTTTATCCAATTCATAGTTTTGATTAATATCTACTGATTTGGCAATTTGATTATAGTTGAAAATATAACGTCCTAGCGGTTTATCATATTTATAAGCAATTTTAGGATTTACATGTTTGACTGGAAAGTAATTGGAAACCGATTTTAAAAAATTATTTATCTTCAGATTATTTAAGACAGAATTAGTAAAATTCAAGGTACAATATTCGTTTATTTTAGTATTTTGTTTTGATTCGTCATTAAAGTTTACGTCTGTGACATATAAATAACCATTAAGATTTTTACTTCTGGTAATGAGCAAATCATAGAATAAATGTTTAAAATGAACGTTATCAAATGCAGTACTTAGAAAAAGGTTATATACCATATTTAATTGCGAAAATCCAGTTTTTACATTGTTTCCAATCAAAAGTAATTTTAAAATTTGCATGTTGCTGAAGGATGGCATTTTTTAGTTCAGATAATGATGGCAATTTTTTATTATATTTACTTGCTCTTTTAGTTCTTTTTGATTTACTTTTATGATTGTTGAAGGAATTATAAATATTATGGTCTTCATTAGGAGAATTAAAGGACTTTTTAAATATATTATGATGATTAAATATTTGATTGAGTCCATATGGAAAAATAGTTTTATGTGCACAAATGAATTCATTTTCAAGAAACAATCTGTCATTATATATATATTATATATATATATATATATATATATATATATATATATATATTATATATATATATATATTAATATATATATATATATATATATATATATATATATATATATATATTATATATATATATATATATTATATATATATATATATATATATATATTATATATATATATATATATTATATATATATATATATATATATATATATATTATATATATATATATATTATATATATATATATATATATATATATGAATGAAAGTAGAAAAGAACGGGAGTGACCATATGAATTACATAAGAATGGTAGGGGTGGATTGCGACACCCCTTTCCCGCTTAAAGCAGCTTTTACAACCCGGGTAACGCTCACGGAACCAACATAATTCCATGGTCAGCCTCCCAAATGTGCGAAAATAAAAGCACCAGAACAGACTCAGAACCAAAGAAGTAAACGAATCCATGAAGAAGAAACATCCGCTAGTCCAACCCGATGGAACGTCTCTTTATATAAGTAAAGTTGCTCATGCGCAGAGAAATATCAGGATAATAGTTACGCAGTCATGAATATTAAATCTCTATATCAACAATCAGATTACAAATTTTCTTTAAAAAAGGATTTGTAATAATGTTGTACAAAATTGACTGGATAATTTCTTTTTATAGCTTCATCTGCAAATTTTTTACATTTGCAAATGCAGTCTTTCCTAAAAGTATTATAATTTTGGTTTCTTCTAAAATGTCCAATTACTATATTTCTGAAGACATACTTTGCAAGGTTTGAATTCCAATCGATAATATGATTTACCTTGATCCTGTATGAATCTCTTTTGTCGTGTAACTCTGTGTATATTCCATATTTCTTGTGTTTTTTGATAGCTAAATCCAAGAATTTTACCGATCCGTCCTCACACGCTGGATTTTCAATAAGGTCCAATTCGCTTGGGTAGAATGAAAAGTCAAAACATGGGGTGTTTTCATAGCCCCCAATTATCACATCATCGACATAACGGAAGTAGGGCATTTCCGATAGGATATGAGTGCCTCTTTCGTTATGTCGATGATGTGATAATTGGGGGCTATGAAAACACCCCATGTTTTGACTTTTCATTCTACCCAAGCGAATTGGACCTTATTGAAAATCCAGCGTGTGAGGACGGATCGGTAAAATTCTTGGATTTAGCTATCAAAAAACACAAGAAATATGGAATATACACAGAGTTACACGACAAAAGAGATTCATACAGGATCAAGGTAAATCATATTATCGATTGGAATTCAAACCTTGCAAAGTATGTCTTCAGAAATATAGTAATTGGACATTTTAGAAGAAACCAAAATTATAATACTTTTAGGAAAGACTGCATTTGCAAATGTAAAAAATTTGCAGATGAAGCTGTAAAAAGAAATTATCCAGTCAATTTTGTACAACATTATTACAAATCCTTTTTTAAAGAAAATTTGTAATCTGATTGTTGATATAGAGATTTAATATTCATGACTGCGTAACTATTATCCTGATATTTCTCTGCGCATGAGCAACTTTACTTATATAAAGAGACGTTCCATCGGGTTGGACTAGCGGATGTTTCTTCTTCATGGATTCGTTTACTTCTTTGGTTCTGAGTCTGTTCTGGTGCTTTTATTTTCGCACATTTGGGAGGCTGACCATGGAATTATGTTGGTTCCGTGAGCGTTACCCGGGTTGTAAAAGCTGCTTTAAGCGGGAAAGGGGTGTCGCAATCCACCCCTACCATTCTTATGTAATTCATATGGTCACTCCCGTTCTTTTCTACTTTCATTCATGTATTCTACTAGGGAATTTGAGCAGCATTTGCGCCTCCTCCTTTGTAGTGAATAGTTCTTTAATTTCAGGCTTATTTGGGATATATCCTATTTTGTCTCACTTTATCGTAATAGTATATATATATATATATATATATATATATTAATATATATATATATATATATATATATATATATATATATATATATTATATATATATATATTATATATATATATATATATATATATATATATTATATATATATATATATATATATATATATATATATATATATATATATATATTATATATATATATATATATATATATTGTATATATATATATATATATATATATATATATATATTATATATATATATATATATATATATATATATATATTATATATATATATATATATATATATATATATATATATATATATTATATATATATATATATATATATATATTGTATATATATATATATATATATATATATATTATATATATATATATATATATATATATATATATTATATATATATATATATATATATATATATATATATATATATTATATATATATATATATATATATATATATATATATATATATAAACACTTCACTCAATAAGTCTGCGGTCTGACACATATATGGCAACACTGTTGACAGACCCATATGATTTCTGGATAGTACCAACCTTCAAACGACACGTGTCGAAATTTCATGACATTCTGACAATTAGTTTATAGGTTACAGTGGTTTTAGTGATCCCAGTTTTGCGATTTTCAACACAATGGATAAAAAAGAATTTCGTGTGTTGATTAAACATTGTTTTTTGATGGGGAAAAATACTGTTGAAGCCAAACAGTGGCTTGATAAGCGTTATGGAGACTCTGCAGCAGGGAAATCAACTATTATTGACTGGTATGCTGAATTTAAACGCGATCGTACAAACACCGATGCTGCTAAACGCTCTGGTCGCCCAAAATCGGCAGTCGTTCCGGAATACATTAAAAAAGTCCACAAAAAGTTTTGAAAGACCGTAAAGTGAAGTTGCGTGAGATAGCTGACACCTTAAAGATATCAGAAGGTATTAGAAGGTAAGAATTGTAAATATATATATTATCAATTCTTACAGATATCAGAAGGTAAGAATTGTAAATATATATATATTTACAATTTTACATGAAAACTTGAGCATGCGTAAATTGCTTTCGAAGTGGGTGCCGCATTTGCTCACACAGGACCAAAAACAACAACGCGTCGACGATTCAGAGCGCTGTTTGGAGCTGTGCAAGCGAGATAAGAAGGATTTCTTGCGTCGGTATGTGACAATGGATGAAATATGGATCCATTACTACACGCCTGAATAAAAAAATCGTCAGCTGAGAGGACAGCAGCCGGTGAAAGTCGTCCAAAGCGAGTAAAAACCCAAAAGTCAGCTGGTAAGGTTATGGCATCCGTATTTTGGGACGCGCATGGTATTTTGTTCATCGACTATCTTGAGAAAGGTAAAACTATCAATAGCGATTATTACATGGCATTATTGGATCGATTGAGTGAAGAAATCAAGAAAAAACTGCCTCACATGCAAAAGAAAAAGTGCTGTTCCACCAAGACAATGCCCGGTGTCACAAGTCGATGAAAACGATGGTTCAATTATATGAATTACGCTTCGAATTGCTTCCTCACCCACCGTACTCTCCAGATCTGGCCCCCAGTGACTACTGGCTTTTTGCAGACATCAAAAAGATGCTCCAGGGAAAGAAATTTGGCTCAAATGAAGAAGTGATTACCGAAACTGAGACCTATTTTGAGAGCAAAGACAAATCGTTCTATAAAAAAGACATCGAAAAGTTAGAGGAGCGTTGGAACGGATATATCACTCCTGAAGGAGAGTATGTTGATGAATAAAGTCGAATTTCTAAAAAAAAAATTGTTTTTCTTAGTTAGAGTTAGACCGGAAACTTATTGAGTGGGGCCATATATATATATATGTGTGAGAGTCTCTGGATACAATATTTCACGAATGACTGAAGCTTTGCGAACGAAATTTAGTAGCAATATTACAATTGGTAAATTATGAACCCTCTTAATTTTAAACGCAATCGAATGTTCGAAACATCCCCAAATTTTGGAATTAAATTTTGAAAAATCATTAAAAAATCAGTATCTTCCATAATATTGCATAAATGATTATTTCTTATGTAATTTTTCATAAGAAAACGAGTGACATAAATTTTAGAACGCCAGCATGAACCGTTCTCGAGATATTGCAATATTTTCCAAATGCATTTAACAAAAATATAACATAAAATTAAAAACTATTGACTATTGTAAATTATGTTCATTTTTCATACGTAATATTATGCGGCAAAATTTTTAGCATCATTCTCTTGGATCTGGTTCGTTCTATTTACGAGAGAAGATACTTTTGGTAACAGTTTTGTATTTAACGCCTAACAATTCGCCTATAGTCACTTTTTTTTACAAGAAAAGCTCTTTTCTTCGTTTGTCTGTAACGTTAGGCGATATATTTGGGGGAGCCTAATTCCTAATTCATTGAAATATCACCAACTTAACAATATTTCTCCCCAGATTGACGAATATATCATAAAATTTGCAAAAATAACACAAAATTCATGAATTAATCACTAAAATATTTTAATATATATATATATATATATATATATATATATATTTATTTATATAATTTGGTAATTATTATAATTCATTATTTTTCAATCGGTTTATAACTGTCGGCCAAGTTTATAGAGTTCATAATTATTAACTATCTCTGTAATTAGAAATAAGCATTTTTCTTGGTTAATTTTGATGGATGCTTGACCTTGATGACGAACCTATTCTAAATTAGCCTCCATTAAGCCTAATGCTGTTCCACAATATAGGTCTTATTGCTTTGTTTTATTTTTTATTTATATATTTTTGATTTCTCATCATTATTATTTGTATATCCATTAAATTTCTGTATACTTAGCACTGTTACATTTATTGTTTCATATTTTATTATTCACGAATCAAAAAATTATGTTGCTGCCCGTATTTTGTTTTCTGTAGTTATAGGCATGTAGTAAGTAACCCATTCAAACTTTGTTTGCTACATTCTTAACTGATTAATTTTTGACTTCATCTATATGTTACACAATGTATCTCTAATATTTCTTTAGATCACCATAAACTATATTTATATATATATATATATATATATATATATATATATATATATATATATATATATATATATATATATATATATATATATATATATATATATATATATATATATGCTCGTGTCCAAAAGTTAAACCTAATTCTTAAAATGCGAAAAATTCAGAGTTAATATGGATATAATGATTCACAATCAGTTGTGAATAATCTTGGGACTAAGGTAAATCATTCTGCATATGCAAAACAGTTCAGTCGACGTCGACATGCGCAAAGCACCGGCGCACGTCGGGATGAGTATGAAACGGCCTCGAGCTGCATGGCCAGTTGAGGCAAAATTTTGCAATTTCTATGGTACGGAGCGTTGTTAATAATAAACAAGAAAGATCAATCATGCTTAAAGCATTGATTAAGAAACACTTTCCAACTTCAATGCAATTTTAATTAAACATGTCTAAAATGTAATACATTCCTCGGTAATATTTTAAAACTTCTCACAATAATACATTGATTTATTATAGTTGAAAACTTAAACATTCATCCAAAAAAATGAACTTCATTCAAATGACGGCATTGAAATATAAATTGCCTGGTTTAAACATCTCTAAAATGTGATATATTACTCGGTAACAATTTTAGAATTATCATAATACCACGATAATTTATTATATTTAAAAACTTCATCGAAAACAACTGAAATTCATTCAAATGACGTCATAGAAAAAATAACACGCCTCGCTCTCTCTAAAAAAGCAGCATTTCATTCATAAATAATTTCCCATTCATGTCATTCATCACAATACAATAATAATTTATGTTATTTAAAAATTAAGACCATGGAGCTATAAGTAATTTAACTCTATGCTTAAAACTTCATCGCAAAAAATCGTCCTTCTCTCGGTAAAGTCAATGAATATTTCTTTCATATCAGCTATGCAGACTCCATGAGCTAAATTCTTTTGCATTAAAAAAATACAGCAATTCCTATACAACTCATCCTACATATTTTGCTGTTTACATTTCACATAAGTGAAAAATAGGCTTCGGTAGAGAAATAATCAAAATTGGATGCTCATTTAAACTCAAATATATTGTCATTGCGTTGTTTCAGTATGTAGATGCACAGAATTTAAGCGAAAATGAAGAGGTTTTACGACGAATACAACACTCAATATGAATTAAAAAGAACTTTAAAAATGACGATTTTGAGACAAGATGGATGCCGTATTATATTTTGAAGTTGGTCACGTGATCGTTTCATATCATGGTCACGTGATCGCTTCGTGTAAGAGGTGTAATTATTATTTTAATTTTTATTTAAAAAACTACTGAATATATTTTGCTGAATTTTTTTTTATATATTTTATGGAACAATTTGAATATTACCTAAAATTTTCGAAGCAATTTGTGAAATTTAAATCCGCTTAAAAAATGTTTGGTCCCATTGGGTTCAATGTATTTCATTTTTTCAACCCGGGTTCAATCCAAAACTAATTGGGGGATATTATTTATTTATATTCCCATAGGTCCTACAGACCGTCTGAACAACATACTAAAATTTCATTTTGATCAAGTCATTTTTACGGCAGTTATCGTGCTAACGGACAGACAGACAAGACAGACAGACAGACAGACAGACAGAATGAACAAAGTCATAAACACTTTTCAACTTTGTTGTAAAGTGTTAAAAAGGACGAAAGATGTCACAAAGATGCCAACTGGACATGTTTTTGGAGGGACGGATTATTGGAAAGATGAAATCCGGTCGATCCCAAAGCGTTTCGAATTCTGAATGTGCCTCAGTGTGTGACCTCCGGACTGTGGGCAGGGGTTCGAAACCACTGGAGATGTTACCCGACGAAAAGTGCCAGGTTGGCCAAGGGTAACAACCGCTAGGCAAGACCAATATTTGGTGTTAACTGCACGACGTCAGAGGAACCGTTCTGCCAGACAACTGGATTAAGCCCTTACAGCCGCCACAGGAGTCACTGTTTCGAGACAAACTGTTTACAGGAGATTCAGACACATTGGTTTCTATGCCAGACGACTAGCAGTTTTCATTTCCCTGAAGTCTGCACAGAAACGCGCGCGTTTACAATGGGATTTGGAACATTGACAGTGGAGTGGACAAAAGTGGGACAATGTCAAGTTCAGTGACGAGTCCAGGTTAGCCTGCAAACTGATTCTCATCGTATCGCGATTTGGAGAAAACGTGAAATGCGTTTTCACCCGGGAAACATCACGGAAAGACATCGTTTTCTGTTTGGGGGTGTTATGGTCTGGGCAAGCATCATGATGGACCGCCGCACAGACCTCCGCATCTTTGACACGGGATCGGTTACCGGTCAAACATACTGAAACGAAGTCCTTGAGCTTACCGTTCGATTGTTTCAAGGTGCTGTTGGTCCTAATTTCATATTTAGGAATAACGCGCCTCCTTATCTTGAGGCCTTGGTTGACGACTTCCTTCAAACTGAAGATATCCAGCACATGCAGTGGCATGCCAAATCTCCTGATCTGAATCCAAAAGAGCATACGTGGGATATGCTCGGGAGACATCCTGCAGCCCTTCGCTACCCACCAAGCTCCGTTCCGAGATTGAAAACCGCTCTCCGTGAGGCTTAAAAGTCTTTGAGCACACAACTCATCCAAACCCTTATCGAAAGTATGGGAAATCGTTGTGCAGCATGGGTGGCCACCCAAGATTTCCACACACCGTATTAAACTGCAGCATCACATTGTTTTAATCATTCTGTTTCACAGAGGTTAACACTCGTATTGTGACCCCTTTTCTTTCAACCCTTTTCTTTGGATATTAGAAGTCGTTATTATCCTTGTTTTGCATTGTTTTCCGCTTCAATAACCCTATTACACCCGCATACCGCGTTTCCTTCCATTCCGATGTGAATTTCCTAAAATTTTCACATAAACAGCAATTACGCTTAACGTTTGAACATGAGTGTATATATATATATATATATATATATATATATATATATATATATATATATATATATATATATATATATAATTGAATAAATGTAATTTACTTGTATTATATATACCAGAGATTGATCATTTATTGAAATTGTTATATATATATATATAATCTTATTGCTGATGCTATGGATAATATTAATAATATTAATGATTGTCAATTTAAAGTTGCGCAAAATCTATATAAATAAAATTGAAAATCTGTCTGTCTGTCTGTCTGTCTGTCTGTCTGTTTGTCCCGTCATCACGGGAGAACGGCTGAACCAAATTTGCTGAAATTTTGTGGGTAGCCTGGAAATAGTCTCATTTAAAATTTGATCCATGTTTGGAGTTACTACGATCAGTGGTTCTTGAGATATTAGTGAAAAACAAAATTTTCGTTTGTCTCATCATCACGGAAGAACTGCTGAACCAAATTTGATGAAATTTTGTGGATAGCCTTGAAATAGCCCCCCATAAATTTAGCCTAAGTTTCGAGTATCTATGACCAGGGGTTGTCGAGATATTAATGAAAAACGAAACTTTTTCCTAGGAGTTCTACTCTCTAACTCCGTGGTTTATCCAAACGAAAAGCTTGAAAATCGTTTGAAAGTGAATTAAAATTTATCTTTGAGTTTGATGAGAGATTTTTTCCGCCAATTAGTCACTTTCTGAAAACATGAATTGTTTGAAAATCGTTTGAAACTGAATAAAAACTTTACTCTGAGTTTGATGGGAGATTTTGTGCGCTAATTAGTCCCTATCTGAAAACATGAATTGTTTGAAACATGGTTTAAAAAGGAAATATATCTCCATGGTTTATTTTCACAAGCTTTTACTGAACAATGAAAAGTATAAAGAAATCAAAATGGTTATTTTATTTCGCAGTTTATGAGGAAGATTCTGTCTTATATCATGTTGCTCAGAAACGTAATTAAATTAAATCTGTCTGTTAATTTTAATTATTATTTTTTCGATTTGAATAATAAATAAATAGATATAAAAATATATTTTAGAAAAGAACGATTTGATTTTTCTTATAGCATTTTTGACTGGATAATATCAATTACGTTCTTCAAGTTTAAACGTTATTATTATTGATATTTTCGGGGATTATTGATTCAGGGATTATTGATATTTTCAAGCTATTATGCAATTGTTTTATTATGACAAAAATTGCTTAAACTCATATAATGTACGCTGTACGAGTAATCTTCTACAAACACACGGGTATATCTTTTAATCTACGAGAATATTAGTAGTACAGGTATATTGGCATATAATTTGATATATATTGGCATATAATTTGATATATATTGGTATATAGTTGAATCAATTACGACCTTCTGGTATAAAGATTACGGGGATTATTGATATTTTCAATTTATTACGTCATCTCTTTTATTTTGGCAAAGATTTTCGAGACATATATTGTAATACGTGTAATCTTCTACTAACACGCTGGCATATTTTCTAATCTGCGACTATAAAAGTAGTACGGGGTTGCATATATTGGTTCAATTCCTATTTTTTTTCTTTTTAAATTTGCTTACAAAAGGGACCAGGATGTTTTTTATTCTTCAGATCTGCCCGTGAAGATAATTTTGCATTTTGAGAACATATATTCTTAAACTTCTCTTTAGGAGCAATAAATTTAATATTTTAACAGAATTTGCACATGATTGCGAATTATAAGTTTCTTTATATTACATACTCCGTACGAAGAACGGACATGCTGCTAGTATAAGATAATTGAGTACTTCGAACTAGTTTTACATGTTGTCATACGGAAAAGCAACTAATGTACAATTGGACTTTTAAAACATTGTACCGTGGATATTATACATGTTTTCACTCTGAAAGAAATAAATTCATTGGTCATGTGCCGTCTACATCAGATTCTTTTATTGTACGAAATATTCATATATTTTTATGTTTCTTCTTACTTTTGGGGCCATCAACTGTGATATTAAATTATCAATATTATATGTTAACTGCGCGATTAAATTTTAAAGAAATAATTTTAAAATGTGCGCTTATTTACAAATTTCTACGGAAATATGCACCAAAATCTGAAATTGCATTTTAACAGTTATTGCGTTTCATTTAATTTCCCATACGTACACAATACAAGTTTATAAAAATTGTATCCATTCTTTTTTTTTAAAAATACCAAAAAACTTACCTCATAAAAAATCACCAAACGGCGTACGATATAAATTATAACTGCAAATTAAAATGTAAATTTTCTCTTTTGAAGACACGGACCGATATTTTGTTAGTAACTGTGTACCGCCATCTACACACTAAAAGTTAAGATACACCATATACAAATATATGATTCCCGAGATCACATTGTTAATCGAATCATTCAGGAGGCCATTAAAGCAAGCGTTTTGCTTCGTGTTATGGACTGACACTGTGATCTAACACGTCAACAATCCGAGATAACTAAAAAAAGCGACTTAAAAACTTCTAGATCAGTGTCTACTTAGCAGGAATAGGCAATAAAACTATTACAAAAGAATTTATTTGACACAAAATGTTAGTAGCGAATGGCTGTTCTATTTGGGAACGGTACAATAAATAAATAACACTTACTGAACTGAAACTAATGTGCATAAAATATCCTCCATTAGAAATAATGAAGATTTGAATTCCAAAAAGAATATTACAGCGTACTTTGACAACCGCTACGGGTGTCACCGTGTTAGAAGCCGTGGTGATACAACAGTTTGACAGACATTTATTGCTTTCTTTATATACATAATATATAAGGAAAGTATTGTGACGGGGTCGAAAATTCGAAATCGAGTTTTCGACGGGAGAGCACGTTTCAAGCATCCCTGATCCCGAATCAAACATTTTTGAAGTGATGTCTGTCTGTGTGTGTGTGTGTGTGTGTGTGCGTCAGTGAGTCTGTGGAGACGATAACTGACGAACGACTGGACCGATTCGAACGAAATTTGGTACAAAGATCACAATCCGTAAACACTGGATGCCTATTGTTTTTATACGCAATCGAATGTTCACGACCCCCTAAATTTTCGAGTGAAATTTTGAAAAAATCGTCAAAAAATCAAAACCGCTAATAAAGTTACACAAATAGACATTTCTTATGTAATTTTTCATTAGAAAACGATTGACAAAAATTTTGGAACGCTAACCTGAACCGTTCTCGAGATATTGCACATTTTTCAAAAAAATTATCAAAAGTCATATAAAATTAAATAAAAATATTTCCTATTGCGAAACATGTTCACTTTTCATATGTAATACCATGCGATACATTTGGTGACATCATTTTCGTGAATTCAGCTCGTTCCATTCATGAAAAAAGGTCCTTTAAGTAATACTTTTGTATTTGAACGCCAATAGTCATTTATCTGCTGTAAGAATAACTTATTTCTTCGTCCGTAATGCTTGGCGAGATTTTGGCGACGAATTTGGTGGAATGTCGCCAACTTGGCGACTTTTTATATGTTGCCAAATCCACGGAAATATAGCCAAATGGATATGAATGACGCTAAATAAATGAAAATGGCGATTAATTGAAGAAAATTCAATGTCTTTGAAAGAATATAAGTATCTACTATAAGAAAACCAATTTTTTTACTGTAAAAGTAGTATACTCATTGCATTATATAAGGAAAGTCATGTGTTGCCCACATCAGATTTTTTCCTTACGTATCCGGGTTTCTTTCATTCCTAGTGTCGATTTCTACCCATTCGACAAAGCTCTACAGCTTTTTAATAAGCTGTTTTCTTCCAAGGTCCGTAGAATATCTTCTTAACGAGTTCCGTGGTATGTTTGATCTTAACATAAATAGTATTGAATGCTGCGAATGATTCAGTAATGAAAACTTATGAAACTAAACTATGTATTTTATGTATAGGATTAAGACGAACATTCCAGTAGTCATTTATAATAGCAGATGTTAGCAAATCCGTAATTGGAGCCGGTTTCTTACAAAAATGTGAATTAATTGTTGATATAGAAAAATTTATGTTGTATCCCCTCACAAAAATAACTAGTAAAAGACAAACGGTTAAGTATAAAGTGCAAATGATGATATTACCAGTGGAAATTTAGTGTATCATGAATTACTACCCGGAACTATCTGGAAATTACACGATTAAATTCCGAGGTTTCAATTAATGCGAAGTACAATACAGTTCACTTTACACCTACAATGGGACTTCCAGTAAATGCTAGACCGTGAAGATTGCAACTTGCAAAATTAGAAATCGCAAAACACTAATTTTCTTACATTCTGGAAACAGACATATGTATTTTGTCTAGACTATTACATATGGTTCCTAAAGGTCCTACCAGGCATTTAAATAGAATTACTGAAGTTTATAAATTTCCTTTGCCATACTTGTAAGAATTTACATAAATGTTTAAAGGGAGTATTGTATTTTCAAAAATTGATTTAGCAAAACATTTCACCAGGTATTGGCACATTCTGCTGATATACCAAAAACAGCATTTAATTAAATTTCGGGATCTGAATTTTAGCTATGTGGTGCAGCTCATACTTTTTCATTAAACTTCATTACTGAGGTTTTATTTCCCTTATATTGACGACATATTAAACTTTAGTAAATGTTGATAACAACATAAAGATCTTTTAAAAATCAAGTTTTTCAGCAATTTTCGGAATATGGAGCAACTGTCAATGTTTCGAAATGCATTTCCGGATATTAAAAAAGAAATTTCTTAGATCATACAGTAAAAGAATTGGGCTGTACGCCTCTTAAAGAAAGAGTTCGGGTGATCCTGGATTTTTAATTACCAAAAGACGTCCGCCATTAAGTAGATACCTTGGTATGGTGAATTTTTATTGCCGATTTATTTCTAACGCCTCTGCTATTTTACCACCCTTGAACAAATTTTTAACTGGATTATAGAAGAAAGAAAGAAAATTTTGAAATAGGGTCCTGAGATGGAAAAAATTATTTCATATAGCAGAAATACTTTAGCAAATGCTACGTTATTGCACCACCAGTTGACAGATGCCGATCTTGCGGCAATAACAGATTGTGGTGAAGAATCTGTAAGAACTGCATTACATGAACTATCACATTTAGAACCGAAACCATTCATTTTCTTTTCAAAAAAAATTAACGATAGTACAGAAAAGTTATTATACATGTGATCGTGACATAACGCTCTTTTACATTTCCGGCACAAGCTAGAAGTAAGACAATTTATACTATATATTGATCACAAGCCCTTAACTTATGCCCTGCGGCAGAAACTTGATAAATGTTCCCCGCGGAGGTTACGTCAGTTGGATTTCATTTCTCAGTTTACAAATAATAGAAGTTTCCCAGAAGGAAAGAATAACGTTGGTATGATACACTTTTACAGGCTGGTGTAATTGTAATCATTTCAACAACTGCTATATCTAAATGGGCGAAAGCACAAAAAATGTTGAAGAGTTAAAACAAGTTCTTCATTGATTTTTAAAATGGCGAATTTGCTTAATTCGAATGATTTTATATATTGTCACTATTCTATGGAATCAGACGCACCCTCTTGTCCTATTACAACTTCGAATAAATGTTTTAGATATGCTGCATTGTTTAGCTCATCCTTGGATTAGGAAAACTCAGAAATTAGTCGCCTCGAAATATATGTGGAAATTGTTGAATAAGGACATTGCCTGGTGGTGTAGGACTTGTGCTCCGTGTCAGATGAGTAAAGTTCATAGACATGCTAAATCCCCAATCGCAAAGTTTTATTGTCCTGAGTGAAATGTTTTCGCACATACATATACAGATAATAGGACCATTACCACCGTGTATAGGTTTATCGTATTGTGTCGCTTCTAATGATAGATTTAAACGTTGGTTTGAACTAGTCCTAATTCTGGATATATCTGCCGAGAACCTTTGTATTTGGCATTGGATAGCCGATTCGGAACTCCAGGAAAAATCACAAGTATTCAGAAGGTTAAATTTGAATCACGGTTATTTAAATTTCTGATACAATTACTGGGAATTAAATGGTAGCTACTTATAACCCATAAACGAATGGGATCTTAGAACATCCGCTAAAACAGGACCTCGTGTGCCACAAAATGTACCATGGTACGATACTTTGTCATCAATTCCATTGGGACTGAGAATTGTGCATACAGATTGACTCTTCTATAGCTGAGATAGTATATGGCATAACTCTCAAAATACCCGATGAATTTTAACATATTTTTGTAAATGCACATGGTGCAAATTTTGTAAATAGTCTAAAAGCCATCATGCAAACCACTAGACTTTGCAACTTCCCAACGTGAAGTTAAATAAAATCTACTTATCAAAAGATTTGGTAAAATGTTCACGAGTATTTTTGAGACGAAGTCCATTTAAAAAATATCTAGAACCTCAATATAAGGGGCTATTTTTGAACAAAAAAGAGGCTAATATTACGTGATTCGAGTAATGTGTTACAAAAATCTTGTTAGTATTGATCGCCTGAAGCCATCGTGCTTACTAAAGTGGAATAGTGTGAACATACACTTAAGAAACAGAAGTGAGAGGACAATAAGTGATAAAAAATATTTATTAGGCGTAATATAACAGTTTGACAGTAGTTGCAAACGTGCAATTTCACAAAAAGTGCTCAAACTTCCAAGCATTAACAGTAATGCATGTTAGACAGAGGCGACGCACATTCTTAAGCGGGAGTATTTGAACATGACTTTTGGGGCTCGATGGTTGAGGCGTGATGGATCCGTCGCATGACCACCACCATTACCCGATTTATCTAACATTCATTTCCTTCTGTGGGTGTCCCTTAAAGCTGTACGAGACGCTCGTGGACTCTGACACTGATCCAGTCGCAAGAATTGCCATCGCTATTGCTAATGTCCGCGAAATGCCGGGTATTTTCGAAAATGTACGCCTATCAATACGTTGTCCCTCTCAAACGTGCATTGCTGCTAATCGTCAGAACTTTGACCACCTGTTGTAAAAATGTGCGTCTACAACCACTGTCAAACTCTTACATTTCGCCTGATAAAGCTTTGTTCACCAATTATTTATTGTCTTGTCATTTCGGCATCTTAGTGTATTCTCTAGCACATCAGGAGGACGTTTCTGGTCATACATTCTTATGTGAATATGGTTTGTTTCTGTGTTTTCTACCTCCCATAAAAGTTATGTATGTATATATGTATATACATATACAGGGTATTTCAAAACTAATGCGGCATAGAATTCATGTTCGCAAATGAAGCGATTACGCGCTAAAGGACTCTTTCAGACGCTCATATAAAAGCGGTGATTTTTGCATAGATCATTAGCGACTTGGAATGGATCAGTATACCAATGTGGAGAAGACCGACATGTATTTTGTCTGTGGTCACGCCAAAGGTAATAGCAGGGAGTCACAAAGCCTTTACAGAGACCGTTTCCCCAACAGGCGTGTTCCTGATCACGAAATGTTTTTTCGCTTGCACCGCTCATTTCATCATGTCAAGCAGTTGTTAGCGTTTTGTTTTGTCTTAAATAAAACTTTGTTTTGATGTTTCGTGCCAGTCCTGTTCTTGCGTTGCGTAATCCTGCGTGTGTGTGGAGAAATGGAAAACGCCCTCTAGTGTGTAACCGCTTCACTTGCGACCATGCATTTTATACTGAAAAGTGCTTATTTTGGTGTGTTCTATCACCCCTGAAAGTTTGTTGCGATAGTTTTGAAACACCCTGTATGTATATGTATATATATATATATATATATATATGTGTGTGTGTGTGTATACAAGGTGTATATAAACTAATGGTCAGAACTGTATGGGGTTATAGAACTCACCAAAATAAACAACTTTCACAATACAATGTGGGATCGGAAAACAACCGGCGAGTCGCGAGAGGGCACTTTCTCTGGAGTGGATGAAACGTAGCGTCAAAATAGAGAACACAGTAAATCCGCATGCTACACGTTCCAGATGCCATCAGCAAAGGTTCTCCGTGAAAGTGTGGGCAAGGATTATCCATACCAATTAATTGGCCCGTATCTGTTGCCAGACCGCCTAGACGGACAGAAGTACCTCACTTTCCTCCAGCAGCTGCTGCCAGATTTACTGCGTGCTGTACCAGCAAATCATCGAGTGATTATGTGGTTCCATCACGACGGAGCGCCAGCACATTACACCAGGTTTGTGCGGAACTAGCTGGACATTGTATTTCCGAACAGATGGATTGGCTGTGGTGATTCCGTCGCGTGGCCTCCCAGTTCTCCCGATCTGTCCTGCTTGGATTTTTTCCTCTGGGGACAACTAAAAAGCGCCATTTACGAGACGCCCATCGAGTCACCAGAGGATATTGTCGCCCTAATTAGCGTTGCAGCTGCAGACGTTCGTGAAATGCTAGGAATCTTCCAAAGTGTACGCCATTCACTCCATCGCAGCTGTGACGCCTGTCTCGCAGTTGTTGGTCGTTCATTTGAGCATTTGTTCAAAACATTTAGTCAATACATTTCCATTATTCGTCTTCACTTCACTCCATTTTCACACGACGTTTCATACACTCCCAGAGAAAGCGCCCTCTCGCGAGTCGCCGGTTGGTTTCCGACCCCACATTGTATTGTGAAGGTTATTTGTTTTGGCGAGTTCTATAACCCCTTACAGTTCTGACCATCAGTTTATATACACCCTGTGTGTATATATATATATATATATATATATATATATATATGTATAATTTGAATCAATTCTCTGGTATCAATGTTTTCCTTTTGTTAGATATATATTATATCTAATGTTCGTTTTTAACCACCCAATGATTGTAGAAGAAATCTTTGTAAAATATGTATAGGTAGTATAATAGTTGCAGTAATAAAAAATCTTACCAACTAACTTATATGCTGCTATCCAATGGAGAATATGCACACTTTCAGTTCGCGCCTGCAAAAAAAAAAAAAAAAAAAAAAAAAAAAAAAAAAAATAGGCTGAAACGACTAAACACTGGCAACGCGTGTTCGACGCAAACGTTTTTGTTTCTGATATTCGCACATCGAAGGTAGGAAATATCTGAATTTTTTAATACTTTAATTACGCTTTAAAGCTTTTATATTTTCTGGTACTTTTTTTTCAATGTCTAAACTTTAACTACCTTACCAAAATTTGACATTTTAATGTATTGCTTAAGTAAAATTCTGTTGCAGTAAAATTCAAATTTTCCAGCTTTTAACTTTCGGTCTTATGTTAAATTTCTCAATTTTGTCAATATATACTATCTATTTTTGTATTAATTGTGGTAGAGGTCAGTCAGAATTAACTTACTATTTATAAGTAATAATAGATTTTTAAAAATAAACATTTTTGGTTTGGATAAAGCAAAGCAAAAATTCAACTAACCGTATGTTATAAATAAATGTATCTTCACATAGTGTGCTAAAGTGTTTCAATCTCATAACTGTAAATAATTATTTGTAATAATAACACTTCAAATATAATATATTTATTCCATTTTATCCACTTTAGCTAATAAATGCATTCATACTATCATCGAAAAATTCCATGTAAATTTATCGGCTTGACACTTCCCCCATTCACCATTAATCTCTCTTTATCAACAAAGAAAATATTGAAACCTATTTAATGCAATAAAAATATATCGCAATAAAGAGTATTTCCAATGGAAGAATTGGAACTACTCCTTGCCAAGAAATTTCAAATATTCGTTTGTATAAATCAAGCTTAAGTAGAACGTCAACACAGCAACAATTTTCAAAACTGTTTACAGCTTCATGAAGTCATTGATTGACAATTATTTTTTTCAGAATTTGATGTGTTATGACTTCTAAATGCTAAATAATAAATTGTTGCCATTATATTTGCAAAATAAACGGATTTTTCAATGAAAATAACATAAGATGTACAGTGCATATTATATTATCTTCGTTTACATCTTTAGCACGTGCTATTGTTAGACCGGAATCACGTGAATGTCACGTCATTTGCATATTGTCAATTATTGTCATTATCACCCTAATAATATTAAGAGTTTTACCAATATAATTTTAAAAACCAGCACGAGATGTAGAAATCAGTTTGTTTTCACAATGTTTTTTACTGCATGATTCAACCGAGGTTCCAACGCATCATATTAATCCCATAAATGTCTTTACCTTCTCATGTTTGCATTCCTAGAGTGTTCTCTTCGTATTAATATGATCATTTAAATGTTTAAAATGCCCCCATTCCTGAAGTTGTTCAAAATTCTGACAAATTAATCATTTCTTTCATGTATTTAAAGTCTGCTATTTCATTTATAAAATATCTCTGACAACTTTCTGATACGCCAAGTCACATGTTCTCTCGTCTTGTCTTCTTAATCTAAACCAAATCCATTATTTCGGCGCTTTGTAGCTGGCTACCGCTTACTTGGACAGTGAAAAATATTTCAGCCTTGACGCTTAGAACCATTTTTCCATAGAATGAATGATGGGGTGGACAAACTTTGCGCTGGGGAGATAAATCAAATCTTCATACCCTAATATATCACGATATTTTTATTTTTGGGGTTACTTCCAGAAGCCAGTATACAAAGCAAATTGATTGTACAGAGCACCTAGTAATACTGTTATAGCTATTTATTGTCATTTGTTACTTCATATACCTTAAACACATAAATCAGAAAAGCGTATTTAAAAGAAAAACATTTAATCTTCATAGTACAAGCAGATTTAGTAGTGAAAACTTTTCTGTTTCAATATTTTTCTATAGTCAGATGTTCCCTCATCTTGGCAAGGAAAGTATAACTTAACTAGAAGGGTAATCCCATCATAAAACGGGGTGAAATTGCAAAACATTATCTCCTATCCACCGCTGCAAAATATTCCCTCCCTTCCGCCAACCTGCAGCACGCGCGCTTCTAATATCCACAGACACATGCGAGCCATACACCTTTCCCAATCAATAATATTATTTTATACGACTCCTTATCTAAACATACATCGTATGCCATTCCCCAATATAACGAAATTAGCTCATGCTTCCCTAGACCATTTAACAAAATGTAGCTGTCTCACAAACAGCGAAACTCACTATCCTTTCAATAAATATTATTAAATAAATAATTTCCTCAAAGCGACAGGTATTATTTAAGAAATTAAATTTAATTAATTGTATAGATATTCTTAATTATTGAATTTTCTACAGTTTGGCAACATTTTCGTCAATTTGGTGATGTTTTGTCAATTTTTCGACATATACCATCAATTCCTAACTTTGTCGCTAAGGTCGCAATATTTGTCACCAAGTAGGACAAACAAACAGAAAGACTATATTAAAACATAATTAATATACCACTCGTTTATTAAATAATTTGAACCCATTTCTTACTATTATCAATTTGGCGTTATTTTAGTTAATTCAGAATCATTTTCATTAATTTGGAGACATTTGATTCAATTTGTTGACATTTAAAAGAAGTCGCCAAATTCATTACGAAGATCGCCAATTATTCACCATGTTTTTCGGCAAGCGTTCCGGACAGATAGATAGATAGACAGCCAGACACTCCTGGGTCATTCTAAGCATTAATTTTTCATTCTAAGCTCTATTTCATAGAGGGTTTGTTTCAACTTTGAAAACATTGCATATGCAAACTAGTGGAGGTTCGTTAGAGAAATAGCATAAAAAATATGATGTGCCTAACGAACGCCTAAAGATATAAGAAATTCTACATTTTGTAAAACAATAATACAAATTAAGATGTTTTTATCATTAGATCTCACTGATAATCAACACGCATTTTATCATTACCGATTAAAGCAAGCATATATCAAATTACAGGCAACTCGCTTAACTATTTCGATAGCTATCAAGTTCCATGAGAAAAAATGTATTGTCTCAATAACGGTTCATATTTAAATTTGAATTTTTAATATTTGAAGTATTCACTCATTTGATAGCAATAATCATATTTAATTTTTTTATAATACTTTCATTTTAAATAAAAAATGCACAATTTCTCGAAAATGTCGTATGTTATAATTCTGTTATTGTATTATTTGCCCTTATATAAATAAATATACATGAAATAGCTTTTTTAACATATTTATTT
This sequence comes from Amaurobius ferox, assembly GCA_951213105.1. Lineage (NCBI taxonomy): Eukaryota > Metazoa > Arthropoda > Arachnida > Araneae > Amaurobiidae > Amaurobius > Amaurobius ferox. The sequence goes on from OX578133.1 coordinate 45,204,804, forward strand.
CTTATAATTCTTAGAATATATACATACATGCAAGCATATATATATGTGTGTGTGAAACAACAACTGAAAATTGTATTCGAGATTATAAACTTATAAACATAACACAAGAGTAAAAGGAGAAGGAGAGTTCTGTGGCATTTGGGAGGAGAGAAACAGCTATACTTTGACATGTAAACCCTCCGAGGCCATAAAATGAGTGCATTAACAGAGGAAGTATTCAAGAGCTATTCAAGAACTATACATTAACACGGGAACCCTCAGAAACCGGCACAGTTAATGTCCCATAGAATATACACGGATAAAAAATGACGATACAGAAGAGGGTGGAGTTCAAAAGGATGTTACGTATAGAGTATTGTTTTTAACACTTTACAACAAAGTTGAAAAGTGTTTATGACTTTGTTCATACTGTCTGTCTGTCTGTCTGTCTGTCTGTCCGTTAGCACGATAACTGCCGTAAAAATGACTTAATCAAAATGAAATTTTAGTATGTTGTTCAGACGGTCTGTAGGACCTATGGGAATATAAATCAATAATATCACCCAATTAGTTTTGGATTGAACCCGGGTTGAAAAAATGAAATACATTGAGCCCTATGGGACCTAATTTTTCAAACATTTTTTAAGCGGATTTAAAATTCACAAATTGCTTCGAAAATTTTAGGTAATATTCAAATTGTTCCATAAAATACATAAAAAAAAATCAGCGAAATATATTCAGTAGTTTTTTAATAAAAATTAAAATAAAAATAACACCTCTTATATGAAGTAATCACGTGACCATGATATGAAAAGATCACGTGGCCCACTTCAAAATGATATATGGTATCCATCTTGTCTCAAAATCGTGATTTTTAAAGTTCGTTTTAATTCATATTGAGTGTTGTATCCATCTAAAACCACTTTATTTTTGCTTAAATTCTGTGCATCTACATACTGAAACAACGCAATTACAATATATTTGAGTTTAAATGCTCATCCAAATTTGATTATTTCTACAACGAAGCCTATTTTTCACCTATGTAAAATGCAAAACAGCAAAATATGTAGAATGTGTTATATTAGAATTGCTGTATTTCTCTAACACAAAATCATTTAGTTCATGGAATCTGCATAGTTGATATGAATGAAATATTCATTGATTTTACAAAGAGAAGGACGATTTTTTTCGATGAAGTTTTACGCATAGAGTTTAATTACTTGTAACTCCATGCTCTTAATTTTTAAATACAATAAATTATTATAGTATTGTGATGAATGACATAAATGGGAAATTATATATGAATGAAATGCTGCTTTTATAGAGACAGCCAGGCGTGTTATTTTTTCTATGATGTCATTTGAATGAATTTCAGTTGTTTTCGATGAAGTTTTCAAATATAATAAATTATCGTAGTATTATGATAATTCTAAAATTATTACCGAGGAATGTATCACATTTTAGAAATGTTTAAACCAGGTAATTTATATTTCAATGCCGTCATTTGAATGAAGCTCATTTTTTTCGATGAAGGTTTAAGTTTTCAAATATAATAAATTAATGTTGTATTGTGATAAGTTTTAAAATATTACCGAGGAATGTATTGCATTTTAGACATGTTTAAATAAAATTGCATTGAAGTTGGAAAGTGTTTCATAATCAATGCTTTAAGCATGATTGATCTTTCTTGTTTCCCTTAATAGCGGTCAAATGACTATATATAGGTATTTTAGTAAAATATAATATTTTAAGGCTGTCCCCGCCACCATCCGATGCACATGCGCACAGCGACAACCTCGAGGATGTGAATAATGTCAGTATTATAATATTAGTTACAAAAAGTAATTTTTAAGAGATTGTCACAACCTCCACCCGACGCATAAATGCAGCGCGACAATCTCTTTTTTATTTTTATTTTAAAATGCCCGTAAGCATAGCTTGTAATGCCGTTCTCATGGAAATACCTTTTGGCATCAATGGGAGACAAAGTCACTTTTATTTTATATCAATATTAAAAGATTGTCCCCACCACCCGATGCATAAATGCACCGCGACAATTTCAATTCTTATTTTTTTATTTTGCTCTTTTAAAATGCCCATAAGCATAGCTCGTAATGCCGTTCTCATGTAAATATCTTTTGTCATCACTGGAGACAAAGTCACTTTCTTCTGGCATACAGTGAATAGTTCATGATTGCTACTATCAATTCTAATCTGTTCTTCCATAGTAGGTCTAACACTCAACAGACATTGTCTATAATCAATATGCATAATTTTCCGTGCTACCATATGCGTAGAGACACCTTTAGCTTGTGGCAGCCGACTCTGCTCCTGCCAAAAGACATCCATCGAAGATGCTTCGAACCTGTACTCGAATTATAAGTTCGGAGGAGAAGCTAGCTTTTGCTCTAACCTTATAATGTCGATCTTGTAAGCACGAGGTCCCGAGTTCGGTCCTGGCTAGGGCCTGGCGACTCTCAATCACAGCAATGGTTACCCTGGCATACGAGCACGAAATAACCTTCTGTCTCCAACGATCTTACCTCTCAATACAAGATGGCAGCACCACGCTGAACCTGAGGCGCCCACCACTCCCTTTCTGGTTGACCACGACTGACGTCACGCCCGAGGCGACACGCCTTCCGACCATTCAACTCCTCAACTGAGTTTCGGATGGGGACACGCGGGGTTTTCTGGAATGGCCCCTTCCTTGCCGAAATTCGACACGGGCTTCTCATCAGGGGGGGGGGGCGTGGCAGTCGACTCTGCTCCTGCCAAAAGGCATCCATCGAAGATGCTTGGAACCTGTACCCAAATTATAAGTTCAGAGGAGAAGCTAGCTTTTGCTCTAACCTTAGAATGTCAGTCTTGTAAGCACGAGGTCCCGGGTTCGAGCCTGGCTCGGGCCTGGCGACTCACAATCGCTAAAAGCTCTTTTCTTTTCTCCAGCATACGATAGAATAGAGTACATCTAAGTCCTATGAACTCTTGAGTGGGGGTTGAATTCAATTCATCCTTAAAGTGTCCAATACGTTTTTATTTGCATCACTGAGGAGGGGATGGTCCTTGGGATAGTCAGAAAAATCATACAGCTGCTTATGATGGCTCATATCTTCATAAATACCGGCAGTTTGTATTTCATAAGGCAATGAATCAGTATCAGTGAAGAAAAGTGAAGCTTTTTCGCCGTATTGATCTTTTATGTGTTATAATGAAAGTCGTACATGAGTAGCTTGGACAACTCCAGGACAGCAAAATCAACGTATATAGGCCGATTCATTAAAATGTAACTCTTTACACGTTCGATATCCACCAGATTTTCACAAAAAAATCCTGCTAGCTCTATAAGCTGGGGATACTACTATCTTCAGGGCACGTTTTGAAGAATTTACTAACTCAATATTCTCTCGATTTGGAAAATTCTCCATCGTTTTCCCAAACACAGCGTTATTAAGCAATTTGAAGAAATCTTTCTCACAATTAGTCTTCGTCAACTTTCTCTTTTCTGCATTGAATTGGTTGTATTTCTCCAGCTTAAATTTTAAGGCCTTGTGAATTTTCTTGAGTCTTAAACCTAATGATAGGTATAGTTGAACGTTGCGATAGTGAACAATGTTTCTTGTCATATAGATTGGGTACCAATTTCGTGGTACTAACGAAATGGCCATGATGTGACTGTTGAACCAGTGGTTCAGCATAAGGGGAAAGTATTTCTCGCTCAATCTTTACCCTTTCAGGGGCCAAGGGATACTCATTATGATAATCATGTAAGGATTCGGGATACTCCAGATGCACTTCAAATATATACCCCTCTTGAGTATATATACCCCTTTAGACTCATTATCCAGGATTCATTCAAATTATCTGTTGGTATCTATTCAAACCCACCACAGGGTAGTGGTTGAGACATAGCCCAACCATATATTATTGGCGTCAAGGTAAATAATGTGCTTATCAGGATTATTAGTCATAGTTTTCCAAATAACGATTATTAGCCTCACATATACGTTGGCTAATTATACATATACCACCTCGAATCCCGCATTCTATGATCAGGAGCACATTTTCATCTGAGAGTAGTTCTAGGAATTGTTCAATCATTTTCACGGACGCCTGCCAGGATAAGCCTGGAGAAGTCATAAGATACCCACAATCTATACTATAATGGGATAGGCATAATTTTCGAAAATTTTCGAATACATCGGCTAATAGACATCCGTTTTCGCATACAAGTCGTGATACTCTCCCAAATTCCGTATATTGAAAGTATTCCATACAGTCTGTGCATGTCGATAATCTTCACTCTTATATTTTCATTCTTAATAACATTATGAAATGCAGAAGGAGGAGGTAGTACATTTTCATCAAATTTTTGAAAGGATGTCATAACTATAAGGGTATACTCCTTTCCTAAGAAGAGTACCCTGCTGTACTACATCAGGAAAGTGTTCTCTTAGAATATGAAGTTCACTCAAGTTCAAATTGGAAACTAGTTTTTTCCAGGGAAGCATTCAGAAACTGCAGACTATCAATAAATTGTAAGTAGACACGGGACTCCGCTTTCTTTGACATCTTGAAAGATATATATATTTCGATATTAGTGGCAATCACATCGATTTCGTGATCTTGCAATTTTTCAAGACTCAGCATAACATGATGAGCATCATATTTTTTTAAATTGTGAAAAACTACAGGAATATTAGTAGTTTGCCTATAGTTAAGATTACAGGCACTATACAGGGCACCTCTGTAGTCTCCAGTCACGTGATTGTGATCACGCACACGATCTGTTTTCAGTTCACGATGGCACACTTTACCAGCTCTTTGAAAATCAATTTCATTCTCCTTAGTCATTTGCAGTGGCTTAATATAAGATAATTTCTCTCCAAGATACTGTTTTTCCTTTATCAAGTTCTGGAGGAAATGCCTCACAGGGTCAACACCTCGATACAAGAAAATCACCTCGATATAAGAAAATTCGTTATGCAAGAAAAATAAAGGCATGGGTTTGTGTTAATATAGTAAACATTAGATATAGTACTAAAATTCATTATGTCGGAAACCTGATTCAGCGTTTATGTCTGATATGCAGATGTTTTCTAAGCGGATTTGGGCTTGTAAAAAGTGTTCATAGTATCTATGAAGAGCTATTATTTAGTGCTTATTAACAATTTTGGTATAATTCCCATCGGAATGGTATAAGGAACCTATGATTACTTTAAATAAGTGAAGATGTATTACATTGCTAAGGAAAATAGTGTGTTTATACTAAAGTCTTGTATTTTATCTTTCATAGGTATGTCTTACCCACACGAAGAGCTTTACTAAGAAGAGGAATTTAGTGCAGCATATGAAGATTTATTCTGATGATGCATCGAATTATCGATGTAACTTGTGCGAGCGCGCATTTACCTGTAAGAAAGATGTATCCAAACATATGCATGTACATACTCCCGTTCAAGTTTATGAGTGTGCCCAGTGTTCTATAAAATTTATCAAAAAGGATAACCTGAAGCGTTATCTGATACTTCATCTAAGTGATGGCATAAAGTGTAAGCATTGCGAACTTATATTCAGCAAGAAAAGTGCTGTACTGCATCACTAGCTTATTGAACATGGATCTGAAAAGAGAAAAGCCCCCTGCTTTAGCCTCAACGTCTAATAAACACCGCAAGATGAAAGCGAAGAAAGCCTTCCTCTACATCCTCTGTGGGTTCCAGAGTGAGCTCTGTGCTCACTCTGGAACCCACTGAGGATGTAGAGGGGGATCTTATGCTGTATTTTGATGAGATTCGCCCTCAGCCATTGAAGATATTAAAAGATGAACTTGATGAATACCGATCTATCAAGTGGTATCTCATTGCGGATGTGCAATTCATTCGCAACATTGCAAATGGAGAAGAGGCAACAAGCTCATATTTTAGAACAGATGTTGTCACAAAACTTCGTGCGGATACCCTTACAGACAATATTGAAAAGTCCTTTCCTAAAATCTTGAAGCCTTTCGAAGAGTTTACGAGTCTGGGTTCAAGATGGACTTTAGAAAAGATGCGAAATATGGATGTTTTCTGTGTAAACTACAATCCCCTTGCAGCTTCTAGCTATATATCCTTGCCATCAAAACTTGCTGCCAAGAAAACTTTTCTAAATATTCGAAATAAAGGCGAGAAATGCTTGGTGTGGTGTCTACTGGCACACAAATACAATATATCCCGTGAAGATAAACCTTAAAGAGTATCACACTACCAAAGCCACGAGAATGAGATTCAGCTTGGGGATATTCAATACCCTATCTCAGTTGTGAAGATTCCTCAAATTGAAAAATTGAATAATATGTGGAATAATGTTTATGGATATGAAGATGAAGAGATTGTTCTTTTGCATATATCCAAACAAGAGGATGAGGAATGTGCGAATTTACTGCTGATTAGTGATGAAAATAAGCAACACTATACACTGATTAGGAATATGTCACGCTTGCTGGGGCATATAACTAAGCATAATGGATCCCAATATGTGTGTTATAAATGTTTACATCGTTACAGTAGAGATGGTCTTCTACAAGATAATGCGCAATATTGTAAGAAGCATGCACCACAGCGCACCAATATGTCATCGGAAGATCAGAAATATCTTCAATTTACGAACAAACACCCACACAACCACAGACTTCCAGTGGACAGCCAATAAATTTCACGTAAATCCTACAACTGTCGTATCCTAAGCACGACGTGCACAGTCGTCTTTCTCAAGGCTATCTTGCAATGTGTTCCAATCGTACTCCATTTGAAGTGTTTTATGACGTCTTCTGGAACTTCCGTTAACCTAGAGGGCGCACCATGCGTCTTTCGTCAGACAACCGCTCTGTGCAGAACGACTTCCGGCGTCCAACTTTGATAACTATTTTCACGTGTATTCGGTAAGCAATTTTGTTTCTCTTTTAATATGTTAACTGCTGATACAAAGTTTTATAGTTAATCAAAACCTAGTCCGACATCAATATATTGATATCCGCCTAGGCTAAATTTAATGATTTCCGACAGAAATCGGTAGATCGCGATTATTCAGTTTTTACGAAATTTCACTTGTATAGCAAAATATTTCAATTTTTCTGAAGTGTAATTGAACAGGTAAAAAATAAATTATATTGTAGTTTGAATCTTTTTAATACTCGGAACATAAAAATAAAGTTTAGAATGTTATAAATTTCTTAATTTGCTTTAATTTTAGTTATGTAAACATCTCTATAAGCATGTGATTTATTAACATGTTTCAAGTTTTCCAATCATGCATGGACGAAATGTTTAAAATCTTTCTGTTTTATAATTTGGCAGACATGTAAAAATATTCAAGATGAAGATATATCAAAATATTCGAGATATGAAGACTGGTAAAAGTATTTGAAATATGAAGAAATGTAACACTTATTCGAAGTGTGCAGACATGTAAAAAAGTTCGCGTGAAAAATAATGGTAAAAAACTCGGGATAAAGTGTAGAGTCAAACGGACTCGCTCACTATTTTCATGTGCCAAAATCAACAGCCTTTTGATAAAAAATGTTGTTTTATTTTTATAACGTTTGAATACAATAAATAAAATAATATAATTTAAAAAACTAAATAACATTGTTAATGACCAATAATTTACTTTTCAGACGAAGTAAGTAGATTCTCACTGTAAATATACATTTAATGAGTTATTCACGGTAAACGTAATCACGGTGTACGTAATTAATCACTATACGCCAATTCATTAAATAAAGGATAAAATTTAAAAATAATTAACAAACAGCTATTTTTAACGCCACATGTTTGGTACGCGTGACTATTAAATTTTCGCAACATTTTGGTACGCATGACCATTAAATTTTCGCAACATTTTAGTGCGCTTGACCATTAATTTTTCACCACACATATAAAAACAGAAATGAATTTATTTTTGAACATAACTACGTAAAAATGACAGTAATAGTTGTATACCTAAGTAAATGTAAGTTATCAGATTCTGTTATTTTCTGCAAAACTCTAGTTAATATTCAGTATAATAAAAGCACTCGTCTCTGCTCTTATGTAATCCTCACTCTCATATTCAAAATTAGCCATCTAGTCATTTATTTCATATTTCCTTCGTAAAAAACACGCTAACAACATTATTTATCCCTTTCCATCATACTTTTTAATGTTTTATAGAATGTATTCTTTTATTTTAGTTATCCCACTCTACGTCTCTTTACATTACGAAATATATCTTAAAGTACACTGTTTTCTTAAGTCAAATCTCATTTATGCTTTTTGTAGAATAAAATATCAAGCAATAACTTTTTTGTCTGTGCGAAAACTCATACGAGTCAATTATATTGCGCACAAAAATACTTTGATTCTAATGAGATAGCAGAATAAAATATCAAGCAATAACTTTCAAGTGAGCTAAATCTGAAACGAGTCAATTATATTGTAGACATAAAATGTCTTGATTCAAAAGAGTGGCTAAAACTTCTTAGAAAAATGCGCAGTACAAATAAAAATAAAAAACCTTCTTTGTTTTATAGCATTTCATTTTTAAACATCCCAATATCGACTTCAATTTTTTTTTATTATAATTCATAATAAAAGAAGACATTTGTGTGTGTGTGTGTATGTCTTCTCTAGCGGAAAATCGAAGCTTCGGACAGCTACGAAATCGAGTTATTATTATTATTATTATTATTATTATTATTATTACTATTGTTATTATTATTTAATTTGAGTTATGACCTTGAAAATGGGATTTAAGCCGAAAATTCGGCTTCAAAAGAAATTTATTAGAATAGACAATTTTCCAATTGCTAGAGATGTTCTTTAGCAGATGTTCTGCTAGCGATCGACGAAGCAGACATTTGTCAAAACAGGAACTGTAGTTTAAAATACAAATTTCTGAATTTCTGATTTTTTTTAAATTATTTTGTTTTTTAAATGTAGGATTATTTCATGATTGTGTGAAAATTTGACTTCAACCTGAAGTAAACTTTAGAAGATAACACTTAAATTTTTAATTTTACTTTCCTGGTTAAGAGTTAATTTTTCTTTTTAAATTGTGTCATATCTTCTAATTTATACTTCGAATTGTTTTCATCACAAGTCACTTCCCCCCGATTATAGGCTCCTTCCGAAGTAAAAATCTGCTTAACGCGGAATCTCAATGCTTTGGGGAATATTACGTCCGCCCATGTACTTTCGATTTAGGAGGTGCATTTAGTAACCTAAACAGTGCCTGAACGCGCGAGTTGGACTAATTCTCTTCCCAAAGAAAGAACCTGCTTAACGCAAAATCCCAATATTTTGTAACTTATTACGCTAGCGCATGTGCTTTAATCTAGGTGCATTTAGGCATTTAAATGGAGCCTACTCGCGCTCTTTGGATACATCCACTTCCCAAAAAAGGAGCCTGATTAATGCAAAAATTGGTGTTTTTTGGCGTATTACACTCGTGCATGTAGTTTTGATTTAAGCAAATTTAGGCGCTTAAGTGGAGCCTGCTTGCACACTTTAGACGCAGCTTCCCCCCGAGGAAGGAACCTGCTTAACACGGAATCAGTATTTTAGGACAGGAGATTCTTAAAATTTTCATAAACGCATACCGCCAAGACCAAAATTCGAAAATCCAACCAAAAAACAATATGTCTTGTATACAAATAGGATATCATTACTATACATTTAATCAAGCTATTGTCACATATTTGTATTTCGTTTGTAATAAAAAATTGGGACAAAAATAATAAATATTAGGAAATACGATTAGCAATATAATTAGAAAACAATATGATTATTGATTAACAAAGTTATTTAATGGGAAACTTGTGCTTGTTTGGCTCTTATATTTGGTTCTATTTTACTTCATTTTAAAGGTAAATTTCTTTCCAAGTCGTGTTTCGTTCAATATTTGTTTTTTAAGTGCTTTCTAATACAGACACTTATATAAGTTTTCGCAACTCGGCTCTAATACTTTAGAGTTGAAACGCACATTGCCGCGCTTGCTAACATTGAAAAAAATATATTATTGACAATAAACACCATCTTTGGATGGCAAAATTTGTATACTGCATATTGCTCGAATTATCCTCGTACCACCAGTCATCTTTTTGCGTATCACTGGTTGAGAACAGCTGCCTTAGATCATATTGCAAAAGTGATACATTTCTTCTTTTGAAAAATTCAATGAATAAATTCAATTAATTCCTGCTTTATTTCCCGTACAATGCCAGGTACATTTTTAGTTTAATATAATCAAACAGCATTTTCTGAAATAATCAGATTTTTTTTAACAAACTTATTGAACGAAATCAGCTACTTATGTGTTTAGCTAGTGAAAGCTATACGCATGCGTTAAAAGTCATACAGTTTCACTTCTTTTGTTTTCGAAGTTACTGCAATACTGCAATGAGTCGCACAGAACAATTGAACAGAATATATCAAATTTAAAATATAAATATTAAATTTTAATTTTGAATCTAATTTTGCAGTAAAATTGTTTAAGACTTGCATTATCCAATTTGTTATTTAGCTACCATGTTTCATAAATATTCAAACATTATTTTTTTATGCATAACATCCTTTCTAGCAATTTCAACAGAACTGCGAAATCCGGAAAGTTATTTCATCCAAAAAACTGGGATCAATTCCGAAATCCATGAATCTCGGATCAAAAAATCGTAATCCAATTTCCTGCATCGGTTACATTGTACTTCCGGGAACCGGGAAATACAATGTAAAGGAAGCAATTTCCTACATCTCAACCGACTGCTACTACGAGGGGATACCAAAAAACTCCTGAATCAAATCGTAGTGCGAAAACAAGGAGTAGAGGGTTGGAAGCGTTAGGCAGTAAGTTTAAGTCTCAACTTACATTAGGCCAAGTGCCGTGAAAGTGATTGCATATGTCATGATTGCATATGCCATGATTTCATATGCCATGATTGCATATGCACTGATTGCATGATATCATCTGCCGAAGATTGACTTTTGTATTTATATATATATATATATATTATCCAAAACTATCAGGAACATTACTCCCCATTAAGGACAGCGGATTCCCCTGAAACTTTCAGTAACATGCCTGCAAATGCTTTACAGTGCAGTTACCGACGGAAAATAAAATAACAGTCGTCTAACATCCCTTTAACAAGATCTAAGCCCATGATCTGGCACCGTGCGACTTCTTATTCTTATGTATGAAGATCTGGTATAAGGAGGGAACCAGATTTCCAGATATTACCCAAGTCAAAGCAAAAGCGAAGCGGCTTCTAAAGCGTATACGGAAATAGGATTTTGAAAATTATTTTTGGCAATGAAGAAAGTGCTGTAACAAGTTTATTGCTTCTCAAAAAGAGTAAATGAACTAAAGTAAAAAATTGATGCATTTACTTTAACAATCATAGTTTATCTATTATTATTGATGCGATTGAATTTGTGATCAAGGAGCAAAAAAGCAGAGATTTTAGAATTTTTCTGCTAGAAGTATTTATTTTGAATCTTGTAAAAATACAGGGCACTTTTGAGCCGCACCCACCGTCAACAAAATTATAGACACAGAGGATAACACACAGGAAAGCACCTTCTGCCCTATAACAGGGTATTGCATAAAATAAATAAAGAACACTTCGAAATTTGTTAACTGAGTGTTGGGATCAAATAATACCCTACATCGTTACACCTCCTTCAACCATAAACATTAAAAAATCCTATGTTTAAGGAGTTTTGTGCTTACTGATCATCTCATTACCTGCAACGTGCTGATGTGAGGCAATGACTTCGAAACCATGGTAAACAAGTGATGATGGATGACCAATTGAGCACATCCTTGATTTTACACAATTTATGATTTGTAAAGCCAATTAAATTATTTGTAGAACTCATATTTTTCGCATTTCATTTATTAAAGCATTACATTCATACTACTGCGCCGTTCTTAAATTACTGCATGTTTTTAATATAAAATGAGAACCTCATTAAAAAAAAATGTGTTCATAATTACCAAATGAGTGAATGCATGTTAAGCACGTATAACCAAAAATGAATGGACACCATTGTTTATGAGTTGCTATGATATATTCTCCAGATATAAGAACTTTTACTTTTCAACACAGAACTTTTACTTTTCAACATTTCTCCCGAGATAATGAAGCAAATTCCGTGAAATTCGTGTGTATTTATTTAAATCGATGTCAACTAAACGTTTATTAATTTTCAGCGGTATACAATAAGAAAACTTTAATTTGTGTCAATTTTCCCACAATTCAAAATTTGCTAATCACTATGAAATGCCATACGTGGGACATATAGAATTCTTATAATGTTTTCATTTTGTACCTGTGTCATATTGCAAAAACTCTCCTTTTTCTCCTCAGCCTGGATTTTTCCCGGCAAATCATTAAGAGTTTTATTGTAGAATTTAGAAGCTTGCGCAAGCTCAAATTTAAGAATATTTTTACAGTGATGTTGAAGTAAAATAAAAGCTGAGATCGCATCTCACACATAAAGAAGTTAAATATTTCTTACATATTCAAAAATGGTCGAGAGAAAATGAAATTGCTTCCTCGCTGATTTCGCATTTTCTAAAGTGATGTGATTAACTCACCCCACGAGATTTTCACTTAGCTCGCAAAATAAAATTTAACTCAACTTTAAAATGACTTAGTCTAAAAAGAGTTAGTAAAGTATCCATTTTCTGATGAACACAAATAGAATCTCAGTTCTTTCAGGTGCTTATGTTATCTTTAAAAATTTTACTCTTGCAATGTTTGAAATAGCTTGAAACTAAAATTTAACTCCCCTAGATCAGTATTTATATTTAATGACATAAATATAAATAAAATATAAATAAATTACTCTTTAATGATGTATTATTTATAAGTATTCCGTATTTTAATAAAAATTAATTGTGACCATTGACATAAAAATTGCAAGCCTATCGATAAGAAAATGTTATTTAAAAGGATTACAGTTGAACAATTTTCGTATCTCTTCTGCGGGTAAAAATAACATTAGTTACAGTAACAAATATGTTTCAGTTTCTAATTTAATTTAAATGTTTCGAGTTTTCAAAAATGTTAATTTCGCTAGATAAAATAACTACTTTAGATGAATTTTAGTATAGATTTTCTCATTTTAAGAAATAGCCATACGTTTAAAAATCTAAATTTTATTTGTATTTTGAAAGACAATAACAATCAAACCGATTATTATTGTCAAGTAACCTATTCCAAAAGTGACTCTATAATCGGCTTTTTTTCCTTGCCTAAACGACAGACATGCTTTAACATGGAAAAGAATAATATATATTTTTAATTTTTACTTTTGGAAAAAATCAATTTATTTTCTGTATTTTAGTCAAAACCTATTCATAATATTAAAGAATCGGTGGAAAATTGAATTCACTATTTTAAAAATATTTTAAATTTTCCGGGTTATCTATATACATAAAATTGAAATTCTGTCAGTCTGTTTGTCCCATTATCACGGGAGAACAGCTAAACCGAATTTAATGAAATTTAGTGGACAACCTTGAAATAGCAACACGTAAACTTAGTCCAAGTTTCAAGTTTCTATGACTAGCAGTTGTCGAGATATTAATGACAAACGAAACTTTTTCCTAGGAATTCTACTCTCTAACTCCCTGGTTTATCCTACCGAAAAGGTTAGAAATCGTTTGATTAAAACGTGAAAAAGAATTAAAACTTTATCTCTGAGTTTGGTGGGAGATTTTTGCGGTAATTAGTCTCTTTCTGAAAGCATGAATTGCTTGAAAACATTAATGTTTTAAACAAGAATTTAATTGGAAAATCTATCACCATGGTTTATTTTTCACAAGCTTTTACTCAACAATGAAAAGTATTAATAAATCAAAATGGTTATTAATTATTAGCATTTTATGGGGAAGATTCTATCTTATATCATGTTGCTCAGCAACACAATTAAATTAAAAGTGTTTGTTAATGTTTATTACTATTTTTTCGATTTGAATAATAAACAAATGGATTTAAAAATATATCTTATAAATGAACGGTTTGACTTTCCTTTTCATTATATTAATTATAGACTGTACATCAGTTTCATTTATTTTGACGAGAGTGTTTAGTTTGTTTATCCAAGCTTATATATCGTGTTTAGCTAATAAACTCATATATTGTGTTTAACCAATAAATTCATTCAGCCGATTGTTGAAACAGAAAAAAAGTAGAACTGGTATATCTTCTAATACAATTTTAGTGTTTTCATTTAGTATATACAAACGGGATCAGCATGTTCTATTCTTCAGAACTGCAAATTTAGAGCTACGAATTTGGCAGGATATCGCTAACTTGGCAACTTTTCTTAAACGCTGCCAAATTGGTGGAAACGTCCCGAAATTGATAAAAATGAAGCAAATCAATGAAATTAAATTAGTTTTTTAGAAGAGAGTACTGAAGTGATGTCTCGGTACCATTTGTCTGGCAATCCATCTGCCCTACTTAATAACACATTCAGCGAATTATTAAAATGTCGCCAAATTGTTAAAAATATTTGTAAATCCATAAAAATTTCATGAAATTGATAAAATTCCTCTTAATGAATGAGATTAATTGTGTTTTATAGGGGATAGAATTGTGGTCATGTTTCGTCAGTTTGTCGCTGAGTGGGACAGTCAGTACAATCCCACATGGCGATAAATTGGACGATTTTATAAAATGTCGCTAAATTGACGAAAATATCGCCAAACTTTCCATCGAGATAGCACTATTCAGACGATATTTTTTCCACCAATTTATTTGAAGCAAATAATACCATGTCCTTTAGCAACGGATATAAATTCAATGTGTTTATGCGGCATGCGATTTTTATTAAATCTTTTCAGATTTGAATAATAAAGATATGTATATAAAATAAATTCTATTGACATTGCATTTTTAACTAGATAATATCAATTACGGTCTTCAGGTTTAAACAGTATTATTATTGATATTTTCGAAGATTATTGATTCAGGGATTATTGATATTTTCAAGTTTTTATGCCATTGTTTTATTATGGCAAACACTGTTGAAACTTAAAACTCATATATTCTTCGTTGTACGAGTAATCTTCTACAAATTCTCGGGTATATCTTCTAATCTACGAGAATATAAGTAGTACAGTTATATTGGCATATATTTTGTTATATATTAGCATATATTTTGTGATATATTAACATATATTTTGTGATATATTAGCATATATTTTGATATATATTGTCATATATTGGTATCAATTACGTCTTTCTGGTATAAAGATAACAGGGATTATTTATATTTTCAATTTATTATGGCATCTGTTTTATAGGAAAAATTGTTGAAACTCATATATTGTACGTTGTACAAGTAATCTGCTACAAATGCACGGGTATATCTTCTAATCTACGACAATATAAGTAGTACAGGTATATATATTCCCATATAATTTTAGCGCTTTCATTTTGGCATATATTGGAGTCAATTACGCCTTCAGGTATGAATATTACGGGTTTATTGATATTTTGAATTTATACATATAATCTACTAACACAGGTTATATCTTCTAATATTCGCTTATATAAGTAGTACGCGTCCCATACAATTTTAACACATTTATTTTGGATATATTGATTCAATTTCCTATTTTTTGTAAATTTTCTTTCAAAAGGTGCCAGGATGGATGTTTTACTCTTCAGATCTGCTCATGAATTTAATTTTGTATAGTGAAAACAGATATATTTAAACTTCTTTTTAGGAGCATTAAATTAAATATTTTGACAGATTATTTTGATTAACAATACCATTTAGTATACTATAGGAATTTGCACATGATTGTGAATTTTAAGTTTCTTTATATTATATACTCCGCACGAAGAACGGGTATGCTGCTAGTAATCTATATAAATAAAAATGAAAATCTGTCTGTCTGTCTGTCTGTCTGTCTGTCTGTCTGTCTGTCTGTCTGTTTGTCACACCATCACGGGAGAACGGCTGAACCGAATTTGATGAAATTTTGTGGGTAGCCCAGAAATAGCCCCACTTAAAATTATATCCGTGTTTTGAGTTTCTACGACCAGTGGTTCTCGAGATATTAGTAAAAAACGAAATTTTCGTTTGTCTCATCATCACGGAAAAACGGCTGAACCGAATTTAATGAAATTTGGTGAATAGCCTTGAAATATCCCCCCATAAATTTTGTCCAAGTTTCGAGTTTCTAAGACCTGGGGTTGTCGAGATATTAATGAAAAACGGAACTTTTTCCTAGGAGTTCTACTCCCTAACTCCGTGGTTTATCCAAACGAAAAGCTTGAAAATCGTTTGAAAGTGAATTAAAATTTAATCTCTGAGTTTGATGGGAGATTTTTTGCGTTAATTAGTCACTTTCTGAAAACATGAATTGTTTGAAACATGATTTAAAGGGGAAATCTATCTCCATGGTTCATGGTTTATTTAAAACACGCTTTTACGGAACAATGAGAAGTATAGAGAAATCAAAATCGTTATTTAATTTCGCAGTTTATGTTATAAGACATGACATATTTAACATGTTATAAGATTCTATCTTATATCATGTTACTCAGAAACGCAATTAAATTAAATCTGTCTGTTAATTTTAATAATTATTTTTTCGATTTGAATAATAAATAAATGGATATAAAAATATATTTTAGAAAAGAACGATTTGATTTTTCTTATAGCATTTTTGACTGGATAATATCAATTACGGTCTTCAGGTTTAAAAATTATAATTATTTATATTTTCGGGAATTATTGATTCAAGGATTATTGATATTTTCAAGTTATTATGCAATTATTTTATTATGACAAAAATTGTTTAAACTCATATATTGTATGTTGTACGAATCTTCTACAAATACACGTGTATATCTTTTAATCTACGAGAATATAAGTAGTACAGGTATATTGACATATGTTTTGATATATATTGGCATATATTGGAATCAATTACGACCTTCTGGTATAAAGAGTACGGATATTATTGATGTTTTCAATTTATTACGTCATCTCTTTTATTTTGGCAAATATTTTTGAGACGCATATTGTAATACGGGTAATCTTCTACTAACACATTGGCATATTTTCTGATCTGCGTCAATATAATTAGTACGGGGTTGCATATATTCATTCAATTCCTATTTTTTCTTCTGTAAATTTGCTTACAAAAGGGGGCAGGATGTTTTATTCTTCAGATCTGATCGTGAAGATAATTTTGCATAGTGAGAACATATATTCTTAAACTTCTCTTTAGGAGCAATAAATTTAATATTTTAACAGAATTTGCACATGATTGCGAACTTTAAGTTTCTTTAAATTATACACTCCGTACGAATAACGGGTGTGCTGTTAGTGGTTAATAAATTTTAACATTTTAGGAGGATATATCATGTTGCTCGGCATCGCAATTAAATTAAATGTGTTTGTTAATGTTTTTATTATTTTTTTTCGATTTAAATAATAAATAAATGGATAAATGGATATAAAAGTATATCTTACGAATGGACGGTTTGATTTTTCTTTTAATTATATTAATTGCTGACTGCGTACATCAATTTCATTTATTTTGGCAAAGAGTTTTCAAGCTTATATCGTATTTAGCTACTAAACTCATATATTGTGTTTAGCCAATAAATTCATATAGCCGATTGTTGAAACAGAAAAAGAGTAGAGCGGGTATATCTTCTAATACAATTGTAGTGTTTTCATTTAGTATATTGAAACGGGATAAGAATGTTTCATTCAGATCTACAAATTCAAAGCTACGAATTTGGAGGGATATCGCTAATTTGACAACTTTTCTTAAACTTTGCCAAATTGACGGAAATGTCGCCAAATTGATATAAACGACACACAAACAGCTGCCATAAACCTTCGGGTTGGTCGTGTGGCTTGGGTCTTCTACATATCAATGAAATTTTTTTTTGTTTTGTTAGAAGAGAGTACTGAAATGATGTTTGGTTAGCATTTCTCTGTCAGACCAACCATCCTACTTAGTAATACATTTAGCGAATTTTTAAAATGTCACCAAATTGATAAAAATGTTTTCAAATCTATAAAAATATCTTGAAATTGATAAAATTGCGCTACATAAATGATATTAATTGTTTTTTGTTAGGGGATAGTATTGTGATAATATTTCGTCAATTTGTCGCAAAGTGGAACTGTCAGTTCTACAGTCCCACTTGGCGATAAATTTGGCGATTTTTTAAAATGTCGCTAATTTGACGAAACTGTCGCCAAATGTTCCATAGAAATATAACTATTTAGACGATATTTTTTCTACCAATTTATTTGAAGCAAATGATATCATGTCGCTTAGCAACGGATTTAAATCCAATGTGTTTATGCGGCAGACGATTTTTATTAAATCCTTTCCGATTTGAATAATGAAGATATGTATATAAAATAAATTTCATTGCCATTTCATTTTGGACTGGATAATATCAATTATACTCTTCAGGTTTAAACATTATTATTATTGATATTTTCCGGAATTATTGATTCAGGGATTATTGATATTTTTAAGTTATTACGCCATTGTTTTATTGCGGCAAAAATTGCTGACACACGCATATTGTACGTTGTACGAGTAATCTTCTAGGAATGCACGGGTATATCTTCTAACCTACGAGAATATAAGTAGTACAGGTTTATTGGCATATATTTTGACATATATTGGCATATATAATGGAATCAAGTACAGTCTTCTGGTATGAAGATTAAGGGGATTAATTATATATTCAATTTATTACGTCGTCTGTTGTATTTTACCAAAAAACATTTGTGACTCATATTGCAAAACGGGTAATCTTCTACTAATAATCGGACATTATAAGTAGTACGTGTATATCTTCCCATATAATTTTAGCACTTTAATTTTGACATATACTGGAATAAATGACTGTCTTCAGATTTAAAGATTACGGGTTTATTGGTATTTTCAATTTATACATGCAATCTACTAATACAGGTTATGTTTTCTAATATTCGCGTATATAATTAGTACGGGTCCCATAAAATTTTAACGCTTTTATTTTGCATATATTGATTCAATTCCATATTTTTTTTTATATTTGCTTACATAAGGGGTCCAAGATGTTTTATTCTTCAGATATGTCCATGAAGATAATTTTATATAGCGAGAACAGAGATTCTTAAACTTATTTTTAGGAGCATTATATTAAATATTTTAACAGAATATTTTGATTAAACATGTCATTTAGTATACTATAAGAATTTGGGCATGATTATGAATTTCAAGTTTCTTTATATTATATACTCCGTACGAAGAACGGGTATGCTGCTAGTCTATATAAATAAAATTGAAAATCTGTCTGTATGTTTGTCGCATCATCACGAGAGAACGGCTGAGCCGAATTTAATGAAATTCTGTGGGTAGCCTTGAAATAGCCCCACTTAATCCCAATTTAATCCAAGTTTCGAGTTTCTACGACCAGGGGTTATCTAGATATTAATTAATAACGAACAATTAAACCTTCCATAGAGATAGTATTATGCACACGATATATTTTCCACCAATGTATTTGAAGAAAATTATACCATGTAGCCTAGCAACGGATTTAAATCCAATGTGTTTATGCTGCAGACGATTTTTAATAAATCTTTACAGATTTAAATAATGAAGATATGTATATAAAATAAATTTCATTGATATTGCATTTTTAACTGGATAATATCAATTACGGTCTTCAGGTTTAAACATTATTATTATTGATATTTTCGGGTATTATTGATATATCATGTTATTACGGCGTTGTTTTATTTTGGCAAGAACTGTTGAAACTCATATATTGTACGTTGTACGAGAAATCTTCTAGAAATATACTGGTATCTCTTCTAATGTACTAGAATATAAATAGTACAGGTGTAATAGGATATATTTTGACAAATATTGGCATATAAGAATCAATTACGGCCTTCTGGTATAAAGATTACGGGGATTATTGATATTCTCAATTTGGCATTTCTTTTATCTACGAGAATATAAGTAGTACAGGTATATTGGCATATAGTTTGACAAATATTGTCAAACATTGGAATCAATTACGGCCTTCTGGTATAAAGATTACGGGGATTATTGATATTTTCAATTTATTAGGTCATCTGTTTTATTTTGTCAAAGATGTTTTAAGCTCATATTCCAATACGGGTAGTCTTCTACTAACACACGGACATATCTTCTTATCTGCGACAATATAAGTTGTACGGGTATATCTTCCCATATAATTTTAGCGCTTTCATTTTGGCATATATTAGAATTAATTACTGCCTTCAGGTTTAAAGATTACGGGTTAATTGATATTTTTAATGTATACGTGCAATCTACTAATACAGGGTACACCTCCCAATATTCGTGAATATATGTAGTACGGGTCCCATACGACTTTAACACATTTATTTTGCATATATTGATTCAATTTAATATTTTTTGTAAATTTGTTTACAGACGGGGCCAGGATGCTCTATTCTTCAGATCAGTCCGTGAAAATCATTTTATATAGCGAGAACAGAGATTCTTAAACTTCTTTTTAGGAGCTTTTAAATTAAATATTTTAACATAATACTTTGATTAACAATGTAATTTATAATATAGGAATTTGCACATGATTGTGAATTTTAAGTTTCTTTATATTATATGCTCCGTACGGAGAACGTGTATACTGCCTGTATATAATATTAATGTAAGTTTTTTGTTTGTCTGTATGTTTGTTGGTCGCATGGCGGAATATTTACGCGACCAATAGTGTGAAATTTAGTACAGTGATACTTCTGTTCAGTCCCGGTTCCACAAAGGTACGATATTTTAAAAATGCAAATTACATTTTTAGTTATTAAATAAATCTCCGTTTAATGTGATCTTACACATATCGGTTCCTTCTTTTCCGCCCGTCCATTTGGTTGCTCAAGTCCTAGGATGAGTCGGACGGCTTGGGTCTTCAACATATCGGTTCCTTAGCGATCAAAAAAATATAATGTGGCCAGCACATAACTTTTCTTGTATAACGTATTGAATTTACCTTTTCATTGTGAAAAAATGATGTATAAGATTTATGGCACAATATTTATAACGTTGAATTGTACATTGGGCGCTTTTTCGGACGACAACATGTAAAACTATTTAGAAGTACCCATCTAGCTTACATTTCGAGCAACTCTAAATTAACATTCATCACTATTGATAGAATCCGCAATAAGCAATACAATCTATACATTAAATTATTTTAATAATTAATTCATCAATTTGGAGTCATTATTGTTAATTTAGCGATAGAACCTAGGGTTGCAATCCACTCATAGTGGCAGAAAAATTAAACGTGACTAGTCCATGTTGATCCTTTACTAGAGGAAGAAAAAAAGACTCAAGGAACTGATGTATGGCACTGTCGCAGCGGGATTCCCGCTCGACACGGTAGACAGAGAAAAACGACTTTCTCAATTTTTTCATCACCCAGGTTCGAAACACACCTCCCGTCGGTGATTAAAACTCACTGTTGACCTGTACAAGCCAATCCCAACAAAACTCAGAAGGAACAATTTAAAAAACCCTTACCTTGAAGGACTTCTCAACAGCAGCTGATAACACTTATTTAAACAATTTCAAGAAAACACAGTATACTCAAATAAACACTTCTTAAATTTAGTTTAAATCTCTATTTATTAAATGCCAAAATATATGGAATTATTACATTAGTTGAATCTTTCTCAGCTCTCACATCCACTGGACCGAACCCTTAAATTACCATGGGATCTTTGACGGAAATAAATATTCATTTCTATATATCATTAATTAACATTATAACTTATAAACATCTAATATTCTATTATTTCCCAAAAATGATATGGTCAACAGGGAGGCAGCACACTCGAGGATAGCTTATCAGCAGTTAAATAATAACTTGATTATATTGAATTTAGATTACGGATGATTTAGAAGATCAGTATAATTTAAGCTTTAATTTTAGATGAGTCAGAGATGTCTTGAAGTTACAGTCCGATGACTCAGGCACAGACGAGGACTCAAACGGCAACAATTAACTGAGCAAGTTCTTACCTCAATATCGTGAAGGACTCATGGATGCCGAAACTCCACTTCCACCAGAAGTACCCTCGGGGCGAAACATTTCCCCGTTCCAAAAGGAATGGCGGCACAAGGTTCCGGCAAGGTTTCGGATTTGGCCCGCCAAGGGCCAGGTATCATAACAAGTTCCGCCAGGTCCCGGTCTCCAGGCATCAGGAACAGGAGGTTCCTCGGTCAGTCAACAGCTCCGAACGGTCGACGTGAGTCTCAGCATCGGCAGTCGGCAGGATCCAGTCATGGCTACACTCTCAATCACCCACAGCTACAGCTGTTCAACATTGGGAGTTGAACCCCGAGCTCAGCGTGAGTTCGATAGATGTTCAGAAGTGAGAGTGCGCGCCAAAAACACATTTTATTCACTTTTTATGCACTCCGGCCGGATTCAGAGCCCAGCCACTTACGTACTTTGAAGGGTCCACATTTTCATCGCTCATCCAATCCAAAAGCTTTGCCCATTCGAAATTCTTTCAGGGTCGTTTTCCAACCGACGCATCTTCGCCAGGCACGTGCATCAAACACGTGAAAACTTGCACAACGTTGCGTCACCCGAACAAGCAGAAAAAACAAAGACTTCTTTCTCTGCAGGCAAAATCCGGTGACCTCGAACTAACGGTTGCTATTCCTCGAGTGTTGTTGTTGTTGAAACCCAGACCGTCCGACCTACCAGAAAGGTGTAAGGTAACTGTTTGGACGGTCGGGAAGTGCCACCCAATTTAGACCGGAACCCAGTGGGAGAGGCATCCACAGGGACCGTACCCTCCTTCCCCTACCACCAACCTCTCGGAAGGACTTTCGGACCCACATGTTTAACGTGATCGTACTCCGCATGAACACGGCGGCAGTTTTGGCAGTGGCTGGAATCGAACCCGGGCCTACCGAGTGCAACTCCAGCGCGCTAACCAATGGGCTACCGCGCCCTTGCTATTCCTCGAGTGTGTAAAAGATATTATTTTATAAAAAAAAAAATGGCTACAATCTGAGCAGGGAAATCAATGCATTAAAAATATTGATAAAAATATATACATACGACATGAGGGTTCAGGAGCAAAATTAATATAAATATAAATATATAGAAGTTTAAAAATGAAGCAGATTTACATAATTTACACACAAGTGACGTGGGATTAAGAATCCCTTCACGACAGCACAATGCCATTCTCACAAGAGGATTACTTAGAGGAGCTGTTCAAAGTGGCGTTCGTGGGATTCGTTACACAGCCCA
Organism: Amaurobius ferox; assembly: GCA_951213105.1. NCBI lineage: Eukaryota > Metazoa > Arthropoda > Arachnida > Araneae > Amaurobiidae > Amaurobius > Amaurobius ferox. Next base: position 45,228,127 of record OX578133.1, read on the forward strand.
CACAGGCGATGGAAGGATTCTAAGGCTTGGTTCTAGAACTAGAAATAGCTCTAGAACCAAGCCTTTCCTTCAGTTATCACCAACCAATCAGATTAAACTCGCTGAATCAAGCCTAATTGAGAGGAACCTCAATAAGCCTCGAAGAACATCTACGTCACATTCTGCTTCCAAACTTCAACCAAGTCTAAAAGATATGTCTTCATCCCTTATCTTCCCTAATACATCGGACCTCTAGAAACTGCTCACTTATCCTCCACAATACTTTCATCTTCAACAAACAAAAAGGTCAATGGCTTCATCACCATTACACACCAAGTACTTGTATACAAAATGTAAATGAATATGGAGTATCATATTTGTAGTTTGTTGCTTATACGCTATGTTAAGTAGCTGTTGGACTTCCTAGAAGAACGCCTTTTCAAAGGGTTAGATGCCTGCACGCATCGAAGCTCCCAGCATGGATACAAAACAACAAAGCCGAATTTGATCTTTAATTGTTAATATAAATGTAAATATTCTATTATACAGCTATCGCAGTCTGCCATTGTCCCCGTCGCGCTTTCACCGCCGACGGCCCAAACTCCTGTAGTTTCAGCCGATTTACGTTTATATAGGTTCTGCCACTATGAATGGATGCTATGGCAAATATTGTTCGTTTTGCGGTGTACTACATAGCTGACAACATAGTTGAAAAGTGTTTATGACTTTGTTAATGCTGTCTGTCTGGTTGACTGGTTATACGTTCGCACGATAACTGCCGTAAATATAACTTTATCAAAATGAGATTTTAGTATGTTGTTTAGACGGCGTGTGGGACATATGGGAAGGCAAATAAATATCACCCAATTGGTTTCGGATAGAAACCGGGTTGAAAAATGAAATACAATGAACCATATGGGATCTAATTTTTCAAACGAATTTAAAATTCACAAATTACTTCGAAAGTTTCAGGAAATATTCAAATTATCCCATAAAATATATAAAAAAATTTTCAGCAAAATATATTCGGTAGTATTTTAAATAAAAATTAAAATAATAATTACACCCATATTATATGAATAGATCACGTGATCCACTTCCAAAATAAAATATGGCATCCATCTGTGTCAAAAACATGATTTTTAAAGTTCTTTTTAATTTATATTTAGTGTTGTGTCCGTCCTAAAATCGCTTTATTTTTTATTAAATTCCAGTCATATATAATCTGAAACAACTCAATTAAAATAGTTTGGAGTTTAAATGATCATCAAAATTTGATTATTTCTACAACGAAACCTAATTTTAACGTATGCAGAATGTAAACACATCAAGCTGTAAAATGTATAAGAATTGCTGAATTTCTTTAAGGTAAAATTATTTGGCTCTGGAGTCCAGAATAAAGCTGATATGAATGAAATATTCATTGATTTTACATAGAGAAGCAGACGATTTTATAGCATTGACTTTTCGATGAAGTTTTAAGCATAGAGTTAGAAAGTACTTTTACCTTCATGGTTTTAAGTTCGTAAGTAAAATAAATTATTAGAGTATCGTAATGAATGAAAGAAATGGAATAAAACTGTATGAATGAAATATTTACTGCTTTTACATAGAGTTGCCAGGCGACTTATATTTCGATGACGGCATTTGAATAAAGTGCATTTTTTTCGATTAAGTTTGAAGTTTTCAAATATAATGTATTATTGTAGTATTATGATAATTTTTAAAATATTACAGCTGAATGTATCGCCTTTTTTAGATGTTTATGTGATGTTTAGAGATGTTTAGAGATAATTATATGACGGTTAGATATTATGAAGAGTTCGCGGATAACCTGTATGCAACGAATTACCCGCAGTTGTCCGGGTCCTAAATAAGCGGCTGCTACTTGAACAATATATTTACAGATAACACCACTCAAGTTCTAAATCATCTCCTCCTTTAATTTCGATCCGTATCCTCATATATGTGCGGAAAAAAAGAAAATAAAAATAACGTAATCATTTCTCTGAAAGAGAGTGACTTAAACAGCACCAACAGTACCAATTCATATTTTGACGAGCATGCAAGGAAAAGTAAAAATGACAAAAATATATAGTGATTAAAAAAATGCAAATTTCGATATGTATTTAAACATAAATAAATGAATAAGAAGCAATCGGTACAAATCCACTGATTCGGTACAAATATCGTTGAAAAAACGTTCTTCAATCTTTCCAAAAGTGTCAAAGAAACTATGATAATTTTTGGTCATTAAGGAACATATTTGTGTGAAAATTGCTCAACATTAGGATAAAACAAAAAATAACTAAGAAACAAATTCGAATTCCTTAAAAAATCTCGCCGAAACATATCATCCCAGGTACCTCTGTACCAAATTTTGTTAGTGTACGATTACTTAGATTTCTCGCTACAGACGATATGCACACACACACAGGCAAAGATATTATTTTATTATGATAGATATGTTTTTAAATAATCTGAATAACCTGAAGATTGATTTAGAAATTAATGCAAAATTTTGTTCATATTACTCTGTTAAATCAATACAATGTAAAATCAAGAGAAAATAAAAGTAAAACTCGCGCGCGAGGATCATGGTAAAAGTGTGATAAATTTAGATTATGTACAAAATATTATGTCAATTTTATAAAAAATTAAAAATTTGGATTTCAATGTCCACTGCTTGTTTTTTTAACCCCCCCCCCCCCCAGCTTAACAAGCGAAACATTCCAGAAACAGCCTGTGTTCGAGCATAAACACGAAACCATTTTTTTTTCATCTGTAGTATTACTACCAAAACACACTAATTGGGCAGCTGATGTTCTGGCACTGGAAAATAAAGCCAGCTTCCATCCGATTATTGCCTGAACATTGTAAGACACGCCCTATGAGATTCATGTGTAGGCGTGTCTAACGTTATCAGTGTTTTAGAAATAAAAGAGGAAGTTCCGCTAAATATTGGGTCGTAAATTAAGCAGTTTCAGTGTAGTAACTAGTTCAATCTATGCTTATATTTATTTTTATTCTCTGCAATTATCAGCGATCAATTCTTTATGCAGAATTTGTATAGTAATTAATATCTTTATCTCTCTATATTAAAACAAGGAAGATCAATCATGCATAAAGCATTTATTATGAAACACTTTCCAACTAAAATACAATTCTATTAAACATCTCTAAAGTAAGATACATTCAGCGCTGATATTTTTAAAATTATCCCGATACTACAATTTATTATACTTGAAATCTTAAAACTTCATCGAAAAACAAAATGATTTTTTTAATGGTGCCATCGAAGTATAAATCATTTGCTTCTCTATGTAAAATCAATGAAAGTTTCATTCATGTCCCTTATAATCCAGACTCCAGAGCTAAATAATTTTGCGTGAAAAAAATTTAGCAATTCTTATACAACTCACCTTACAATCGCTTGATTTGTTTACATTCTGCATACGTTAAAATTAGGCTTCGTTGTAGTCAAAATTTAGTGATAATTTAAAATAAAACATATTGTAATTGTGTTGGCCCAGAATTTAGATACAGAGATAATACGCAAACGTAAAGCGGTTTTATGATGGATGCAACACTAAATACGGATTTAAGCTATCTTTAAACATCACGATCTTTACAGCACTGAAAAAAATTACCATATTTTATTTTGCAATGAGTTGCGTAATCTCTTCCTATATCATGGGTGTAATTATTATTTCAATTTTTATTTAAAAAACTACTTAACATATTTTGCTAAAAAACTTTTTACACATTTTACGTGAAGATTTGAATATTTCCTAAAATTTTCGAAGCAATTTGTGAAATTTAGCTCCGCTTAAAAAATATTTGAAAAATTATATCCATTGGCGTTCAATGTATTTCATTTTTTCTATCCGCGTTCAATCCGAAACTAATTGGGTGATATTATTCATTTCCATTCCCATATGTCCCACAGACCGTCTCAATAGCATACAAAAATTTAATTTTGATAAAGTCATTTTTACGGCAGTTATCGTGCGAACGGACAGTCAGACAAAATAATCAAAGTCATAAACACTTTACAACTGTGTTGGAAAGTATTAAAAAAGCTAAGTGCAACCTCTAACAAAATCCTTTTAAAATAGAAAGATTTTCTCTCAAGGCCAGTGCCGAACTTATAGCATCAAATGAATTGCAATGAATTTGCTTGATGATTTAGATTACATTGTCATCCTTAGCCTTTTATTTTGGTTACAATCCGATAGAAATTTATATTTTTTGTGCAATTTTGAAATAAAAATTTAAAAAAAAACTAGGTACAGCTGCTGACAAAACCCTTTAAAGACATAGATTGCATAGGTGAACTGAGCGATCTATAAGCCCTCATTTTCAATATTTTCTCTGATTTTTTGGAAGAGATCTTCGAAATATACTCGTGGCGTTGTGAGTGAACCGATCTCCCACTAGTTGGTGTATTACACCTGCGTAGTAGGCATCACGAAAAAGCCCGCGAAGCAATCTTAGCGAATGCTAGGAGTAGGGGGGAAAAGCCTCTGATCACGATTCCACTCATCCCGACTATTAAGGCGAGTTCTGGGAATTGCTGAGCGCTAGAAAACAGGGGCGGTACGTAAATAACTATACGTCTGTATCTCACGTCTTTATGTATCTATATTAAAAATAAATCCTGGGATTTTTTGGCACTGCATTACGAAAAGACAGCAATATGAGCAGTTCTGAAATTTTACATATAGTTTAATACGAACCCTTAAAAGATTTATTATGCGCCACAACTTTAGATCAAGTGCATATGCTGCTGAACAGTGATGATAAAATATCGTGTAGATATGAACTGTAGATGAACTGTGCAGATGAACTGTGCAGATGAACTGTAAATGTCTTGTAGATATGAGCAATTTTTGCATGGTGGCTACGTTGTAGGGTTTAATTTGCCTGTCTCCATAGAGGTTTACAGAATTGTTGCACATAGCAAGTGTTCTTGCTATCATTCTATGTATCGGCTATCCTATGCTGACAAGTTCATAAAAAGTTCGAAACCGGTGGACGCTGTTATTTACAACGGAATCCATAATTTGTTTTTAAATTAAATTAAACGCATTCAAATGTTAGAATGAAAATGCTACAATACTGTATTTAGAAAGTAAATGGGTTAAAGTATTTCAAGCATTTAAATACTTTTTCAACTAAAAAAAAATTGAAATGGAATGTAAAATCTACAAGCGAAAAGTAAATAAGCAAAAACTAAACGTTGCAGTATTATAAAGAAAAGGGGAAGTGGAAGCGAAACTAAATTGCTTTAGTTCTGAATAGCATTAAACAAATAACGAAAAAATAGTCAATTTGCAAAAGAGAAGTGACAGTGAAACGCGGGGAAAAGATAAATACAAATCGTTTCCATTGCACAGCTTAATGGATATGGTGGAGTGATATGCATCACTGGAACGCCAATTCCTTTGGCACACTGTCAGAAAACGTAAATGAATTTTTAAAATTCCTAAACGTTAAATGCGTAAATAAATATAAAATCATGAAAATGTTTCTTATTCCAAAAAAAGTGCTAAGTATAACACGATAATTATTGCTAATGATATCGATATAAATAAAATTAAAAATCCATCTGCTTCTCTTCCTGTCTCATCACGGCGGGAGAATTTCATATGGTAGTTCTCACATATATATGGTACTTCATATGGTAGTTCTAAAAATTAGACGCCCATCTGTCTTTATCTGTCTATCTTCATGTCCTTCTAACTGTTTGAGAGCGACCCAATCGTTACATGAACGTCCAAACAAACGGTATCCAATCGTTATTTCAATCTCCAAATTAACGTGACCTAATCGTTTACTGAACCTCTCTACAATAAATGCAATTCAAAATCCGATAACGTGACAGTATCATTGTTCGTGCCTCTATCTCTAAAATTATGGAAGTTTTAATAGCAAAGAGAGACAGCAAAAGCAAAGAAAGCCATTCAGCACTATGGTCATAGGTCTAAATATCGACTGCTTTCCGCATGGCCAACTGTATGCATAAATGGAAGATATCTCTTTATTTCTGCCCCTAATAAGAAAACCAGAATCGTAGTCTACAAGGGATCTATTATTTAATTGTAAAATTGTTATTATCTATATAAATAACGTTGTAAGTTGTGCTTTTATTTGCTGTATATTTTTTATCTCAGTATATGAGAACCTATATATTTTCTTTTGTACGAGAACTATCATAATATTTAAATAAGAAAGATCAATCATGCATTAATTATGAAACACTTTCCAACTGCAATGTAATTTTATTTAAACATCTCTAAAATACGACACATTCATCGGTGATATTTTTAAAATAATCACAATACTACAATAATTTATTATATTTGAAAACTTAAAACTTCAGCGAATAAAAATGAACTTTATTCAAATGACGTCATCGAAATATAAATTGCCTGGTTCTCTGTATAAAAGCAGAAAATATTTTATTCATGAACTTTTATTCCATTCCTTTCATTCTGCGGTGATATATTTAAAATTATCACAATTCCACAATAATTTATTTTAAAAACTTAAAACCATGGTGGCAAAAGTACTTTCTAACTCCATGTTTAAAACTTCATCGAAAACGACAATACTATAAAATCGTCTGATTCTCTATGTAAAATCAATTAATGTTTCATTCATATCAGCTATATTCCAAACTCCAGAGCTAAATAATTTTCCGTTAAAAATATTCAGCAATTCTTATACAACTCATCTTACAGCTTGATGTGTCTTCCTTCTTCATACGTCTGCATACATTAAGCTTCATTGTAGAAATAATCAAAGTTCGATGATTACTTAAACTCAAAAATATTGTAATTGCGTTGGTGCAGTATATATAGATGCGCAGAAATTACGGAAAATTAAAGCGATTTTAGGACGGATGCAACACTAAACTTAAATTAAAAACTACTTTAAAAATCACGATTTTGACACTTGGAAAAAAGATGGATGTCATATTTTATTTTGAAGTGGGTCACATGATCTATTCATATAATATGGGTGCATTTATTATTTTAATTTTTATTTTAAAAACTACCAAACATATTTTATTAAAAAAATTTTATATATTTTATGGGATAATTTAATTATTTTCTAAAATTTTTGAAGTAATTTGCGAATTTTAAATTCGATTAAAAATGTTTGAAAAATTAGGTCTATTAGGTTTCCATGCATTTCATTTTCTTAACGCGGGTTCAATTCAAAACTAATTGAGTGATATTATTCATTTACATTCCCATATGTCACACAGACCGTCTCAACAGCATACTAAAATTTGATTTTGATAAAGTCATTTTTACGGCAGTTATCGTGCGAACGGACAGACAGAATGAACGAAGTCATTCGAAATATTGAAAATTCATAGCAAATTGTGAATTAAGTTTTTTACATTATACAGGGTGTTAAGTAAAGCTGAAAGTAGAACAAATAAGTTTTAAACTATGGTAACTAGAATTTTAAAAATGATGTGTGAGCATGCACCACCAAATAAGACTAACGGACGCGGACTAACCCCTAGCGGCAAAATTTGGACATTAACATTCCTATCTACTATTAAGGGGACGGTGGACGGTGAAATGAGCAAAAATAGACTAAAAAAAGTTTTTTTTTAATATATAACATTATTTTACACATTCAACATTTTGCTTACGGGTGGGACAGCGTCCATCCCAAACGAAACGAAGAACCTCCCAAAAAGACAGATATTTGACAAACATTGCATGTTTCTGTCGGCGATTTCCATGGACGCCAATGCCTGCAAACGGGGATCGAACTGTTTGGGATAGGGTATGTCAAATATCTGTTTTTTTTGGTAGGTTCTTCGTTTGGGATGGACGTTGTCCCACTCGTAAGCAAAAGGTTAAATGCATGTTATTCGAAACGGAATTTCCAAAGGTTTTGCATTTTTAAAATTCTCCATGCGTCTTAATCTTTGTTTGAGATGTATGAAATTTGGCAAGAAGACACCTCTTATACTTTTTAATGAAACTAGGTATGCATTTTATAATTGGATTGTATTAAGGTAATTTACAGTTAATAAGAATCTAATTAAATGATGAAAATTAAGTTTCAATGCAGAAAAACATTTTTAAAAAATTGACTTTCTAAGGGATTTAAAAATGAATACCCAAATTTGTTCATACTGTATTTTTGAAAGATCATAATGTAAAATTAATCAAAAATGTGAACAAATGGCGCACAAGGAGCATTTTCAAATTTTCGTTAAAAAAAATTAAATTAAAAAAAAAACACAAAATTATAACAAAATTGAAAAAAATTTAATGGTATTTTCTATAGTAATGCTAAAAGGAATATTTATACAAATTTTCATGTTTCTAAGTTAATAAATAAATAAAAAAAAAATTCAACGTCTACCGTCCCCTTAAAAAGTGTGAATAAGAAAGTTGTAGATCATTATCGAATTAGTAAAAACTGACATTTTGCAGAAACAAATGGTGTAAATAGAAAGCACTGCTTAGTACTTTAAGTATTGTTTGCAAATGATAGCTGTGAGGCGTAAAACCGCTCTTGCAGATCAAATATGCGATACAATTTGCAAACCACCGTCTATCATTAGATGTGTAGTGGGTAATTATCTAACTAGAGAAAATAATAGCATCAGGATTATTGAAGCTCAGAAAACATTAAAAGATTAATACGAAGAGTTTCTCAGAGTTAGCAACCGTAGTGAGCAGAGACGGTACCCCTAGTAATACAAAATATTAAGCCCTATCTAATAAATGTCATTTCCACAACCGATTGTCAACTCTACAACTGATTTACGGTTGCGGAATTGACAGATGTCGAATTGGCGATTTTTTTTTCTAAATATCAATATTATTTGTTAAGCTGAATAAATACAGTCACATGTGAATTTTTTAAACTACACAAAATTCACATAAGTAATTTATTTCAGCATTTTTAGCAAATATTATATACTCTAAATGGAGTTGAGACGAACTAACATATGGCACTTATCTTTAAATATTGAAAACTATAATTTTTAGTCCATCACATTTTCCTAAACAGACTAAACATCATCGGAAGAAAAATAAACAACAAAAAAGTGTTGTCACAAGGTGTGCTGAGAATAGTATTTATTTCAATTGTGCACAAACTATAGGTTGTTGAGTTGACAGAAAAATCAAGCATGTGTACTTATTTAGAACTAAAAATATATTTACAAATGTGTTTCACTAACAAAGAGAAGTACGGACGGCCTGGGTTTTCCACACATTTAAGTTACGCCAACGGCCGTACAGTGCTGAAAACACCGGTTCTCGTTAGATCACCGAAGTCAAGCAGCATCGGGCGCGGTTAGTACTTGGGTGGGTGACCAACTGGGAACACCGCGTGCTGTTGGCAATTTCGGGCGCGGTAGCCCGGTGGTTTGCGCGCTGGATTTGCACGCTGCCACAACTGCCGCCGTGTTCATGCTGAGTACAATCACGTTAAACATGTGGGTCCGTATGTCCTTCCGAGAGGTTGGTGGCAGGGGAAGGATGCTACGGTCCCTGTGGATGCCTCCCCCATTGGGTTCCGGTCTAAATTGGGTGGCATTTCCCAGCCGTCCAAACGGTTACCTTACACCTTTCTGGTAGGTCGGACGGTCTGGGTTTCAACAACAACTAACAAAGAGAAACGGTGAAGGTTTGCTGTCGATATTTTTAGAAGTAAAATCCGCTGATAAAGTAGTTTAATTGACATGCAAGTCTTAACATGTAGACCTGGCCTCAAGAGTTTTTGCACAGTTTTTAAACTTTGAAAATATTTTTAAATAGTTTCAACTCTTTATTTTCTTTTAAACAGAATCAATTTAATATTAATTTATTATTAAAAATTAACTTGATTGATTAGAATGATAATTTATAGAATTACAGCTATGACATTGAAAAGATCCGAAAGTTAAATAATTGCCCATGTACTATGATGAGCATCATGTAAAAAAAAAACATAACAAGTTATTCAAATAAAGATTATTGAAAGATGGTACTATTATACTGTGAATTCAGGCGAAACGCTGCAAAAGCTGCACTGCAGTATGCTTTAAGATTTCCTTCTGCACCATCCATAATGCTGGCATTCATCCATAATGCTGGTGAACATGCAACAGCACATATACACACTTCACGTTAAACAGTACGTTATGTAAATAGTGCTTTTGTATCACATGAAATAACGTTCCCTACTTATTTGTTAATGATCTACAGTTTTCTAATTGACGCTTTGCTGTATCTCTCACAGTTTCCGAGATAGAAGTACTAACTTCCAAATTTTACCACTAGAGGCGCTGTCGTCAATCTCATTTGGTAGTGCATGGTCATTTTACTATACCAATACCTCACTTTCATAGCTCAAGCTACCATCATTCAAAAGGTATTTGGCTTACTTGCAACTCTATTCGGCATCTTGTATATTCCGTAAAAAGAACAGGTTTAAAGCTAGTATAACAATACATTCCAGCAATGTAAACTTGTTTAAATACCTTGTTTGAAGTGAAATGCGTTTTAAAACATTCCCTTGAGCTTAAATTACTGATTAAGGAAAGTTTGAAAATGTTTTTTCTATAAAACACAATTATTTCCGAGGCAGTAAAACTCTTAACAAGAGACAGCAACATACAAGCATTTTACCATAGGCTCCATAGGTTCCATAATTCCAAGGCTCCATAGGCTCCATACCATCTTTACCATAGGCTCCATAGGCTCCATAGGTTCCAAGCATTACCATAGGTTTCATAAGCTACAAAGCCTATCTGCAAATATTTTGAAAAAAATTTCTATAAAAAAACTAAATAGTCTGTCAACTGTAACTCTATTAAAATTGAACTAGAGTCAAGTCTTCAATATTTTGAACATTTTTTTAAACAATAATAATAATAATAATAATGGAAAAAAAACCGTCTATAATATTTTGACCGACTGGTGGGATGATGTATCAAATTTATCGAGCGCTTCTATTATAGCTAGAATCTTGGTTTTGGTGTACAAACAAACAAACTTTATTTTGTCACACGATAAATACAATTTCAATCAATCTTATAGGTAAGTGCACAATTTATATCAATCGAATTGGTACGGCAAGCAACTGCGGAAAAAGGCGCAATAAATAGTCCTGACGGGTCCGCAGCTCCCAGCCAAACTGGAAACACGCTATAGTATGGAATCAATAGCAATGTGGCAATGTAAAAATCATAACAAAAGATACTAGAATCAGTTCCTAGAAATACAAGTAGCAAAATACAATAGCCTAACATAATGATTATCAAACTTTACAAGAGGAATAATTTTAAGTACTTTTTAAAACTATTTAAGTTGTTAATTGATTTAAAAAAAGAGGGACGGGAAATTCCACACATCGGAATCCACAATCTGGATTAATTTTAGTTTCCTTTTTATTATATACTAGCAGCACACTCGTTCTTCGAACGGAGTATATAGAAACTTAAAATTCACAATCATGTGCAAATTCCTATAGTATACTAAATGGCATTTTTAATCAAAATATTCTCTTAAAATATTTAATTTAATGCTCCTTAAAAGAAGTTTAAGAATCTCTGCTCTCGCTATACAAAATGATCTTCACGGACAGATCTGAAGAATAAAACTTCCTGGATCCTTTTGTAAGCAAATTTACAAAATATATGGAATTGAATCAATATATGCAAAATAAAAGCGTTAAAATTGTATGGGATCCGTACTACTTATATACGCAAATATTAGAAGATATAACCTGTATTAGTAGATTATATGTATAAATTTAAAATATCAATAAACTCGTAATCTTTAAACCTGAAGGCAGTAAATTATTCCAATATATGCCAAAATGAAAGTGCTAAAATTATACGGAAAGATACTACTTATAACTGTACCTTATACCGTATTACTTATAATTTCGTAAATTAGAAGATATGTCAGAGTGTTTGTAGAATAGTACCCGTATTACACACTTGGCAAAATTTTGGCAACGAAGTTGGCGGAATGTCGCCAACTTGAGGACTTCTACATGTCGCCAAAATGATAAAAATGGCGCTAAATCAATGAAAATGACGACTAATTAACGAAAATTCTATATCTTGGAAAGAATATAAGAGCCTACTATTAGAAAAACCTATTTTTCCGTCCGTAACGTTTGGCAAAATTTTGGTGACAAATTTGTCGGAACATCTTCAACTTGCTAACATTTTAAATGCTGCCAAATTGACGAAAATATCGTCAAAATTTCAAAAATGACACTAAATTAATATAAATGACGCCTAATAGATGTATTAATTATTAAAATATTTTAATATATGATCTATATCACTGATTGAGGATTCTATCAATATTGATAATTGTTTATATAGAGTTGCGCGAAATATAAGCTTATTGGGTACTTTGAAATAGTTTTACATGTTCTCATTTGGAAAATCGTCAAATGTACAATTCAACGTTGAAAACACAGTACTGTGAATCTTATACATTATTTTTTACTGTAAAAGAAGTAAATTCATTGCATTATATAAGGAAAGTCATGTGCTGCCCACATCAGATTTACTAATCTCCTGATTAAACTATTGAAAATATTAACGATTCATTTTCAGAATAAAAGATTAAAATGACTGAAATTGTTGAAAACAGGGCAACATACAGTGGTCAGAAATGAAATAATTGCTTTTCATACCGCAATTTCCATACTCAGAGAACTTTAAAAATGTGTTCTTTTTTCGTACATTATTGTGGAACTGTTTTTGATGCACAGAAAACTTCTATTAAGTGTATGTGTCCCATTTAGTGATCTCTACTCATTTCGAAGAATAGGTGGAAATGACTAGTAAAATGCACATCTATAAAAAGAATCGCTGTCATACAGCTAAACCAGGCAGCTTCAAGGGAATTAAGCAACAAATTATCATTAATCTTCTCATCATTTGGAAATCTCTATTCTATGTATTACAGATAAACTAATAGGTATTAAAATGATACAAGTTCTATATATGAGCTGCAGTTATACCAATATTATACGATAATAGACATATGTACAAATGAATGTCACTGTGTATTACAATTATACTAACACAATTAAATGATAGACATACGTGCAACTCAGCATAACATTCCTGATCATTATATGACTTAGTTTATCAAATATAACAGGATATAATCCAGCTAGAGTCACGATCTCATATGGAAGATAATATTAAAGTAATTGTTGAAATATTTGTGAAGTATGCAGTTGTGAAAAACAAAAGTTAGAGCTTAAAGTTGCATATTAAGCCCTTCAAGTAACTGCGTGCATAAATTTACCAATAGAATCATTATTAGGATCACGCTCCCATTGCTGCATCGATTTTTCATCCATGAACCAGTTACGCACAGATTTAGCTAGTACTGGCAATGACAGAGAATGTAATCACTATTATATAATTGCTTAATGTGTTTAACATGTTTTTGACTTTCGGAACCCTCCAGAAAACCCCCACTGATGACCTACGTAGAAGGCTGAATTTCTACACACTTATAGTATATCGTTCCCGGCCATCCAAACTGTTACAGTAAGCCCTCGGGTCAGTATTTCAATTTACCCCCAAGGTGTAAAAATGGTGGAGAGGGGGTCGCGCGCAATGTCTTTCCAAACCCTAAAGACGCTTTTAGTGATCTAGAAAACTAAATCTTTGCAAAATTGATTATCGGGCAAAACTTATTATCGGGTAGTCAGATTTTCAAGTTTCTTCCGGGAGAAAATCGACTTTCAGATCCTCCAGACCCCCGTTTAATGAACTAAAATTCAGCATATTTGCATACTTTTTACATAGACTCTAGGAAAGAACTTTGTGTAGACGGATTTTCGATCCTTACACCAGAAAAGGAGAATTTGAGGCTCTTTTTTTTTTTTATCCCAGACCCTATTCCTCCAGTGACTTAGAAGGCTGAATTATTACACATTTATAGTACTGGCCATTAAACCGAACCTGGCGGATAGGTTTTTTCGATTTTTCATAGTGGACAAAACGTGGGGGGGGGGATGTCTCCTAACACCTTCCCGAAGTCGAATATAAAAGGTTTAACTCTACCACGGAGAAGAACCTAACTAGGCCAATTTTCAATTGAGAGAACTATTTTCGACGCTAAGCATCATGCATTGTTAAACAAAAAAAAAAAAAAAAAAAAAAGAAACTCATCAAAAAGTCGCCGCATATATTTTTACGATTATTAATTTCCCTGTTTTTGACAGGCTTAAATACCAATCTATATAATAATTGTCTAATATGTTTTTATCTTCACAGACCCTACAAAGTTCTAACCTGGCAGAACCTAACGGAACTGCATTTTTTATTCACACCGAGGGTGCAGAAAATAACGTTCATGCAAAAAGGTTTTACGGACCCTCCAGAAGCCCCACGGTGACACAGAAGACTTAATTTTTGTATACTTATAGTATCAACCATGGTACAGAACCTAAAAGAGCTAAATTTTACATTCCCAAGAGGGGCGCAGAAAACGGCCCTTTTCGAAAAATATTTCAACATTCTCTAGAATACACACCCGATGACCTAGAAAGCTGAATCTTTGCATGCTTATAGTATCAGCCACTGAACAGAACCCACTAAGCCAGAATTTTAGTTTCTCTCTTAGTAGTCGATAAAATAGGGCCTAAACTTCTTTCCAGACATTACAAAAGCTCTTCGGTGATCTAGGAGGCTAATTATTATTAAACAACTTAATTATTAAACAATTAACTATTACGACATTAATTATTATACAACATGAAACTTATTAAAATAAAATGCAGCTTAATTAAGAGTGTTAATATCCCTGTCTTTGACAGGTTTAAATACTAGTAATAAAAATATATTTCTATAATATATCCTTTTTTCTTAAAATTGGTCTAATATTAACTTAAATGTGTTGTTGTTGTTGAGACCCAAACCGTCCGACCTAGCGGAAAAGTGTAAGGTAACTGTTTGGACGGCCGGGAAGAGCCACCCAATTTAGACCGGAACCCAGTGGGGGAGGCAACCACAGGGACCGTACCTTCCTTCCCCTACCACAAACCTCTCAGAAAGACTTACGGACTCACATGTTTAACGTGATCCTACCCCGCGTGAACACGACGGCAGTTTTGGCAGCGGACGGTATCGAACCCGGGCCTACAGAGTTCAATTCCCGTGCGCTAACTACTGGGCTACCGTGCCCTAACTTAAATGTGTCGAAATCCCAGACCACTCGACTTGCCCTAAGGCATGAGCAGCAAATTGAGTGGCCGGTAACTTAAATGTGTGTAATATTTTACAACTTACATCTTATAATTTATATTTTACAACTTAAATGTGTTGTTGTTGTTGAGACCCAGACTGCCCGACCTACCAGAAAAGTGTAAGGTAACCGTTTGGACGGCAGGGAAGTGCCACCCAATTTAGACCGGAACCCAGTGGGGGAGGCATCCACAGGGACCGTAGCCTCCTTCCCCTACCACCAACCTCTCGGAAGGACTTACGGACCCACATATTTCACGTGATCGTACTCCGCATGAACACGGCAGCAGTTGTGGAGCGTGCAAATCCAGCGAGCAAACCACCGGGCTACCGCACCCGAAATGTGCCAACAGCACGCGGTGTTCCCAGGTGGTCACCCACCCAAGTACTAACCGCGCCCGATGCTGCTTGACTTCGGTGATCTAACGAGAACCGGTGTTTTCAGCATGGTATGGCCGTTGGCCCAACTTAAATGTGTTATTGTTTTTGAGACCCAGACCGTCCGACCTATCAGAAAGGTGTAAGGTAACTGCAACTTAAATGTGTTGCTGTTGCTGTTGAGACCCAGACCGTCCGACCTGCCAGAAAGGTGTAAGGTAACTGTTTAGACGGCCGGGAAGTGCCACCCAATTTAGACCGGAACCCTGTGGGGGAGACATCCACGGGGACCGTAGCCTCCTTCCCCTACCACCAACCTCTCGGAAGGACATACGGACCACATGTTTAACGTGATCGTACTCCGCATGAACACCGCGGCAGTTGTGGCAGCGTGCAAATCCAGCGCGCAAACCACCGGGCTACCGCGCCCGAAATGTGCCAACAGCACGCGGTGTTCCCAGGTGGTCACCCACCTAAGTACTAACTGCGCCCGATGCTGCCTGACTTCGGTGATCTAACGAGAACCGGTGTTTTCAGCACGGTACGGCCGTTGGCGTAACTTAAATGTGTGGAAAACCCAGGCCGTCCGACTCATCCAGAGGACTTGAGCAACTGTTTGGACGACCGGCTAACTTAAATGTGTGTAATATTTTACAACTTACAAAATATGAATTTCAATCTACTCCCAGTACTTAACAAATAAGTGGAAAAGTACTTTTAAGCCATTTTAGTGTTATGATTGGTTATGACAGTCAGACAGAAACATGGTCGTCTTAATTCTTTGTGATCCGTGGGTATGTGTTTAGGGGTAAAATTTATTTCGTAATATTTACTGGATCCAGCCTCGTTATCTGAAAAAAATTTATATAAATTATAATCCAGAAGATATTTTGCTTAGAATTGCCGTTTCGAATTTTATTTTTATATATTAATCTATTCATTTTTACAAAATTCGATTAACGAAATACGCGGTTCACCGACTGGAATTCAGTAAACGAGGCATATAAGTTTACTGAATTAATTAATTACTAACCCTGTGATTTTTCTCGATTTACCGTTCGACTGACTGTTAACACTTATGCATAAAATATTTAGTTAATCCGTAAACTACATTTTAAGAACAATATACAGAGTGGCATTAAATGAACTTTATATATTTAGAGCCTTCTGTACACTGCAAAAATATGCACTTTACTCTCCTGAAGGATATAGAATCCTGTAGAAAAAATAATCAAAGCTTTTTTGTAGGATAAAGAATCTTTTATGAGTATAAAGTTTCATAGTTTTTCTTAGGGTAAAGAATCCCAGATTTCTTACAAGAGACGAAGAATTAATGCTTTCCTGTAAGATAAAGAATTCTAACTTTCCTGTAGAATAAACAATCTTAGTTTTGTGTGAGGGAAAGAATCCTAACTTTCTTGTAAGATGAAGAGTTATAACTTTCCTGCAAGATGAAAACCCCAGTGTTCCTATAAAGTATTCTAATATTCTTACGATACATAATCCTAGTTTTCTTGTAAGATAAAGAATCTTGACTATCCTGTCATAAAAAAAATCTTATATTTATTTTAGGAAAAAATTCTATCGTTCCTGTAGTAAAAATAATTCTAACTTTCATGTATTATAAAGAATCCTAGCTGTCTTGTTGGATAAATAATCCTACATGTTCTAACTATTCAGAGTTTCTGTACATTGTAAAAACATATACTGTCTTGGAGAATATAAAATCCTATCTTTACTGCACGATGAAGAACACTGCTTTTCATGTACAATAAATAATCCTAGATTACCTGTAGAATGAAGAAGCCTTCATACGATAAAGAGTTTATAGGATGAAAAAACTAGATATTCTTAGGAAATAGAATTCTAACTTTCTTATTGGATTAAAAATGCTTGCTTTGCTGCAGAATAAATAATCCAAACTTTTGTAGAGAATAAAAAATTCTAGTTTCCTTAGAGAGAGAGAGTAAAAAATCTCAGTTTTCCTTAGGATAAATAATCCTAGCCTTCCTATGGGGCAAGGAAGTCTAGCTTTCCTGCAGGATAAATATTCTTAACTTTCATGTAATGTAATGAATCCTAGCTGCTCGATCCTATTAAAGAAATATTTTGTTGAAAAACAAAGTTATGCCTCATTCGATGATTTGCAGCTCATGAATTGAACTGGATTGGGTCATTTTGATGCTGAAAGCCTGATAATTTCTGAAAGCCAGAGCTTAAACCTTTTGACCGAGGTTTCAGCTCGGTGAAATGGCATGTTTATTAAAATGCCTGTATTTTAGAGTCTATGAAATCTCATTTTAAGAGGTTTCTTGGTGCGAAAAATTTTGTGTGATTACTAACATAAATCTGCTAAATTTTCCAATAGAACATATTCGCAAAGAATTTATTTGCATTATAGTTCAAACTAGCTAATAACTGGATTAACTATATGTTCTGTTATGTAACTATATGTATATAACTGGATGTTCTAACCTGGCTAATAACTGGATAACTAATAACTGGATTATCATCAAATTTGATAGGTATACTATTCATGGCTTGGAGAGAAAGGATTTTATGAGACAAAATTAGTTGTGATATTCACAGACACAAAAGAGGAATTTAAAACTTTTTGAAGCGAAAACAAACGTCCAATCTTATCAATAGGTTTTGGAAACAAAATATAACTACCAATAGGGGACACCACAATTTGTATTTGTTGAGTAAATTCTCTCTCTTTGTTTGCCTAACGAATGAAGCTCCTTCTGCTATCGAGATAATTAATAATATTTAAATATTGTATTTTATGCTCTAAAGTAAACAAACGGTAAGATACAGTTATATCTGGGAGTTTTTTTAAAACCACACTGTTCTTTACCTGAGGAAGAGGGTTCATAACTCCCTCAAAATAATTGTATTTATTCACCTTATTTCTTTTGTTCCTTCTTTCTTCAAAGATGTATCAGAAAATAATATTGATACTATAGGCTCAATTTGTTTGACACATATCGTCTCCATAAACTCATAAATAAACAAACACAGAAATCATTAAAAAATGATTAATTCATTTTCAGGATGCGCAAAACGTGTAAAAATGTTAAATACGAGAATCTGTTGTTTTTACCCTACTACAATAATTTACCTTAACATACAAGGTGATTCAAAACTATCAATACAAACTTTAATGAAAGATAGGGAACGCTAAAACAAATATTTTTCGTTAAAAATATATATCCGCAGATATATCCATTGGGCACCAGAGGGCGTTGTTGGGAGGAACAGCAATTGGTTATTTATGCCATCATCATTAGCAACGTGGACGTCGTACATGTAACATAGAATATTTCCCATATTCTAAGGTGACCGACATGCATCTAGCATATGGACCTGCCAATGGAAAAGGAATAACTGCTATACGATTATCTATCTTACAGCAGTTCTTCCGCTTCTATCAGAAGCCCTATACGTCAGATGCGTCGTTATCACTTCTTATTTTTTCCTTACACAGACTGTCTGGCCGAAACGAAGGTATAAGGTATCTGTTTAGATGGCCGGGAGACAGCCACCCATTTTAGAGCGGAACCTAATCGGGGGTGGGAATATAGTGACCATACCATCCTTCCCCTAAACTTATACGTGTCGTATAGTCTTTCGGACCTACAAATGTATCGTGCCTATATTCCGCGTAGACACGAAAATTATTTCGGGCGTCGCATTTTGTCGCATTCGGCACGCATAATCACTGCGCTATTCCAGTTCAGATGTATGTCGGCCGCCAGTGGAAAATGCTCCATTTTACACTTACGAAGTCCAAGTTACAAATAATGGTAGCGAAAAACAGCCAATTTCCGCACCTCCCTACAACGACGTATAGCACTAAAGCATGACGTCTGCGAACATACTTTCATGAACGAAAAATGTTTGTTTTAGTGTTCTCTATCTCCCAATAAAGTTTGTACTTCGAATCAACCTGTGTACAACGTAATGCAGAAAAAGTAAAAAAATGAAATATCTTTACCGGCTTAGCAGACATTATTTTTTTCTTCGGATATTCATTTTCCTTTTTTTTTTCCAAAAAAATGAAACATGTAAAATGTTTCCACGTGGGCCACTATAAAAACTGTAAAATGCAGAATTTTTCGTAAATTGAAAGTTTGCAGCTGTTCATGTGAATGCCCATGTCACTATTTAAGATTATAAATGTACCCGTCTTAGAGGGGTAAAATATTTTATTATTTATAAACGCACTTAAAAGTACTTATACATGCAGCTTTAACAGGAGAAAAAAATATGCTTTTGAACTAGACCTGACTCAACCTATTTGCCAAGCTATTTCTAAAAATTATATATACAAGCAGTAAATTATGTGAACTTGTAGAATATATCTTCATAACTGATCTATGCTTTTATAATGCGTGCTTTGAAACTAAAATACAGATTTTATATTGTTACGAACATGTAAAATTCTTTACGGTTCTTTGAATCCCCCACAAGGGAAAACGCTTTTACTGGCAACCATTGCTATTACGGGAAAGTAGGGTTGTCGTATTTGGTGACTTTTCGGATCTCCAATCAATTTAGCTAAATATCGACTTGGCGAGTTTCAGAATCCTCTAGAATTTTTTCGAAATATCGACTGGTTTCGAAGATACGAGCACTTTGTAGAAAATCTATGAAGAATAGATAAGGAAGTCACCGCTCAGTTAAAGAGCGTATTTGACGAGACACGGGCCAAATTAAATTGTGAGATACATTAATGCTTTAAGAATAGTATATGTTAGTTTGTGAATTAGTTGAGAATTTAATTTCTGTTTTATTGTATCTGACAGTTATTTTGTGATTTAGCAAGATAGTTATCGAGCTATTTGCTGTATATTGTTCGGGTTTACACTTAATAGTGCTTCTAAATAAAAGCGTTAGTTATCCAGAAATATGAAATCCTTTCTGTATCATGAAAGTACGCCCACGCTTCAAGAGGATGCATCGCAACAATATACATGATTGATAAGAAAGTCTTAAGGACCCCAATGACTTTGTAAGAAAAGGTGAATGAATGAACGCGGTAGGTCTATTTATAGAAAAGGGAACATGCCCGATCGAATGAAAGTGATTGAAGCACTCCAATCGTGAAGATAATGAACACAGTAATAAAGCGAGATAGAAGGGCAATATGCCAACTACAAAGTTGCAGAGCATTGTCTAATTAATAGAAATCGAAACTAGATACGAGCGAAACGCGAATATAGAAAGAAAAAAATATTTGTCAAAAAGTCGTATCTTCAGGACCTATAATAAATACGGCGGCGTCTGCAATGCTTGTCAAAGTACCCAGTAATATCCTTTCTCAAACTTAAATATGCATTGTTGCTGACAAAGGGAATTTTGAACAGGCTGCGCATTAGATTCCTGTGCATGTAAGTGTTGTTTATTTCAGCATCCCTATATAGGACAGCAATTCACTAAAGACTATACTGTATCAACTACATTTCTTTTGACCCAGTTTTATGGTCGATTACTACTCATTAAATAATGCTCCACAACTTTGTGATTAGCTTTTTTTTTCGTCTGTCTCGTTTTGAATTCACATGTGCATTTTTGCTTATAAAGGGCATTTCGAGCAGTCTACGCATTAGATTCCTATGCATATTAGTGTTGTTTATTTTAGCATCCCTATATAGTACATCAATTCACTAATAACTATACTTTGTCAAATAAATGCTTTCAGTAACAGTTTTATGGTCGATTACTACTCATAAAATAATGCTCCACAACTTTGTAATTAGCTTTTTCGTCTGTCTCGTTTTGTTGCCATGTTTGTTTTCCTAACGTTTTAAATTATCCACTAGGAGCGTTGCAATTCCTTTTATTCAAGAGGCATGGTCACTTTACTATAGATAGAATTTAATGTGTGCACTCATATACATGTCCTTACACAGTTATTGGGGTGTTAAGGAATTTCCTAGGAACCGCGCATAAAGCGAAATTATTGCATGTGGTTCAAAAATATGACTCTTAGCTTCTGATAGATCTGATGGGTTTATGAAATTATTTTTTTCTGGAGCAATCTATGATATTTTACGCAAATGCTGAAATAAAATGAACAATGGACGGCAGGTCAATTTTTGTATATCGTAATATAAAAATTGGAGAGATTTAAAACGCACGAAAAACCTATATATTTTTAATTCCACTAAAAATCGTATAATAATCGTATGAATTCCATTTACAGTTTGTTTGAAAGATAATTTTTTCTTCCGATGGTGTCAAAATGGAAACTCTGTGATAATATTTTAGGTCACTAATGAATCGGTTTGTGCGAATATTGGCCAAAATCGTAGTGAATCGGGCGAAAACATAATAGAACTAAAACAATAACAAGAAATTAAAAAAATAATGATAGCGCCAAGGTGCACCTATTCGGGTCTTGAAGTATCTGTGTACCAAAATTTATGATTGTACGTCGTTCAGATTTCTCGCTACAGATACACGCATATACACACACATAGACATCTTCTTTTATTACGTAAGAAGTGTGAAAAAAATTTAGTCTTATAAATTAATGGAGGATGTATTTAATGGAAGATTATTTTTTTAAAAAAACATATTTTCTACGTTCCCCCCGGGTGGGGGGGAGGAGATCGAACATCGCTGACTCCGTTAGATTCTATACTGTGGACAATAGTATAAGTTTGCAAAGATTCTTCCTTCTAGGAGGAATTAGGGTAATTATTTTTATATCCGCCCCCCATTTTCTTCGCCCCTAGAGGGGGGAATTGGAAATCTTCCCTTTATAAGACATAACATATATTCATCAAGTTATAAGACGGATATAATACGAAAGATTTTATTTGGTACTAGATAGATACTAGATTGATACATGATATAAGATAGAATCTTCCTCATAAACTGCGAAATTAAATAACCATTTTAATTTCTTTATCCTTTTCATTGCTCAGTAAAAGCTTGTGCAAAATAAACCATTCAGATAGGTTTCCCATTTAAATCATATTTCAAACAATTCATGCTTTCAGAAAGTGACTAATTAGCACAAGAAATCTCCCATCAAACTCAGAGATAAGATTTTAATTCACTTTCAAACGATTTTCAAGCTTTTCGTTTGGATAAACCACGGAGTTAGAGAGTAGAACTCCAAGGAAAAAGTTTAGTTTTTCATTAATATCTCAGCAACCCCTGGTCTTAGATGCTTGAAACTTGGGCTAAATTTATGGGGGGCAATTTCAAGGCTATCCACAAAATTTCATCAAATTCTGTTAAGCCGTTCTCCCGAAATGTATAAATTGAAAATATCAATAAACCCGTAATTGATTCCAATATATGCCAGAATGAAAGCACTAAAAATTATATGAGAATATATATATATATATATATATATATATATATATATATATATATATATATATATATATATATATCCCCGTACTACTTATATTGTCGCAGACTAGAAAATATGCCTGTATGTTAGTAGAAGATTATCCTTATTACAATATGAGTCTAAAAATTCTTTGCCGAAATAAAACAGATGACATAAATTGAAAAGTTCAAGTATCATCGTAATCTTCATACCAGAAGGTCGTAATTGATTCCAATATATGCCAATATATATCAAAATATATGCCTATATACCTGTACTACTTATATTCTCGTAGATTAGAAGATAACCCGTGCATTTATAGAAGATTACTCGCACAACGTACAATATGTGATTTCAACAATTTTTGTCATAATAAAACAATGGCATAGAATTAATATGAAAATATCAATAATCCCTGAATCAACAGTCCACGAAAATACCAATAATAATAATGTCTAAACCTGAAGACCCTAATTGATATTATCCAGTCACCAATGCAATGTCAATGAAATTTAATTTATATACATATCTTTGTTATTCAAATCGGAAAAGATTTAATAAAAATCGTATGCAGCATAAACACATTGGATTTATATCCGTTGCTAAACGACATGACATCATTTGCTTCAAATGAATTGATGGGAATCTTATCGTTTGAATAATTCTATCTCCATTGAAGGTTTGGTGACATTTTCGTCAATTTAGCGACAATTTAAAACATCGCCAAATGTATCACCAAGTGGGACTGTAGAACTAACAGTCCCATTTTACGACACATTGACGAATAATCATCACAATACTATGCCCTAACAAAACACAATTAATTGCATTTATTAAGCGCAATTTCATCAATTTTATTATATTTTTATAGATTTGCAAACATTTTATCATTTCGGTGACATTTTAAAAATTCGCTAAATGTGTTACTAAGTAGGATGGATGGACTGGCCGACAAATGCTACCTAAACATCATTTCAGTACTCTCTTCTAAGAGAACAAATTTAATTTAATTAATTTGCGTCATTTTTATCAATTTGTCGACATTTCCATCAATTTGGCAACGTTTAAGACAAGTTGCCAAGTTAGCGATATTCCGCGAAATTCATAGCTCTGAATTTGCAGATCTGAAGAATAAAACATCCGATCCCGTTTGCATATACTAAATGGAAACACTAAAATTGCATTAGAAAATATACCCGTTCTACTCTTTTCAAAATAAAGGAAAGTGATGTACGCAGTCCGTAATTAATATAATTAAAAGAAAAATCAAACCGTTTATTTACAAAATATATTTTTACATCTATTTATTTATTATTCAAATAGAAAAAATAATAACAAATATTAACAAACATATTTAATTTAATTGCGTTGCTGAGCAACATTATATAAAAAAAAATCTTCCTCATAAACTGCGAAATTAAATAACCATTTTGATCTCTTCCCCATAAAATGCAAAAATAATAACCATTTTGATTTCCTTATACTTTTCATTGTTTAGTAAATGCTTGTGAAGCATAAACCATGGAGTTAGATTTCCCATTTAAATTCATGTTTCAAATAATTCATGCTTTCAGATAGTGACTAATTAATGCAAAAATCCTGCACTAAGCTCAGAAATGAAGTTTTAATTCACGTTGACGTTTTAAACAAACGATTTTCATCCTTTCCGTTTGGATAAACCACGGAGTTAGAGAGTAGAACTCCTAGGATAAAGTTCCGTTTTTCATTAATATCTCGACAACCCCTAGTATTAGAAACTCGAAACTTGGGCAAAATTTATGGGGGGGGGGGGCTATTTCAAGGCTACTCACAAAATTTCATTAAATTCGATTTAGCCGTTCTCTCGTGATGATGAGACAAACGAAATATTCGTTTTTTGCTAATATCTGGAGAACCACTGATCGTAGAAACTCCAAACATAGACTAAATTTTAAGTGGGTCTATTTCCAGGCTACCCACAAAATTTCATCAAATTCGGTTCAGTCGTTCTCTCGTGATGACGGGACAAACAGACAGACAGACAGACAGACAGATTTTCAATTTTATTTATATAGGCTAGCAGCATACCCGTTCTTCGTACGGAATATATAATATAAAGAAATTTATAATTCGCAATCATGTGCAAAGTCTGTTATAATATTAAATTTATTGCTCCTAAATAGAAGTTTAAGAATATCTGTTCTCACTATGCAAAATTATCTTCACGGGCAGATCTGAAGAATAAAACATCCTGGCCCCTTTTGTAAGCAAATTTACAAAAAAAAAAGGAATTGAATCAATATATGTAACCCCGTACTACTTATATTGTCGCAGATTAGAAAATATGCCAGTGTGTTAGTAGAAGATTACCCGTATTACAATATGAGTCTCAAAAATATTTGCCAAAATTAAAGAGATGACGTAATAAATTGAAAATATCAATAATCCCCGTTTTCTTTATACCAGAAGGTCGTAATTGATTCCAATATATGCCAATATATATCAAAATATATGCCAATATACCTGTACTACTTATGTTCTCGTAGGTTAGAAGATATATTGCATTTGTAGAAGATTACTCGTACAACGTACTATATATGGGTTTCAACAAATTTCGTCATAATAAAACAATGGCATAATAACTTGAAAATATCAATAATCCCTGATTCAACAGTCCATAAAAATATCAATTATAATAATGTTTAAACCTGAAGACCGTAATTGATATTATCCAGTCAATAATGCAATGTCAATGACATTTAATTTATATACATATATTTATTATTCAAATCGGAAAAGATTTAATATAAAATCGTATGCCGCATAACACATTGGATCCGTTGCTAAGCGACATGATATCATTTGCTTCAAATAAATTGATGGAAATCATATCGTCTGAATACTGCGATTTCCATGGAAGGTTTGGCGACATTTTAGTCAATTTAGCGATAACTTAAAAAATCGCCAAATTTATCGCCAAGTGGGACTGTAGAACTGATAGTCCCATTTTGCGGCAAATTGACGAAACATCATCACAATACTATCCCCTAACAAAACACGATTATTTTCATTTATTAAGCGCTATTTTATCAATTCCATGATATTTTTATGGACTCACAAATACTTTTATCAATTTCGTGATATTTAAAAAATTCGTTAAATGTGTTACTAAGTAAGATGGATGGATTGACCGAGAAATGCTACCGAAAACCATTTCAGTACTCTATTCTAAACAACAAATCATTGATTTGCGTCAATTTTATAAATTTGGAAACATTTCCGCTAATTTGGTAAAGTTTAAGAGAAGTTACCAAGTTATTTAGAGATATTCCGCTAAATTCGTAGCTCTGAATTTGTAGATCTGAAGAATAAAATATCCTGATCCCGTTTGTATATACTAAATGAAAACGCTAAAGTTGTATTATAAGATCAACAATCGGCTAAATGAATTTATTGGGTAAACACAATATATGAGATTATTAGCTAAACACAACATATGAGCTGGAAACCTCTTTGCTAACATACATGAAAGTGATGTACGCAGTCCGCAATTTATATAATTAAAAGAACAATCAAACCGTTCATTTAAAAAATATTTTTTTACATCCATTTATTTATTATTCAAATAGAAAAAATAATAATAAATATTAACAACACATTTAATTTCATTCCGTTACCGAGCAACATGATATAAGATAGAATCTTCCTCATAAAATGCGAAATTTAATAGCCATTTTGATTTTTTTATACTTTTCATTGTTCAGTAAAAGCTTGTAATATATAAACCAAGGAGATAAATTTCCCATTTAAATCGTGTTTCAAACAATTCATGTTTTCAGAAAGTGACTAATTAGTGCAAAAAATCTCCCTTTAAACTCAGAGATACAGTTTTAATTCACTTTCAAACGATTTTCAAGCTTTTCGTTTGGATAAACCACGGAGTTAGAGAGTAGAACTCCTAGGAAAAAGTTTCGTTTTTAATTAATATCTCAACAACCCCTGGTCTTAGATACTCGAAACTTGGGCTAAATTTATGGGGGGTTATTAGAAGGCTATCCTCAAAATTTCATCAAATTCGATTTAGCCGTTCTCCCGTAATGATAAGACAAACGAAAATGTAGTTTTTTACTAATATCTCGAGAACCACTGATCGTAGAAACTCCATACATGGACTAAATTTTAAGTGGGACTATTTCCAGGCTTCTCACAAAATTTCATCAAATTCGGTTCAGCCGTTCTCACGTGATGATGGGACAAACAGACAGACAGACAGATTTTCATTTTTATTTATATAGATAAGATAGCTCACATTTGTTATAGAGCAGCTGTAGTTTGTTATATTATCTTCTTACAATACCAAAATCTGTTAATTTGTAGGACGAGTCATATGTTGTTTGCATCAGAATGTTTAATTATATCTACAAAAAATTTTGTTTGTATCTATACACTTAAGAAACCGAAAGTTGAATTGAAACAATTGAATAAAATCCTCTGTCCTTAAATAAGACTTAAGTGAATAAAAGATGATCGTAATATATTCTATTGGTTACAACCCGTTCTCCTTTCACATTAAATTCAAAGTTACTTTTCAGTAACGAATAAAAGCTCGAAATTTATGACCCATTAAGTTTACACGTTGCTTTTCACACTAAGGAAATTAATGCACTTTTTATGCTTCATATTTTTAGAATACAGGAAGTTAAAAATTCCTCCAACACGATTTATAGCGTCTTAAACTAATGAAAGTCTTAATAATACTTTTATACATTCTTCCAACTCGCTCTAAATTAAATCTTGTAAAGAAAGCTGTATATCTTAATAATACGAAAATTTATTTTCAAAATTATATTCAAACTATTTCATGCGACCTACAATTTAAAGCATGTTTCAGCTCATTTGTAAGTAAATAAACCCTACTGCAATTACCTATTAAATTTAAATATTGTACAGTAAAGTGATTATGTCCAATCTAACAAAACTGTTTGCAGCGCTCTTAGCGGAGAATTGAAGAAGTTAGAAAAATAAACTTGACAATAAATCATGGGCATGAATGTAAATAAACAGCCTGCGTAGTAGAATGCTCAGAAAAGTAAGAGCAAAAGGGCAATATTTTTACCAAAACAGATACTTGTAAATTGACGAAGATGTAAATAACAATTAAATAACAATATTAGACCCATTAAACATCGAAATTTATCTTTCTACTGAAAATAAGTTGTTTGTAATACTTGTGTAACGATATATATTTAAACATTTCATTTGCTAAATTTTAAGTGATTTTAGTGAATGTACCCTACTGCCGATTTTTACCGTAGTCGCTGACTAGCGTTCAGAAGATGTATACATTTACTAACATATTTTATAGAGTATATGCAGCCGAGACGGAAATGGTACATAACTAATTTCTTTTAAAAATTACGTATATATTTCATTGAAAGTGAATTATTTATTTACCACTAAATTAAAAGTATCCATGAAAGAAAATATATTCAGATATTTCTACTAAAATTAGAGGCTGAGCGATTGTGAGGTTCTAAAATAGCCATTTTTAATATAAAATCGGTATAAGCATACGATATGGTGTTTTGCTCTGGAAATGTAATGGGAAAATCCTGCGTGTGACGTCACGCGACCACGCTCTATAAATCATGGTAAAAAATAAATATCAATTGCACAGTAGCAGAGAACTGTCTAAAGATTAGAAATTGACTCTAAACCGCTGACAGAAGGCATTTACTTAATTAAGGTGGTTATAGTCGATTTTCTGCCATATTCAGGAATGATACAATAAACAGAACTTACGTCCACTGTAAATAGTACAGCGTCTTTTCAAAATGCCCTTCGTCAGCAAAAATACATTTTGAGTTTAGGAAAGAATACATTCTGTTGCAAAAAATACATTCACTAATAAAAAAATTGAGCTACAGCCGCGAAACTCGGCATACAAATGTCGATTTAAGAGTTATGCAAATGAGCAAACTGTATGATGTTATAGGGCTCAAGCAACGCGCATAAAAAAGACGCATCGTGCAGCATTTAAAATGTCCCGATATTCTCACTCAACAACCTGTATTTTCCAATTGGAACTGGATTTTTTGCTTTGATACTGCAAGTTGTGTACAAACATGCCTTTGAGACGTACTCGACGGTGCTAAGAACAATTGTCGGTTTTAGAGAGAGATCGAATCGCAGGCCTAAGAGAAGCTGGTTGGTCTAAAAGGCTTATCAGTCGCTATCTTGTTGGAACAATATGCTAGTTTCTCGGTATTGACAGCAGTAAATCAGAGAAGGGACATGTTACCGCAGAGAGGATTTTGCAGTCAGGAAAGGAGTCACCGAAGGCATTTACCATCAACCATGCATCCTGTATCAAGGGATACTATTCGGTGACAAATGGCAAAAGGTGAGTTTAGGTGCCAATATCCATTAAGCTGCCTACCACCGAACCCTCAACACAGGCACTGGTGCTGAGCTAAATCAGCCTGGACAGTGTCCGATTGGAGGCATGTTGTCTTTAACTACGAATCCCGCTTCTCTATTAGTGCTGATGACCGCCGTATACATGTGTGGAGGAAGACTGACCAGCATTCCGATCCCGCATTTGTTATCGAGCGGCATACGTCCGTCACACGTAGTATGACAATATGGGAAGCTGTCTCGTGGGACAACCGATCTCCTCTAGTTGGGAAGCAAGCCAATCTAACAGATCGCTTGTACGTCGACGATATTCTGCAGCCGATTATTCTGCCAATGCTGTCAAGCTGCCGAGATTACATTAAACAACAAGACAACGCTCGACCACATACTGCACGACTTTCTCAACAATGTCTTAGATGATGTAATGCCGCCCCATTTCCATCCAGGGTCCAGGACCTATCAGCATTAGAACACGTCTGGGGCTTGCTGTAACAGCCTTCTCGGAATACCACTGAATTATCTGACCAGTTGCAATATTTGTGGCAGTTTCTGTCGCAGAAAGACACCATCAACTTAATTAATCTTATATCGCGCCGAATATCAACTTGCATAGCTGCCAGGGAAGGATTTACCACTTACTAAAATGTTATCTTCTTGTTGCCCCCATTTCTTAATAATCCTTTTTTTTTTGCTCAGAAATTCTAATCATCTGCATATATCCTCAAACGATACATGCATGCTGGAAGACAGCCGTGAGGACCTGATCTACCTCTCGGCCCACAGGTTTGATTCCCCACGACTGGAGGTCGCCCGAAGACGACCCGGCTGAGGTCCAAGAAGGCAAGGCGTGTGAAGCAGACTATGCCGAAGACTGTGTATAGACACAAACAAATAAAGACGAGGCAAATATGCAGAAGGACCCTTGGCCACACACACCTCACCTCGCAGGGCAGCAGCACAGAGATGTGGCAAGCAGACTTCCTCTGGGGAGTTCCCCTAATTGAGAAGGCCCGCGCACAGAAAAATGACGAAGTCCCGACTCCTGACCGGAGAGGGGAGACTATGACGAGAATGCAAGGACGTGAGCGTCTAATGTCAGTTGCAGTGGCTGTCCTAATATGACGAAACTTTCCATGATGGAAAAACAGCGGAAGATTTTGATTACTTTTGCAGAGGATTCCAACTTTCTACCCTTCGGTAGTTATGCAGAGGCAGCATACAACTTAAAGAGGCGCTGTCGTAACCCGGACTTATACCTGTACTGCCAGGTTAGCTTAACCTAGAAAAGACAAGAAAGAGGAAAGAGGCGAAAAGGGCCGGGCAGGAGAAGAGAAAGCGCGCAAAGAGGAAGAGGAATGGAAGAGGAGCAGCAAATGGCTGGAATACACGGGGAAGAGTTAGATGCTGGGGAGGAGCATGAAAACATGGGAAGATTGTGGTACTGAGAGGATAGAACACGGTAAAGGACTTACTATTAGAACTAAGGCCGAGACCTGAGAGGGTAAAAGGCTACTAGGGCAGCAGAAAAAAGGGGAAAAGGAAAAGACTAAAGCTAGTTACAACTAGAACTAAATACAGACTAAAAACTTAAAACTAAATACTTAAACTAGAGGCAGCAAGAAGAAGGCGCGCGACGGGGGAGGCACTTACCGGGAGGGGGAGCTGAAAAGGAAAGCATTAAGGGGGCAGGGGGTCGCGGCTTAACTACAGCCAACTGCGACCCGCATGGCACGAAAAGGGATACTGGATAAGCTTGTGGAGAGACATGGGATCCGGAGAGACTGGAGGAGCTCAAACCTGAAAAGAAAAGGGGAAGAAGTATATTTCATAACTTGGAATAAACAAGTTTTAGGTTAGAAATAGCCCGGAAAAAACTTACTTAGGGATGATGAGGAAGGTTGCTGAAATAAAATTATTAGGTGCTGAAAAGGAATATATTTAATTAATAGGGTGATGAAAAGGAAAAATAGTTAGCCTGAATTCCAGAGAGTTACACCACAGAGAAGATGCTGAGACAGATCCTCAGCCACGCGATGTACACTAAGAGAGACAGAGGGCTGAGACAACACCTCAGGTGCGCGAGACACACCAGCTTCATATGAAGCAAAAGGAGGGCGCAAGTGGGGCAGGCCCACAGACAGAGTTAGCTTGACGGGGATACATGATAACCAAAAGGGGATGAAAAAGCGTGCCACAGTTATGTGGCCAGACACCTAATTAAAGCTGGGACAATCCCCCAGATAAGAGCCGAAGGAAGAGCAGAGAGATGGAAAGGAAGAGAGGAGGAAATAGGAAAGGAAAAGAGCCTACGAAGTAGGAAGCCTCTGGGGGGGAAAGATCCTCCAGAGGTGGAGTGCCGAGCCAGGGTAGAGGTCCTCTCCTAAATCTGGTGGGAACTTCCTTCCACCGATTCCCATCCTCATCCTCCCAAGATACATGCATGCTGAATCTTGAAGCTGTAGCTCAATTTCTTATGAGTGCATATATTTTTTGCATATATTTTTAAGTGTGTTATTGCGTAATCAGCATTGCAGGTATCACTGTGGTACAGCATCTAGCAACTCATGTAGTATTATAGGTATGTATTGCTTTCCATGTACATGTTTTGTACGTTCCTGATATCGATAGCTATTAACTATACAATTCTCTACAGCTTTGTAACAGTCATGTTTCTAGGCCAACGGCCGTACCGTGCTGCAAACACCGGTTCTCGTTAGATCACCGAAGTCCAGCAGCATCGGGCGCGGTTAGTACTTGGTGGGTGACCACCTCGGAACGCCGCGTGCTGTTGGCCATCTCGGGTGCGGTATCCCCGTGGTTTGCGAGCTAGATTTGCACGCTGCCACAAATGCCGCCGTGTTCATGCGGAGTACGATCACGTTAAACATGTGGGTCCGTAAGTCCTTCCGAGAGGTTGGTGGTAGGGGAAGGAGGGTACGGTCCCTGTGGATGCCTCCCCCACTGGGTTCCGGTCTAAATTGGGTGGCACTTCCCGGCCGTCCATACAGTTACCTTACACCTTTCTGGTACAGACTTCCCGGCCGCCTGGTAGATCGTACGCATGTTTTTGTGCTCCCGCTTTTTTATGCCGTGTGCGCGTGATTTTGCGTCTTGTGTTTAATTGTTTAGTGTTTTCTTGAAGTGCTTCTTCTCAGCTTTTCTACGGTATCTGTGATTTTCCGTTCCGATGTCTGATTGTCGAGGTATCTGCATTTTAAAATCAAAAATATTCTATTTATATGTAAAAAAAATGCTGTAATACAATTGTATTGGAAGCTCTTTCAAAAAGTGCGAAATCCCCGCACTTTATACATCTGTAAATCTTAATATATTTGCATATTTTTGTAATTTTGTGTATATATATATGTATTTTCAAGTCTGGTTACTGTTATTCAAAAGTTATTTTCTCCCTCTGTGTTAATTTTTAGTGTGTAATTAGCATTTTAAAATGTATCTGATTTCATGTTCTCAGCTTTCGCTTCAACCTTTCCCCCCTGTATTTTTGTTTTGGATCTGTCCTTGGCAAAGTGCCAGGTTGCTCGTCACATGATTGATGGTGCTTGTCGTTACTATCTCTTTAATTTTGTCATTTCGGACACGCTTGATTTCACTAAATATTTATGCCTCTAAAGCATTTTTTGTTATAAAATGTATATATAATATATATAATATATATATAATTGTCCTTTTGACGACACCTCCGAATTTTTGAAATGCTGACCTGGTTTTATATGCTATACTCTTATCTACAACATTTTTATGAAGTATAATTTTTATATTGTGTACTATTATCTTAACATAGAGTATTATTTTTATATTGAGTATTATAAATATTCTATAAAATGAATCCTAATTCATATTCACCTTCTAACTTGGACTATCCACCCTTGCTACCCCCAATTATACTTACACCTGGTTTAATGAACACTGAAATAACTGAACCCGTAAATACAGACTCAATTATCAGTTCATCCAGTGGAAATAATCCAATTGAGAATACACCCACTACTGGTGGTTCTGGAATTAGACTTTCCAATTTCAAAAGTGTTTCTCGTACGTCGCAAGTATATGACTCTCCATTGTTCTCCTCCACTATTCTGCCTCCTCGACTGCCTAAACAAACTTCATCCTCTTCTTCAAACTCCGCTGTGACTTCTCTTACTCCCTTGGACCCACCCAAATCTTCAAAAATCCTCTCGAAACCTGTTACAACTCCACTTCTCAAACCTGCATGGACAACTTCAACCAAAAACTTTACGACACCTGCGGTAAAATCAACTACCACTTCAGCCTCTCCTGCAATTACCAGATCTACCCAAGTATCCTGCACTCCTTCCCACTCTGCTCAGTTCTCTGCTCCAACCCTTCAAGACATCCCATTGGTTTCTTCTCCGGTTCCTGGCTCTCTCTCTCAGGTCGCCTTGGACTCAGCATCTATTCCTGCCGCTTCGGCTTCGCCGGCTCCGACGACTCCTGCTCTCGACTTTCCGATTCTGCCTGGTTCTTCAAAATCCACAGATATTCCCTCTACTCCTGCCCCTTCTACCTGTTCTAGTCCTGGCTCCACCGCTACTGATAAAGATGCTCCACCTTTTAATCTCAATAACGAACATGTGGCTAAGATCATGAAAAACATTGATAGACTTGAGAAATATTTTACCAAAAACGTGAAGTTAAATGCCACTCATAAAGCATACACGGAGGACAAATTTAGAGATATTAAAATCTCTCTTCATACTCTCGAAAGTAACGTTGGTTCTGCTCCATCACCTCGTTCTCGACCGCTACTGGTAGATGCTGTAGCTTTCTCAAACCTTTCCAAGAAACTAAATGATGACTTCGCAAATTTCCAGCATAAAATCAACAATGACCTAAAATCTTTCACTACAAATATTTTGAAAGAAATTCCTACACAGGTCAAA
Organism: Amaurobius ferox; assembly: GCA_951213105.1. NCBI lineage: Eukaryota > Metazoa > Arthropoda > Arachnida > Araneae > Amaurobiidae > Amaurobius > Amaurobius ferox. The sequence goes on from OX578133.1 coordinate 45,262,415, forward strand.
AACTCGGTACAACAGTCATTCAAAAGATCAGGACCTACTGCTCCTGCTCCTTCCTCCTACGCTGCTCAATCTTCTGCTCAACCTGGAACCTCTTCTCGCCAGTTCTCCAGCGTTCTACTCCAAGGACTGGATCGCTCAAAAGATAACCTACAGCTGAAAAAAGACCTTATCTCTCTCCCCTGTCCTCTTGGAGTCAACATTAAAAACATCACTACACTGCCTAACGGTACGCTCAAAGTTACATGTAAAGAGGACAACCCAGCGAAACTACTACCAAAATTTCAAAATTCGGCCATCAAGAGCAAATTTACAATTAGGGTCCAGGAGGAACGTAAAAAGGCACTTATAATCTTCAACCTTCCTCCCAATTTCAATGAGGAGAATGTAAAAGCATTGGTGGTGATCAACCATCCTACTTTGAAAACAGAAGATATTAGAATTCTAAAAAATTTCCCAGCCAGGTCTGGCAACTTAAATTGGGTACTTCTCATGAACACTAACGATGCAAATCAAATACTGGAAACGAAAAAACTATTCCATCACTTCAAGTCTTACCTAGTAAAAAACTATATTGCATTAAAAATATGTCACAAATGTAAGGGCTACGGACACGTGGCAAGTTCCTGTCACCATGTTACCGGTAATTGCAGCCACTGTACCCGTAGCGGACACACAAAGAGTGCAAAGCTCAGACCTTAACCTGTGTGAACTGTACTACTTCTAACGCAGGAGACTCTAGTTTAAAATACAAAACTAATCATACAACCTATGATAAAAAGAACTGCCAAACTTTTCAGGCTGAGATGGCGAGAATTAGAAAGCTTCAGAATGAGGCTTAACAATTTTTTGGTTTCCTTAATTCTGCATATTATATGTCTTTTGTTCTGTATGTTTTGTTATTTCATGTTTTTGTTATTTCTTGTTTTTATGTAATTTTAGTACCTTTTGCTTCCCCCTCCGGGCTTTTTTTTTCTTTCTATATTTTTTTCTTTTTTAATGAACTTTTCCGGTATTCAAATTAACGTTAATCACTCGCTCTCTGCTCACTCTTCATTATTTAGATTCGCCCTCGATAATTCAATAGATTTTGTTTGCCTTCAAGAGCCATACGTTAATCATAATTTAATTCTCTCTCCCCCCCCTGGGGTTCGACAATATTCTTCCAACTCACAAAAATCAATTATTCTAATTTTTAACCCCCAACTTATAGTAAACTTTAAATATAAATCACTAACATCAATATTTGTAGAAATTTTACTACCACATCACGCTCCAATTAATTTAGCGAGCATATATTTTCCCCCTCATGATGATTTTACAAACATGCTATCAGAAATTGAAATTTTTAACTATTTTAATGAAAATTTTTTACTCCTTGGAGATTTTAACGCCCGTGCCCGGATGTGGGGATACGGTTTCACCGATCAGAGGGGACTCGACATGATCGACTTTTGTCTTAATAATAATCTTGTAATTTGTAATGATGTTAAATGTGGTCCAACTTTTGTTTCACATACTGGAAATGGCTTCCCCGACTTGTCCCTTGTTAACTTTTCACTTTTCGATTTTATTCAGAGTTGGGAGATTCTCTCGAGTGACACATTCAGTGACCATAAATATATCAAAATTATTTTTAACCTTGATCCTCCTTCAGATAATACTTTCTTCTTAAAAACTCAATACGGTATAGGCAAATTTATATACAACTTCAAAAACAACCTTAACTTTCTTAATCCTCTATTAGATAAAATTCACGACACAAATTCTCTTGACTCCTTTGTAAAAATTTTAATTGAATCCGTCCAAGATTGCGCCTTTAAATATATTAGAAAGAAAAAGACTAAAACTATAAAAAACTTCACTTGGTGGACCCCAACCCTTTCGAAACATAGAAATTTTGTCACTGCCCTATATAAAAGAATTCGGTCACTCGAGAGAAATGATGCTTCTCCTGAAACTATACTTTTTGCCAAAATTCTTTACAAGCTTAATAAAGCCAAATATAAATTACTCCTCAAAAAAACCCGAATGGATTCCTGGAAGGCTTATTGCACTAAGTGCAGTAACTCTTTCGGCTCACATTTCAAATTTGCCTTCCAGAAACATAGAAAATTCAATAATATTAATCTTTTTTTCCCTGACTCCCCCTCCCTTAACTATGAAGACAAATTGAAACGATTGATGGACCACCACTTTAAAATTGATACTGACTTTAGCGGTTTTCCACATTTTAATTTACCTTCTGATGGGTTGGGGGTTGTCTCGGATGAGGAGCTTTCAGCAGTAATCAAAAATTTAAAAAACGGAAAAGCTCCCGGTCTCGATAACCTGGACTTCACAATATGGAAAAAACTTTTTAAATCATTCCCTTTCTTTTTTTCGAAATTCATTAACCTTTGCTTTAAACTTTGCCATTTCCCCTCATGTCTTAATAATGCAAATATCATATTCTTTAATAAACCCGGTAAGGATCCCACCCTTTGTTCTTCCTACCGCCCAATTTGCTTATTACCTACCCTTGGAAAAATTTTGGAAAAAATATTTATTAACAAACTCAACTTTTGGCTTTTCTCTGCTGGAGCTCTTCATCCCCTGCAATTCGGTTTTAGGGAACTTACTAGTTGCGAGGATGCAACCCTCAGGCTGATTAATAACATTTCTACTCACAAATCAAAAAATTTCGTTTCCCTGACCACCGTGGACATCTGCGGGGCCTTCGATAATCTCAACTGGAATATATTACCTCAAACACTTTCTAATATCAATCTTCCACCAATTTACCAAAACTTTATATTCTCTTATTTAAATAATAGACAAATTTCTCTGGCTAACGGCACTTCCTCTATCACTAAATGTATCTCCTCTGGGGCTCCGCAGGGTTCGGTTCTTTCTCCTACCCTGTGGAGTATTTATTTTAATGATATACTTAATCTTAATGATGATCTTTTTTACCTGCAGGCCTTCGCGGATGATCTTGCGGTGGTCACTTTTTCCACAAACTTGAAAACATTACGTATTAATACTAATAATCTCCTTGATCTTATCTCGTCCTCCCTTTCGGCCCTTAAACTCTCCGTCACCCCCGAAAAATGTAAAGCTATCGTATTTAAAAAAAATAGATCTAAAATTAAACAGAGACCCTCATTTAAAATCCAAAACGTTAAAATTCAAACTACTAGACAATTAAATTACTTAGGCATCACGATCGACGATAACCTTAAATGGAGTTCCCATATTTTTAATCTGAGAGAGAAGTGCTTCAAGTTCGCTAGCACTTTTGGGAGAGTGACTGGCAGTAACTGGGGTGTTGATAAATCCTTTCTTAAAGTTTGGTATCTTTCGGTTATCGAAAAGATAATTACTTTCGGCTCAGGAGTTTGGGGAAAAGCATTGACTGGGGCACAGGTCAAAAAACTTATCTCTCTTCAAAGGATTTTTCTTTTAAAAATCTCATCTGGTTTTCGGACTACTTCTAACATTTCTCTCTTTTCTTTAACTGGAATCCCCCCCATTCACTTTGTAATAAATTCTTTGTACAAAAAATATACCTTTTGGAAACTTCGCAATAACCTTTTTACAAATCCTGCCCTCCCCCCCCCCCTGAAAAATTTGATCATAACTGCCCTTCTTCCAGTATCCCTCCTTCTCAACGTACAGTGACCTTTTCCCCCATTAATCCACTTAACTTTTCCAAAATAAATATTTACACTGATGGTTCCTCTATTGAAAACAATACAGGATACGCCATTTGCATCTTTAACGAAAACACACTGGAAGAAACTTTCACCTTTAAACTTGAGCATGGGAACACAGTTTTCCAAGCAGAAATTGCTGCGATCCATTTCTCTATAAATTGGGCATCTAATAGAAACATTAAAATTAATATCTTTACAGACAGTCAATCGTCAATCTCGGCCTTTAACTCCATCAAAAACAAATCTTTTTACTTATCCAAAATTAAAACTAATGCTAATCTTAATAAACATTTAATTAATTTATGTTGGGTTAAAGCCCACTCCGACATCTCGGGTAACGAGGTCGCAGACAAAAAGGCAAAACTAGCTACTACCTCTGGCTCTCCAACTTCTTTACCTTTCCCTTATTCACTTCTCAAAAAACATTACAAACTTGATATCCTTAGTAATTGGCAATCCTTTTTAAATGACTATGTCTCCCCCCGAACTCACGATCCCGCCAGAATTTTAAATTTCCTTCCAAAAGTTAACTTTAATACACATATTACTAATAAATATTTAATCTACTTTATTACGGGCCACGGCCCATTCCCCGATTATTTGTTCTCTTTCAAATGTAAATCTACTTCCTGCTGCTCCTGCGGCGCTTTCGGCGACGCCGATCACTACGTTTTTTCTTGCCCCCTTACCAAAGCTTTTCACCTTTATAAACCTTCACCCCATAATACGGCGACCTGGTTCTCGAGTGTCTGCTCTAACCCTTCTTCAATCAATAAAATAAAAAACTGTGTTCTCATAGCGAGAGAAATCTCTAATAAAATTTCATAATCAGCCTGGGGATCTCTGCTTTTAATTTTTTCGGTCGGTGACTCCTCTTCTTGTTGTTTTTTTGTTTGTTTTTTATGTTGTTTTTTATGTTGTTTTTTTATATGTTGTTTTTCTCGGTGGTGTCGTCTGCTTTTGTTGTGTTGTCTTTAGTTGTTGCACCCCATTTTATAATATATAGTCAACTTCAAAATGTTTTCAACTACTATCATAATACTTATATTATCTCAGATCATTATGTCATTTGTAAATATACTATCAAGTCTTCAATAATGTAAATAAGTCAACAAAATGTATTCAAGTCTACAAGAGTATAAATGTAATCAAGTCTTCAGATATATTTTCATATTAGCAAAACTATGTTATTAGCTTATATCCTTGTAACCACTCCTGTAAAAATTTTTTAAAGATTCCATAAATTTGGTGTTGGTTGTTGTGGACACCCGGACATCGGCCGGACGCCTGCCAACTCCTCTCCCGGCCGTCCAAATAGATGCTCAAGTCCTCAGGACGAGTCGGACGGTCTGGGTCTTCAACACCTTTCTGGTAAACGGGCGCGGTAGCCCATTGGTTAGCGCGCTGGAGTTGCACTCGGTAGGCCCGGGTTCGATTCCAGCCACTGCCAAAACTGCCGCCGTGTTCATGCGGAGTACGATCACGTTAAACATGTGGGTCCGAAAGTCCTTCCGAGAGGTTGGTGGTAAGGGAAGGAGGGTACGGTCCCTGTGGATGCCTCCCCCACTGGGTTCCGGTCTAAATTGGGTGGCACTTCCCGACCGTCCAAACAATTACCTTACACCTTTCTGGTAGGTCGGACGGTCTGGGTTTCAACAACAACACCTTTCTGGTAGGTCGGACGGTCTGGGTCTCAACAACAACAACAGTCATGTTTCTTCTATCTGGGTTTGTCGTCAAATCCCTGTTTCTAACTTCTTTAAATCTACATTAAGAGAGCTGCAATCGCTTTTACTCAATGGGGCACAGTCATTTTATTGTAGATAGGCATAACGTGTACACTTAAGGATCCTTATTTCAACATTATTTGGGCTCTTAAGGACTTTTTTAGGAGTCTCATATTTTAAAATAAGAATTGCATCATTAATAAGAAATATAGAAAAAGAATTTGGAAGGATTAAAAAGATCATAAATTTCTGTGGATAATTGAGTAGCATAGTATGAAATAGGGATAAGTTTATTAAGCTTACAATTGGGAAAGATTTTCAGTAAAAACTGTTAGACCCATTTAACATTAGGTGTTTCAAATTTCAAGCATCCATAATGCATGAATTTTGTAAAATATATACATTTAATGTGATTAAGGGATGCAGAAATAGATTCTATAGTCAAATATTCCCGTTTGAAAACTGGAGTTGATATATCAATAATAACAAAAGAAGATGTCTGTTTGTTTGTTTGTATGTTTATGTCGCTTGTAGTGGATATTCAAAGCGAAATACAGTCGTAAATTTTAATACAGGAGAACCTCGGCTCCCGAGGGGAAAGATCCTGTATATTTTTTATTTTTTTAATTCAAATTAGTATTTAAGTTATTTAATGTTAAAGCTCCGTTTTGCCATATTTAGTAAACTAATATGTTCCCTAACAATTAAATATATTAATGCAGAGTTTAAATCTTAAAACCGTCGGAAAGATTGAAGATTTTTTGTTTCAAAAATGTTTGAATATTCTTACAATGAAGCCTAATTTTAACACTATAATATAGCATGCAAAATGTAAAAAAATCAGGCGATTGTAAGGTGAGTTGTATAAGAATTGCTGATTTTTTTCCACACAAAATTATTTAACTCTGGAGTCTGGAATACAAGTGATATGAATAAAATATTCATTAATATCACACAGAGAGGCAGACGATTTATATTTCGATAAAGTCATTTGAATAAATTTTATTTTCTATAACTAACATTATCTTTTTCGATGAAGTTTTAAGTTTTCAAGTATAATACCAGGTGGTCAGAATTAAAACACCCCTACTCTGAGCTCTCTACTGATCGAACTACTCAGTGTAAAGGCTCCAAAATTGTTGAACATACTATTCAAGACATGGGGAAAAGGATTACGCGAAAAAAAAATTAGTTCCAGAAACACCGATAGGTGGCGCTGTACAACAGAAAATATGCTGAAAAGACACAAAATACACATTTGTGATACATTTTATTTGAACGTACCAAGCATTCATATCAAAAGAACCTTATCGATGCAGGGAATGCTGCTCTATATGATTCCCTTCTTCAAGATGTAAAATCTGCAGTCTGTGGACAGCTTGTTCAACTGCGGATCGTAATTGGTCGATTGAGATACTTTTCACATGCAGAGTGATACTGTCTTTCAAATCTGCCAAAGTTACTAGACGTCCTCGATAAACAAGGCTTTTTAAGTATCCCCACAGCCAAAAATCACAGGGATTAAGATCTGGAGAACGAAATGGCCAGGTTGTCGGAAACGCACGACTAATTACTCTACCATTAGTAAAATGTTGCCGAAGAAACTGCTGTACACAGAATCCAATGTGTGGAGGCGCTCCATCTTGCATAAAGGTAATTGAATCAAGACATTGGTGCTGTTGCAGTTGGGGTACAACAAAAATTTCGCGCATGTTTTGTACCTCCTGGCCGTCACGGTGCATGTCACAGGACCATTGGGAGTGGCCTCTTCGAAAAATGAAAGGTCCAAGAATGAATGTGGTTGTGAATCCACACTAGACTGTAACTTTCGGTGAGTGAAGTGGAATCTCTTTGAAGGTACGAGGGTTTTCCGTGTTCCAAATGCGGCAGTTATGGGTGTTGACTGTTCCACTTGGAAATGCGCTTCATCGCTTCATAGAATCTGCCATGGCCACAATGCATCCACTTCAACTCTAGCCAGAAATATCATTACAGAGGTCAGTCGCTTCTCCCTGTCGATGGTCAGCAAGTGGTGATTGTGACTAATTTTGTACGGGAAAAAATGCACTATGATTCTCAGTACTTTCCGCACTGTGCTGTAGGGGACACCCAAGTGTCGTGACACTACACGTGCACTACTGCAGCCTATATAGTTATCTATTGATTGTTCAGCAATAGCGGTGGCAACATCGTCAAGGACATCTGAACGAATCGATTTGAGTCCTCGACCCGGTTGAACTCCAAGACGTTCAGTTTTCTCGAATCGAGCGATCATTCTCCTGAGAGCTTGTGGAAGTAATGGTCCTTTGCGCAAATTCTTAAGTCGACAAAACTCTCGAAGTGCAGCTGCAGCATGTCCTTTGTTTTCATAAAGCAGCTTCACAAGCAAAGAGCGTTCTGGCAGTGTGACAGCCATCGCTGATAAGAATGAAAATTTCCCAGTTTTATCCCCTTTTATACCCAGAACATAGTAGCTGCAAACCAAGAGTTTATGCAAATTTTTGTGCTTACAGTGCGAAATTGCAGTTACAATGACAGTTTAAGTTTCTTCACTTTTTTATTTTATTTTTTTTTCATATCAGCAAAAGAAATTAAAAAGGAAAAATTCCATATAGCATGTGTTTGTTTTTTTTTCTGATTATTTTGTGTCTTTTCAACATATTTTCTGTTGTAAGCGCCTCCTATTGGTGTTTCTGGAACTAATTTTTTTTTCGCGTAATCCCTTTCCCCATGTCTTGAATAGTAGGTTCAACAACTTTGGAGCCTTTACACCGAATAGTTCGATGTATAGAGAGCTCAGAGTAGGGGTGTTTTAATTCTGACCACCCGGTATATTACTGTAGTACTGTGATAATTTAAAATACTATATCAGCGCTGAATTAAAGTACTATATCAGCGCTGAATGTATCGCATTTTAAAGATGTTTAAATAAAACTGCACTTTAGTTGGAAAATGTTACATAATCAATGCTTTATGCATGATTGATCTTTCTTGTATTAATTTTACTTTCTTGTATTAATTAAACTTTCTTGTATAAATTATTATTACATTCGAATCATTTTGATTTGTGCTATTTTGATAATGTTGTATAATTTATAAAATTGTTTACAATTCAGGGAGTTGTATTTTGCTAAAACTTAATGATTTATATTTCTACTATTGAAACAATATGATGATTAATGTTTTTGATTATATGACTCATAATTTTTCATTCATTTGTGCTATTTTGATGCTGCTGTTTGATTTGAAGGATTGTTAAATTAAGTTTCACTTTTCAACCGACATTGCTCGAAATTAAAAACAGGGATTCATTTATCCATTAGTAGCCTGGTCTTCTTTTGAAAAATCTAATGAATGACTTTAAAAAAATCCGTGTACATTTTCGGTGTACATTTTTTACTGTACATTACTTGCCCTGTACATTTTCTAGTACCTAAATATAAAGGCGAACCCTTATTAAATTAAAATTCATATTTGTTTATAATAAAAGTTATTCCAAAATTAATAGCACTAATGATTTGAGTGTATGCAAGCGGTTTAAATAACGAGCCATTGCTTGTATTTTTTATTTCGCCGACTGTGTTTCGATAGAAAAATTTTTCGACTTATTAAAAATTTCTTTGTTCAATACTATAAGTGTGCAAAGATTCAGACTTCCTTGTCACTGAGGGGCTTCTGCAGGATTGAGAAAGATTTTCATGCATCTCCTTGTCCACCTACATCTACAAATTGAAAATCTGACTCTGTTAAGCTCTATCGCGTAGTCGATACTGTAAATGTTGAAAGATTCAGCCTAAGTCACTAGAGAACTTCTTGAGGGTTTGGAAAACCTATTGGGCTTCACACTCATTTTCTATCACCCCGATTGAAGTCTAAAATTCGACTCAGTTAAATCTTGTCTCGTGGATGATACTTTTTCTAATTTTCTTGAGAGAATAGAAACCTTTACCAAAGAATAGCTTAAAGTGTTTGTAGATCTCTATCTCCTGAAAGTATATTTACTAAAAATTTATGCATTGTTACATTAAATGAAAAAACAAATTTGAAGTACACATAAAAATACAAGTAAAAAATATTTTATAATAAAGAAATACAATCGCAAAGAAAAATAAAAGCTCAACGATGTAAAGAACAAATAATGAAAAAAGTACAAGTGAAAAATAAACTATTTTAAATATTATATATTTTTAAATAAACATCTACTTTAAACATCAACATCTTTTTGCTGTGAGGATGAACAAACATAAAATTCATAAAAAATAAATATCATAATATTCCATAATAAATCTTGAATAAATTTGGCAGGATGCATCAAATAGCATTAGGATCATGACTGAAAATAATCTAACTCATTTTCTTGAAGAAAAATCATTAGAGTTTATTTTATTTTGAATGAATGTGTTATTTATTGATTTATTTATCCAATGTTGTCAATTTATTAGTGAGATTTTGTTAGCGGACAGTAACGAACTATATGTTTGATACTATAATTGTGTAAAGATTCAGACTTTTATGTCATTGAGAACATTCTGAAGGATCTGGAAAGTATATTTAAAGTCCCCATTATTACACCCCCCGGGGGTGACTTGAAAATCCGACCTAGTTAAGTTCTGTCCCATGATCGAAACTATAAGTGCGCAAGACTTCTAAGTTTCCGAGGGGACCTCTGTAGGGTCTAAAGAAGTATTTCCGAAAAATACCATTTTTCCCCCGATGGAGGTGGCGGGGAATCGAAAATCTAGTTCCTTTAGGTTATGCCTCGTGTTCGATACTGTAAGTGTGCGAATATTTAGACTTGTAGGTCACCATGTGGCTTCTGGAGGGTCTGAAAAGGGCAGCGTCTATTTCGGCAATAAGCGCTTGCAATTCCTTCCTACTAGCTCAACAATAGAGCGTTGGTTGGCCAGTGCAAATATCCATAGTTCGGTTTCCGGTTAGGGGAGCAAAGTTCTTTACAATACCGCCCGAACAAATCAACCCTGTAGGTTAGTGCAAAGATATCGGATGTCTGAAAGTGACCCTAGTACGACTAGCACGGAATCTGTGGACTCTGGTCTGGAATATTGAGCACCGATTTTAAATTGGGAGGACAACGACCATACAGGAAGCTAACATGAAGGATGAAAATAGCATCAGGAAGTACAAAAATAGTAGATGTAAAAATAGTAGGAAGTGGTCAGTCATGTTGTCAGTTGCACGTCTATTAGAGGGTGGAGAATACAGTGAGCACTTTGACAATAACATCTTGCAATTCCGTCCCAGCAGCTCAACGGTAGAACGTCGGTTGGTTAGTACAAAGATCTGTCATTCGATTCACGATTGGGGCAGCAGGGTATTTTGCAAAAGACGCAAACACTTTAAATAATTATTATATTGATATGTTGGACTTAAAATAACATATATTTCATTTAGCACAATATGAAATAGAAATTAGTTTATTAAGCTTATTGAGGAAGATATTCAGTAAAACTGTTGAACTAATTTAACATTATGATCTTCAAATTTCAAGCACTCACGTGTTTTGTAAACTATATAAATTCATTTATTTATATTTTTAATTTATTTGGAATACACGTCTCATCAGGCATTGGTATAAACTCCGTTATAAAGAAAGGAAAAACAAATTACAGGTAATGTAGAAATACTCAAGACAACATGCAAACACAATAAAATAAGAACTTAAAACATGAAAATTAAAATGAATTATTCAAAAACATTTTAATGTCATTAGTTTAATTTCAATAAGATGCACTTTTACCTGAAGAATCAGGCTCTGTAATCAAATGTTGCCCTTTGAAGAAAGGTTGGTAAAAAGTTAAATATGAAGACAATCCCTTATGCAATTAAGATGCCCATTCATTTATAGTGTACATTATTCCGAAACTAATAACACTATTGGCTTGACTGTATATCCCAAGGGGTTTAAATAACGAGATCTGTCTCGTATTTTCGAGGACTGTATTTTGGAAGGAAAGTTTTCGACTTATCGAAAATTTCGAATTATCGAATTTTGAGCTACCAAAGTTTATCTGTGTCTCGAATACTCAGAATCTTAATCCCTAGAATGGCTCCTGAAGTCCCTAAACAAGAATGAATTTTCTCAATTCTACCATTTGAGAGGACGGTCGGCCACAGTTATACCGATCGCATCGGAACCCAATGAATTTATTCAGGCAAATCTCATAACCAACAATGATAAATAATAAAGCAGAGACGAGCCAATACTTCAGACTTCAGATACTGCAAGGTTTGTTTATTTTAATTTCGATGCAACGTACGTATAATTAAGATTCGAGAAACATTACTTATGAAGAAACTAGCACGTGTAACCGGCGTTGCTCTGGATTAAAATTGTGCACATTCTAGCTAGAAGTAATTAAAATGATAAAAGAAATTGATGTATAAATTTAACAACTGTCCAATTTAGTTCCCCTGAAACAGATGAATAAGACTCTCTTTTCTCGTTATATAAAATTATCTGCATTGGCAAATCTGATAAATAAGACATACTAGTCACGTTTGTAAACCAATTTAAAGGCACGTGGGATTTCTGTAAGCATATGCTCTAATAGAAACGCTAAATCGATAGCAAAAGTTATATCCGTGACATTTTTATCATGTTACAGCAATCGTTTAAACAAAAGATAAAAATTCTCATGTGGCCAGCACATGATTTTCCCTAAATAATGCAAGTACTTTACTTCTTTTAATGCGAAATAATGATGAACAAGATCCACCCCACATTGTTTTCAGAAACGAAAAATACTCTGGCATTCGTTGCTTTACAGATGACAGCATATAAAATTAAGTACCAAATTAACTTATTTTGCTCAGATATAACTTTACAATTAGAAATATTGCTAACATCTGCTGAACAATGTTCTTCATAATATTAAGATATACTAATTATTAATTCAACAATTTGGCCTCATTTTTGTCAATGTGGCAATAATTTCGTCCATTTAGCATCCCATTAAAAAAGTAAAAAGGTTGTGAAACTACACCAAATTAATCTCCAAGGCCGCCAAGTGTTACATATTTGAAGATACTTACTACTGTTCATTCTTATGTAATTTTTCGTTACATTTCTTTGAATATCTCGGGAAGGTGTGCATTCGTTTCAGAATAAAAAATTACGTATGATATCTTTATTTATTTAACATTATTGAATGTACTGATTTTTTTATAACTAACTTTAAAAATTCATTCGAAATTTTGGGACCTTCCAAACGTTTGATCGCGTTTAAAATCAATGGGGTTCCAGTATTCACGAATTCGAAACTCGCCATTCGTTCGTGAGATATCGCATCCACAGACTAACGGAAACACACTCATACACACAGGCATTACCTCAAATAACATTCTCGATTCAAATTCAGAGATACATCAAACAGGTTTTTCCGTCGAAAATCCGAGTTCGAATTTTCGACCCCGTCACAATATTTTTACTAGGTATTATACTATGAAGTTTATTTACTATACATTACTATATATTATAATATATTGTTATTAACGATTGTTTCGCCAATTCCAGGTTAAATAATATATCTTATAATATCATAAATCCTTCATTATTTTAATATCTTAAATTACACAATGGACTGAAATAAAGAGATCACCAGAAAAAATTCGATTTTAATATCCTGTTTTTTGCAATTTATAAATTGATTTAGCAACACAGAATCACTACTATAGTCTAAGCAAACAAGAAATATTTTACAAAAGAAACATGTTAATTAATATTTAAAAATCATTTCTTGACACATTTTATATGATACATATTTTGTAAATCATTACATCTGAAAAGCAAAGTATGCCACTTAAACTCTTCAAAGGTTAAAGCATTGATTTCCAATTTTTTTTGTTAGGTGGAATCCTTGAAACAGTTAGTGAAATCTCATGGTACCCCTACGTGGCTGAAGCACATTAGGTTCTACAGTGGTACATTACATTATAGCCATGTAAAGCAGTAGTGTTCATAAATAATAACTAACCCATACTTTTGAATAAAATGTTTCAAGTGTATTTATTGCTTTTTTTTCTATTTTATTAATTATTGTTAATAAAAAAAGACAAACCTTTTTTTGCTTTACATCTAGCGTACTGGAAACAAATGCACATTGTGTATGGATTTTGTGATGATTTTATTTCAATATAATTGGTTCTGATAAAATTGTTAATAAAAACAAGATACAATTAATTGTTTTATGATACATGCACAATTTCCTGTGATATAATTAAGCAAAATAATTTTTGGTTTGGCATTTTACATTATTGTTTGTTTTTTTCTATATTTTTATCTGGAAGCCTAATGGGTATTTGGCAAGATTACGGGTAATGTACATTACTGCAAACCATCGAGCTGCTAATTGAATTCCTTGTAACTACAGATATTCTCAGGTTGAATAAAATTTATATTCTCAATTAAAATTCTGGCTGTTCAAATTCGCTGCTTAACCAAGTTGAACTTTCAGAATGCTTTATTGTTTTATTGATAGTTCCTGTGAAACCCTTAATAATTGAAATTTTCTTAGTTACAAAAATGATGGCACGTTCTACTTTTTCGCAACCTTCTGCAAATTCTCCAAGAATCCCTTGTACGGATTCGCGGAGACCCACGAGTCCGTTAACCGAATGTAAATTTGTTGTGACTTTAAAAGTCCCACTTATAACCGAACATTTTGGTTTGCATAAATAGCATTCCTCCTTAATTTTTCCATTACCGTCAATATATATATAGGGTGTCCCAAAAACATTGACCTCGGCTTTTATTTCTTCAATATTGATCTTACACATATATGATTAATTACAAAGTTGCGTGACGAAAGGTACAAAATTTCATGATATCGATAAAAATTTTGAAGAAATACAAAATTTAAATTTTTATACGGCCTCCGTACAAAAATATTTCCGATGAGTAAAATGTGCCCCATACACTAATAAGGGGATGTACAAAATTTCAGCATTTTATCATGAAAAGTCCCAGACATGTTTAAGCAAAGTTAGTGAGGGATATATCACAAATTAAAATGTAAATGTTTACAGCAAGAGTGCAAATGACACAACGCAGAAATGCATCATAGGCAAATAATATCTGCCTCTTATCTTTAATGGATCTTTAGCATGGGTGGAAAACATTTTGAACAAGTTTGTGATCTTTGTGTAAAGTTAATATTTCTACACAGTGTAGATACTTTTGTACCAATAAATAGCAAAATTATTATTTATTTATATAATCGTTGTTTTCTTTGGTAATTTATGTATGACCCCTGAAACCCGATCTGCCGACTTGATTTTCCTCCTCTGAGAACCCTTGTCGATGCATCGAAGAGTGGTTTAAGTCAGTATTTTTGTCTTTTCATATCGCTTATGATACAATGCTGAAATTTTGTACATCACCTTATTAGTGTATGAGGCGCATTTTACTCATTGGAAATGTTTTTGTAAGGGGGCTGTATAAAAAATTTAAATTTAGTATTTCTTAAAATTTAATTCCTTTGAAAATTTTAATCGATTTCAGAAAATTCGGTACCTTTTTTTACGCAAATGTGTAATTTATAATATATGTCTAAGATCAATATTTAAGGAATAAAAGCCGAGGTCAATGTTTTTCGGACACGCTGTATATGTATATATATATATATATATATATATATAAAATGAAAGATTTTAATCGTAAATTATGCATAAACTACTGTATGAACAAAAAAACCCATCTCTAGCATATCTGTTACAAATGAGTAACTATAGACCAAGGCTAAGGATAAAGATAGAAGGTAACATATCACTACAATGGAAAGGGAGATGAGAAGAATATTAGGATACAAAATTCACAATTAAAAGTATATAAATATAAATAAAAAGAAAAAGAAAACACGGCAAAAATGAGAAAAGGCAATAATAATTAGCTCAAGATAAAAGATTAAGACATAGAGAACAATCAATTGAAACTACACAAAAAATGGCGGTTAGTTCGAAATTGCTTTCTCATCTGGACAGCCATACAATTCGAATTAAAACCGATAAAATAGTCAGTTTCTGACAATGGCGATAGTATTTAACTATAGACACCATTGGAACTGTCTACTGGCTAGTGGAAGGAGAAAAATAAATCAATTGAATTACGAATCAGAAAATTAATACCTCCTCGAACAGAAATATGAACTCAGAAGCATAGTTACCACGTGTAAGTGGAAGAAGCGACTGAGCATTTCACCTCACTTTGTCAATGCGAGTGGGCACCGGAATGAATACATTTGAACGATACATAATATGTATGGAGACTTTCAAAAATAGTAATCAGTATAGGACTCAGGACAAGTGGAAAATAGTCATTCGAAAATAGTAAACAGTAATAGACTCAGGCCAAGTGGTAAGTTAGGTGATAAGAATGGGTGAATTCTCAAAAATGAGTTATCCAATCAAAGATAAATAATGCATGTGGAAAAATATTACGTGGTATATTTGAAATTATTAATGATATTATTTACAAATACTTCCGGATATTGGTAATTTTGACAAATGCGTTTAAGATTATTGATGTGGAGAAAGTGAAACCGAGGATCAGAAAGTCGATGTATTCGCAATAGCTGGTTTAAAATGATGTTTCTAAACAATTGAATAGCATTACAAGATTGGTATGATAGCAGCTTTATGATAGTGAAGTTGTAAGAATCTTTTTTATCATATAGATTAGTGATTACATGATTATGGAGGGTATCTATATTTAGGTCTAAAATGTTTACAGTTTGACTCGCGCTAGGCTCATTAGGAATTAATTCTAGGTTAGATGGGTAAAAATCAATATTAATTGGTTCGGAATCATCAATGGTAATACAAATTAAGTCGTCAACATATATATATATATAATATAAGAATTAGACTTAAAATGACATTCATAATAATAAAGATATAAGTTAGCGAGTATACTACTGCTACAGCCACCTTGGGGTACACCAGATGTTTGTAAATAAATGTTATCACCTTGGATAATATAATTGTTGTATAACACAAAGTGCAAGAGCATAGGAAAGTTTTTGACATTAAATGCAACATTATTAGAAGATAGATAGTCATGATAAAGAGAGATAATAACTTTATATAAATCTTTAATGACAATATTATTAAATAGGTCTTTAAAATCAAAGGTATGGAAACCAAGAATGTGTGGAAGCTTGCTAAGGTGATTTACTAAATCAAAACTATTGTTTAAAATGAAATATCCTGAATTCCTAAATTTAAGGGATTCATTAATTCTATTTAAACAGTTAAGCAAAAACTTACTAGCTGTAGTGGTAAAGGTATTATGTCCACAAGTGACTGTTCTAAAACTGAGAGGTGATTTATGGAATTTAGGAACCAAAGTAACATAAGGAAATTTAAAAAACTTACAATTTATATTTAATTGTGTATATAATTTTAGCATTTTAGTTTTGATTTTGATAGACTGATTATTAATGGGTTTAAAAATGTGATTACTTTTTAAGTAATTCTGTAACAGAGAAACATAATATTTTTTACAAATGATGGCATAATTATTAGAAGCTTTATCTACATAAGTTATGACAAAATGTTGTTGTAGTTCTTTAATAGCAGATAGGAGTTGTTTATAAGGATACCTAGGTTTGGTTAATTTATATATATATAGAATATATAATTTTAAAACATTTACCATCTAATAAGACGCACCGCGTACTGTCATAACCCATTAATTCCCTTGATACATTTCATCACCGCCAGAAATATCAACCATATTTTGTCGTGTATTAGCAATAACGACTTGCATTGTATCTCTTACTTTAAAAAAAATAAAATACGACAATGCGTAGCAGAGCGTTCCGTTCTGTTGTCACAAAGTTCTGTTGTCACAAAGCATGTAACTTCAAGCTCCCCTCTTCCTTTTTTACATTCATAGTTAGAAAGGCGCCATCCTCCAAACAACATCATTATATAATTCCAATAGAAGCAAACACTAAAGTTTATACATAAACTATTTTTCTCAGAGGCCACAGTAGACGCTAAGCATTCTGTTTATTAGCATCTTTATCCGCACCAGTTGAAAAAGGATGTTTATATTAACTGCTAGAAATGGATTCAAAGGCAAAATACAGATTCGCTGTTTTCTCTTTTATCGTATAATTCATCTCCGGTTTAAACACGATAGTTTGAAAACTTAAGAAAAATATTTTGAAAATACAAAGTACTCTAAAAATGTATTTTTGATACACAAAAATCCTTTCGTTTTTTCCATTTAAAATACAAAATATAAATGTATTTTGAAAATGTATTTCAAATACATGTATTTTCGATACTGCCCAACTCTGAATCATTATGAGTTTAGATTTTAAACTTTTGCTAATTTTAAACTTTTGTGTGAAATGTTAAGTGATTTTAATTCTGATTTTAAAAATATTGACTATACTCTAAGTGTGTTTCTCCTCCATTTTTATCATATTTTTGATGTTTGTATTCCCAAAACTTTTGCTAGAAATAATAACTACCCGTCCTTGTTTAGTCGTGGAACAATCCGCAATATCAGATTGAAGGACAAATTTGGTACGAATTACAAAGAGCGTGGTTTAGCCTCTGACTTTCTACAATATAAATTCTATATAGCTAAAATTAAGACTGATATAAATTGTGAATATAAATCTTATGTTTATATTTATTGAGTTATCTCAAAAAAGTAATCTTAAGCGTTTTAGATCCTTCAGTAATAAGGTTAAACATAAGATTTCGTCCAATACTATGAATTTTAATAATACTTTACATTCTATAGACAAAACTATTGCTAATGATTTTGCTGAATTTTTAGTTCTAATTTTATACGTATTTTGGTGCTGATATTATTCCTGCTAATTATCCTATGAGATCGATTTCTGATGCCGTTAATGTTAATCATGACTGTGAATGATATATTTGGATGGTATTAATTGACTAAATTATTCTGGCACGTTGGGTTTTGGTGTTCCTGCGTATATTATTAAGGCGTGTTCTACTTATTATTATTTACCCTTACTTATTATTTTTGCATCCCTTACTTATTATTTTTTACTTATCTATCAGATATAATGTCTTTTCGGATGAGTGGAAGAGATCTAGAATTATTCCTATTTTCAAAAAGGATGACAAATGTAGTGTTGAAAATTGCAGGCTCATCGTTATTGTTTCTCCTTTAAAATCCTATTTAAATTGTAGATTTCCATGTGGTAATTAGAGTTCTTCCATAAGTTTGAGTTACTGCCCCAGGGTTCTGTTCTTGGTCCCTTGTTTTTTATTATTTTTATTGGTGATCTTGCTGACTGTTTAAAAAATTTCCTATTTTATGCCGATGATTTGAAAATTTCCTATTTTATGCCGATGATTTGAAAATTGCCTATTTTATGCCGATGATTTGAATATTTTTTGTCAGACTTTTGATACTAACTCTTGTATCGATATGCAGTCTGAGTTGCTTGACCTTTATAAGTGATGTAATGATAACCGTTTAGTAAATGCAGTGTTTGTTTCTTTTACTCGTAAGAAAGTACCTATTTTATTTTCTTACTGTGTTGGCAACTCTGTTTTTAGTGGGGACTTCTCGATTATTAATCTTGGTGCTATTTATACTTTCGATTTCTTCTGTTCGCCTCATATTTCAGATATGTGTGCTACATCCTATAGGAAACTTGGTTACATAAAGAGGATAACTCAGGATTTTATAGATGTGGATACCGTTATTGTTTTCTTCAATGCCTTGGTCAGGTCGAGGCTTGAATGTGTCTCTATTCCCGTCTACTGTGTAAAGGTTTTTTTCATGCTGTTTATATTAATAGTATTGAAATTATTAAAAAAAATCTGATGTGGGCAGCACATGACTTTCCTTATATACTGCAATGGATTTACTTTTTCACAGTGAGAAAATTATGTATAAGATTTTAAAGAACCTTTCACCAACCGGGGATCGAACCCTGGATCCATGAACAGGCCAGGAGACGCTCTACCGTTTAGCTACTAGGACGAAATTGCTAGCTCCTATTGTCGAAGTGAATGTATAAGATCGATGACACGTTGTTTGTAACGTTGAATTTTACATTTAGGGCTTTTCCGGATGACAACATGTGAAACTATTTCGTACCCAATTAACTTATCTTTAGCGCAACTTTAATTTAATAATTATCAATATTGATTTATTTTATCCTCAATAAGCAATATACTCCATATATTAAAATATATAAATAATACATTCATCAATTAGGCGTTATTTTCATTAACTTGGCGTCAGTTTTACAATTTTAGCGATATTTTCGTCAATCTGGAAATAAATATTTATAAGTTGGCTATATGCCACTAGATTATTCGCCAAATTCGCTAAATGTATTGCCAAGTGTTACACACAAATGAGGAGAAGAGCATTTCTCATAGGAGTATACTAGAAGGTATGCCCGTCATATGACGGAATTAAAGATTAGCAAAACGATATTTTCATCAATTTCGCGACACTTTCGTTAATTTGGCAACATATTGTAAAATGTCGCTAAGATGACGAAATCGTGCTAAAGATATTGAAATTTCATCAATTAGTCGCCAATTTTATTTATTTAGCGTCATTTTTATTAATTTGGCGACATTTTCGTTAATTTGGCAACATTTAAAAAAATGTTTTTTATCTCTTATCTCATCTCCTTTTATCAAGTTGGTTACATTCCATTAAATTCTTCGCCAAAATACCGCCATGCTTTATGGATGGAGAAACAGGTTATAATTATAGTCGATAAGTGACTATTGACGGCCAAATACAAAACTAATACAAAGTACCTTTTCCCATGAATGGAACGAGCTAGATTCACGAGAATGATATCAACAAATTTATCGTATAATATTACATATGAAAAGTGAACATATTTCACAATAGTTAATATATTTTTTATGTGACTTTTTGATAAATTTATTCGAAAAATCTACAATATCTCAAGAAAAGGTCATGCTAGCGTTTTAAAGTTTATGTTTATCGTTTTCTAATGAAAAATTACATTAGAAATGATTATTTGCATAGCTTTACACGATATTTTAATTTTTTGTTAGATTTTTCAAAATTTCACTTGAAACTTTAGGTAGGGTTCTGAACATTCGATTGCGTTTAAAAATAATAAGCTTCCTGTATTCAAAGATTGCAATTTTTGTTCAAAATTTCGTTTAAATCGCTCCATTCGTTCGTGAGATATCGTCTCCCCACACACATCACCTCAAAAAACTTGTATTCATGTTCAGGGACTCTTGAAACGTGTTTGTTCTCCCGTCGAAAACTCGAATTCCAATTTTTGAACCCGTCACGATACTTTTCTTATACATTATACTATAAGGAAATTAATACATTTTAAAGGTATTTATATTATAGGAAAACTGGTGGTTACTGTTATACTTTATCTGCTACCTCTCTCCGAAATATGTTTAATGTTAAAAGCTTACAAACCAATAGATATTTCATTCTATTTTCTTTCTTCAAAAATGTGCTCAAAAACAACATTAATTGTATCATTGGCATGTATGAAATCGGGTTTCATGTTCCTCAGTACTCAACTAGGTATGTAAGTTTTTTTGCTTGAAGGAATTTAGTACAAATATTGGTTGTTATTGTGCCATTAATAACTTTTGCAAACTTTACAACATTATTCCTGATATTCTTGATATTATTTTATTCATCCCCAATTGGGTTTAAAAATCATTTGTTGTAAATATTTTGCATCTTAATGTACTTTACAATATATTTCTGTATATTTTATATTGAATTTTAACCTGCAATCAGTTACTAGGCATTTATCCTGTAGCTTGTTATATATATATATATATATATATATATATATATATATATATATATATATATATATATATATATATATATATATATATACAGGGTGCCCCAAAAACATTGACCTCGGCTTTTATTCCATAAATGTTGATTTTAGACATATATAATAAATTACAAAGTTGGGTAAAAAAGGTACAGAATTTTGTGAAATCGATTATAATTTTCAAGGTAATTAAATTTTAAGAAATATAAAATTCAAATTTTTATACCGCCCCCGTACAAAAACATTTCCAATGAGTAAAATGTGCCCCATACACTAATAAGGTGATGCAAAAAATTTCAGCATTTTATCATAAAAAGTCCCAGAGATATGAAAATACAAAAATGCTGAGTTAAACCACTTTTCGATGCGTTGACATGGGTTCTCAGAGGGGAAAAATCATGTCGGCAGATCGCGTTTCAGGGGTCATACACAAATTATGAAAGAAAACAATGATTACATAAATAAATAATAATTTTTCTATTTATTGATACAAAAGTATCTACACTGTGTAGAAATAATTACTTTACACATATATTACAAAGCTTGTTCAAAATGTTTTCCATTCTTTGTTCCTTATTTTACGCAACTTTGTAATTTATTATATATGGCTCAGATCAATATTTAAGGAATAAAAGCCGTGGTCAATGGTTTTCGGACACTCTGTGTATGTATATATATATTTATTTATCTAATTATATATATATATATATATATATATATATATATATATATATATATATATATTGTAATGATCTCGGCAGATACTTTTAATCGTATCACGCTAACAAATCCAATTGAAAGATAGCGAGCTTTAAATACGTAATAAAACAGTAAAACATACATGAACCTTCACACACCATGAAAATTTCCAATAAGGATTGATTGATTATGAAATACGCATAGCACTTTTTTCATATTTCTTGAAGTAAACTTGCGAAGTGCTCTTTTTTTTAGTTAGTCAACCATTTTATTCCGGAAAATATATATCAAATCTAAGTATTAGCTTTAACGGATTTGTAAACATAAAGATAAATTTTTTATTCAATGTCTGTTTAAAGTTCTTTCAAATTCTTTTCAAAATACTTATATTATGGATCATTAACTCAAGATGATCATTCATACACTAATGGTTGATTTAGTAAAGATAAAAAGTGCATAGCACAGAAAAGGTTACTTTGAAACTTCGATATTTCAACGGTGAATTTTCATATTTATATCTCTTAAAAGAAAACATTTTTCACTTATAAGGCCAATCGATTTTGAAGCGTGGCACTCCTAAAGTAGCAGATATTGGAAAATTAAAACTGCACACTCTTTCTTTTCAAATTATCTACTCATATAACAAAATTGTCTCCATCTCATCGGTAAGTATGTTTTTCTATCATTTCATTTTTCGAACGTTTTAGTGTGGAGCACGCCTTCTACTAAATATTTTCGAAAAATTTGATTTTCTAGGAGTTTTTTAACCAAACGATTGATCTGTGCACCAAAGTGTAAGCCTGTATCTATGTGGGAAGTGCCTAAAAAAGAAGGAACAGACAGACGGACGGACGGATATTTGACAATTAGTATATATAGATTCCTTGCTCACATATAGTATCGACCAAAGTTTATAGATAGAGTATCTATAAACCTTGGTATCGCCTACGAAACAGAACCCAACGATACCTGATTTTCGATTTTCCTCCCCGGGAACGGAGAAGATGGGGAGTACTTGACAAGTCTATCTAAATCTTTCAAAAACTTACTTGGCTACTTAAAAGGCTGAATCTTTGCACACTTATAGTATTGACCACGGTATCATTCACTGTACCCTTAGTGTAATTCACTGTACCGAAATCGGAGACGGATTTCCGATTTCTTTCTCAGGGACAGACAAACTAAAAAAACATTTCCAGACCCTCCGGAAGTCCCCTGGTGATCTAAAATACTGAAACTGTGTATACCTACAGTATTAACAGTGGAACTGAAACCAATTTCCGATTAAGACAAAAATTTATGAGCTATGTATTGCTAAACAAAATAGAGCTTATTAAAACCAAGTTGCAAATTAATTTATAAAGAGTTTTTTACCTGTATTTGACAGTATTAAAAACTATTTTTCAATCAAATGAATGAATATACATTTCTTAATACTGCTAGATTAAAACAAAAATGTTCTCCTCAACTCTCGCGATGCATTGTATCTAGTAATAATAAAAAAAAAATGCAAGACATTACATTTATTTGATAATGCAAAAATTTCACTTTAAAGGAGCAATATCAGCAAAAACCAAACGAGTTTGTTCACTTTGATGCAGTCTGCGCATGCATAAAATGTTCATTTCTTTTAAATATTAAAACCCCGTCAGCTATTTCAGACCTCAAACGAAAACGAAAACTCGTGAAATATTCAGAGATAAGTGAAGATTGAATTTCGAGTTTGGTCTTTTTAAATTCCTCTTCACTTGTTTTAAAGTCTTTTAGCCTAATTAAATGTCCAAAAAATAATTAGGATTGTTTTTACCAAAAATGAAATATTAATATTTATGAATTACTAGAGAGTATTACCCTAAATAAGCGTCGGGTACTTATATAATACAGATACAGATAACACCACTCAATTTCCGAATTGACTATTTTGAACCAGAATCATTCCAGCGTTCCATTTTTCCTGTGCGCAACCATGTCAATTGTACAACACGGGCTCAATACGCTCTAAATAAGTGCTAGATCACCGATCATTGGAAGAACGTCAGAATGAAAATACTGGAGGCCGCAACAAAGAAAAAATTCCTTTACCCCCGAAGTGAAATTCAAAACATTATTGCTCTCTCAGCGAGTTTTCAGCCACTTTAAGTCAGATTTTAGCACAATAATGATATTATATAATACCAAATTAAAGAAAACATAAAACTAAATCCTTTAAATTGTTAAAGTTGGAAAACTGATAAATTAAATCCACTAAATCCACTTAGTTTAGAAAGAGCTATTTTTCCCTTCGAAACCTTTTAATAAAAACAACTATATAATTTAGCTATGATAGTTGCATCTATCGGAACTGATAATTTACGAAATGCGTATATGAAATGCAATAAACGTCAAAAGGTCGTATCGTCAGAGACTATAACACGGTGACACCTGCGCTGCATGTCAAAGTAAGGGATAATATTCTTTCTCGAATTCAAATGGGCACTGTTGATGACGAGTGTCATTTGAACAGGCTGTACGTAAAATTCCTGCGCATTAAGTGCTTTTTATTTTAGCATTTCTGAATAGAACAGCAATTCGCCAATAACCGTATTGTATCAAATAAATGCTTTCTGTAACAGATTCATTGTCAATTCCTACTTATTTGACAATGTTATATAGCTTTTTAATTTATGTTTTCATCTATATTTGCTTTATTTCCCAATTCGTTAGCCTACCTTTTTAAGTTCTCCATTTAGGACGCTGAATTCCCTTTTATTCGATCGAGATGATTACTTTACTTTAGATAAACCTAACTTATATACTCGTATATATAACGTACTTCTTACAAACTTATTAGGGGTACTTAAATATTTTTCTGAGAACCTTGTAGATTTAACAAAATTTAACTTGCCAAGTATAAAAATTTAACTTGACTATAAATGTTAATATATAAAATAAAGTGAAAAAAAGAATTACAAACTGTGATATGATAAGCAAGCAATAGCTCAGAAACTACTACAGTAATAACACAATAAATAAAAATAAAAACTGCATAAATACAAAAATAAACTGATCTACCGGTTTCAAAGGCAAGTAATATTCCTCTTCTTCATGTCCGGCAAGAAGCGCGACCGCATTTTCTCAAGTCAAGTAAGCAACCGATTTAATAATCGACTTAAGTAGGCAACATTTTGTTGGTCCTGAAGAAGCTGGCTGTTATTTGCCTTTGTAACAGCTTGAACAGTTTATTTTTTGTGTTCGTGCTGTATTTACGAAGTTCTTATTTATTGTGTGATACAGCTCAATAAAACTTATTATCTTTCTTAAAAATAGAAACAATTTTAGATTTGTTTTCCACTCTTCAGGAATCATCTTAGTTTTGACAGACAAATTGAAAATTACTAACAGGAGAAAAACAAAATAGGTCGAACAAGCTTTAACGATATAAGCAGGTATAACATACAGACTCAAAGACCAGTAATCATGAGTTATTTTTTTTCCATCCCACTCACAGTATCGTTTAATGAAACGCCACAAATATCAACATCGGAAGCAGTGGGGAAGAAATAGTTTGTTTATTTAATTTCATTATTCGTGGGGGTTAATGGTCAAAATATGATATGATTGGTGATTTTTGGCGACTATTTCGGCGAACTACGCAAACGCATCCGATGTTGTGTTAAATGTCCTTTTCTTCAAAAAGGGGCTTTACCAGATATTTTAAATTGATACATTGTCAATATATTATTGTTAGAAAATAATACTTATCTATTCTCCAAACCACTACATTTCATTTACGCTGCAGTTATCGGTGTGGATGGGGTAACTGAAGTCAACTTCACGCCATTGTTAACCAATGACAGCACGAAGAAACCGAAACTAAGGATATTTTCTCAAGGATAGCATCACCTTGAGCGTCGCCGTAAGTTTAAAATGCTTGGAATTCTATCCCGCAAGAGCATTTTATACATCACAGTTGTCTGATTATCGGCAGTCGATGGCGCAACACTAATTGCGCCTTAAGGCGACATTAAAAAAGTCGTAACACGTGACACTCAAACTGAGGAAAGCAGCTGACACAGCGCAAGTAGATTCCAGCTCATAATGTTATTACTTTCGAGTTGTTAGGAACCGCAGCTACGTACAGAAGTAAATAGGTAAAATGAGCATTAACATTCAAATAAGAAACAAAACGACAACTAAACTTTTATTGTCAAACCGTCATGTCTTTATCAGTGGTGTAGCGTCCATTAAAGCTAATAAGCTCAGTCTTCCTGGTTTAAAATCTAATTTAAGGAATATTTTTTTAATTCTTTAAATAACTTTGCCAATGTATATGTATATATTAGAAAATAGTTACACTTTATTTGCTTAAAGTGACGCGTTTCATAGCATTTTTTTCCATTAAAACGCGTCTTTTAAATCATCGTAGACTTAAATTTTGTAGCCTACGATTTTCAATGTCAATAACATAGTCTTGAAAGCTCTCGACACTTCCATGGCTGATAAACGCATGTAACGGATGCTTTGAAGTTAGCCTTTAAAGGGGAGTGGCTATTGCTTCCCTCTTTGCAAACAGCAATGATTGGATGCGAGACGTGACGTTTCCCAATGACGTATGCAGACATGGAGAAGTGTGAAAGAAAATTTTCAACTAAACTTGTTCCGTTCCAAATTTATTTTTCACCCATTTTCAGTGCACTCTTAAATTGTTCAATTTTGTTAGTTCTAGCTGTTTATATTTATGAAACTAATATCTTTTCTGTCACTTGCTAATAATATTCTAATTTATTTCTACTTCATGCTTAATATGATGGTTGCAAAGGTTGATCTAATTTAGAAATATGAAAACATTTAAAATGTATTCTTGAAAACATTTAAAATGTATTACGTCTTGTATGTATTCATCTTACATAGGTAACAATTTAAAATGCCGTGCATTTCATACAATTTTTGCATTGTTATGTTACATTATATTATTCTACTCATAAAAAATAATACTTATTGAAAAGGAGAATTTGAGTATAAATCTTACTTGTAATAACAGTAAAACATTTTCTAATTTAAAACGCCAAGCGCTCAGCCTCCCAGGTCAAAAATCTTATGCTACGCTACTAGTCGTTATACAACTCTTCATAATATCACTAAAGCGCAAACATATGAAAATGCATACACAGAATTAAAGCCACATTAACCTGAATTTTAAAAACTTTTAGCCACTCAATTTAATTTCTATACGCGCACACGCTTTGCAACACACTTACAAAACACGCGGTTTTGTTGAAAGTCACTTAAATGATGTCAAAGAAGGATGATAATGTCAGAAAATGATACTGGAGATTAAAACCACTTCGCGCCTGGTGCTCTGCTATACAATGCTATACAATAACGCCCGATCCTCATGCAATTATACTTACAGAGCTATTGTGGTGATTAAAGACTTTTCTGGGAACCCTATATATTTTACAGTCTACGATAGAAAAAATGCAATTATGTCTCATATGAGGATATTTTACTTTCGTGAGAACATAATAACGTTTCCTATTCACTTCTGCTCTGTTGGCTCTAAGTAGGTTAATTAAGCTATTTTCTTTAACAATCGTCACACAGGGAATTTTCTTCTCGAGTTCTTCTTTTTTTTCCAGGAGAATATTTTACATTTTCATCTATTTCCATTTTTTAACAAAAATATACTTTAAAATTTCAGTATTGTCTACTTCTTTTCTTTTGTTTTCAAGCAGCATAATTTTACGAGAAAGAAAAATCTTACTTGTGTAGGATGTTCTAAATTTTGCTGTTGAGTAATGACTCCCAATTCTAAATATGCAAAATGCATGATGAGATATTACTTGCACAATAAAACTAAGTAGCCTCCTCGATAATTTCCACATAATCACAACATTAATTTTTCACAAATTGTTTGTTTACGCGCATAATTTGTTGCTGATGCATTAGTCATACAGCGAATGAATAATTAGAAATCAATAACAAAATAAAAAATCTGATGTGGGCAGCACATGACTTTCCCTGCAGACTTATATTCACGTTCTATTTATTTAAATTAAATTTAATTCACTTTTAATTCAATTTTCGTTCTCATTTGAAAACTGGACTTATTTTCAAAAATGGTGTAGGAAAAATACGAAAAACTAAAATATCTCGAGAACGGCTAGTCCTAGTGTAATGGGGTTGGTCTTATTCATTTCTTCGCTAAATATTACGTATTAAACAATCATTTAATGGCTATATTTGAGCATACGTAGTTCTTAAGTTTAAATTTTGATGATTTTGCGGGCCATTTTGCAAAAAAAGGCAGGTTAATTTTTTTCGAATCATACCAAAATCTAATCAGCACCAGGGTGGCCTACAAGCGACTTATCTACCAAATTTTGTGAAATTCGGTCCATTAGTTTTTCAGTTAGAGTGGATACAAGCTTTTGCGGGCCATTTCGCAAAGAAAGGCGGGTTCTTTTAACCCGAGGAGTACCCTAAACTAATCAGCACCAGCCCCGCCCACAAGTGATTTACCTACAAAATTTTGTGAAATTCGGTCCATTAGTTTTTTAGTTAGCGTGGATACAAAATCTGCACAGACAGACAGACAGACACACAGACACACACAGAAACGTCACGCTAAAAATGGTTTTTTCGTATTCTTAAGGTCTCGGAACGTGTAGATCCGTCGAAAACTCGAGTTGCAATTTTCGGCATGATTCCAATATTTTCCCTATACATTACCATGTATTGCAGGGAAAGGAAAAATAAATACTTTGTTACTTTATTTTTAACTTTTCTTCAAAAACCCCCAAAATTAAATTTTTAAATTACACAAGATACCTAGAAAATTTCTTCCAAGCACCATAATAACTTTGGAAATAAGGAAAGGTATATGAAAATAGTAAGGAAAGGTGTAAGAAAATACACGTTGGGTCTGTCCGCACTATGATCGAACGAATAAAAATATTGCATCTCCAATAGTGGATAATTTAAATAGTTAGTGTTGCGAACTCCACAATAAGCGAGATAGTTAAAATAAGGCCAACTTTAAAATTATAGAGCATTGTCTAATGAGTACGATTCAACAATACACTGTTACAGAAGCATTTACTTCACACATAGTTATTGGCGAAACTCGAAAATATTTAGGAATGCTAAAATAAAAAATATGATGTGGGCTAACTTCCTTATATAATGCAGTGAATTCACTTTTTCATAATGAAAAACTGATGTTTGATATCTACGGCACAATGTTTGCAATGTTGAATTGGTACGCTTTTCCGGGGGACAACATGTAAAACTATTTCAAAGCACCCAAATAAATTATATTGCGGTGATTCTAAATTGACAATTACCAATATTGAGAGTATCCGCAATTAACAATGTAGTCGATATATTAAAATATTTTAATAATTAATTCATCAATTTGGCGTCGTTTCCGTTAAGTTAGCACCATTTTTGCAATTTTGACAATATATTCGTCAATCTAGGACGAAATATCTCCAAGTTGGCGGTATTTATTTAATACGTCTCCAAGTTCACCAAATTTATTTTAATTTTTTGCGATACTTTTAATAAATTTAGTTTAAAAAATGAAATATTTGAAGAACCGTTTACGCTAGCACTCTAAAGTTTATGTCAATCATTTTCTAATGAAAAATTGTATAAGAAATGACTATTTATCTAATATTATTCTTATTTTTCTTCTTGAAAGGCTTCTAGTATTAACTAATTGTAATTTGTGTATCAAATTTCATTTGAAACGCTTCATTCGTTCGTGAATTATTGTCTCCATAGACTCATGGACACACCAACACACACATGCACATACTTACACATATTCTTAGACGACACAGACACGTGAACACTCTCACACACCACACATATACCTTTTTACACACACACACACACCACACACATACTTACATACACACACACACACCACACACATACACATACACACAGACATCACTTCTGAAAAAACGTCCGATTAGAGAATCTTGAAACGTAACCTTCCATCGAAAATTCGAAATCCAATTCTCAACCCCATCACAATATAGAGAAAAAGTAGCGTCACGGACGTACAAAGAAATCTAATATACATCCAATTTAAAATGCTCTCGATCAGCACATCTGAATTCAAGAAAGACCGTCACTCCGTATTTTAACGAGTATTGCCACCACCGGGTTACAGGTCCTGATGAGAAAACTTTTTGACAGGTATATATTACCTTCCATATGCGTGCTTCGTTCGTTCCGGTTGTCAATTCCTACTAATTAGATGATTACAACTTTGTAGTTGACTTTTTCGCCTACCTCTCTGTGATTCGTTCGCACCTTTTCAAATTCTCAGCTAGGGTTGATGCAATCATTTTTGTTCGATCGGCCATAGTCACTGTGTTACAGAGTATACTCATGGACTTACCTTTATAAAGTTATTGTGGTGCTTAAAGACTTTTCTGGGAATCTTATATATTTCATAGTGTACAACAGAAATATTGCAGTTATGTCTCATATGGACTATTGAAGATGTTCTTCTTTCGTTAGTGCATAATAACGTTTCTTATTTACTTCTACTCTGTCTGTAAGTAGGTTAATTAAGCTGTTTTCTTCTATAATCGTCCCTTAGCAATTTTTCACTTCAAGTTTTTTTTTTTTTTGAAGAAAATATTTTACGTTTTCATCTCTTGTCCTTTTTTGAACAAAAATATGCTTTAAAATTTTAGTGTTGTCTACTTCCTTTCTTTTGTTTTCCAGAATATAATTTTGGGAAAAGAAATGTCAGGTTTGTTTAAGATGTTCTAACTTTTTACTGTTGGGTAATTACTCACAATTGTAAGTATGCAAAATACATGATGAGATATTACTTGTACAGCAAAGTTCCCCATCTATAATTTTTCACAAAATGTTTAAGCGCATATTATGTTAATGCATTAGTCATACGGCGAATTATGTTCAAATTTGTAGAAATAAAAGTTAAAACTACTTTTCTAATTTATGGTGGCAAAAATTTAGCCGTGTTATTGTTTTTACGGAATGTTTTCTTTTAAACATCTATTTCTCCAGATCTGCTACAGATCGAGCCTTGGTGGTGCCTGGTTTGGATTCGGCATCGAATTCTTGAGAAGAATGAAATGTTATCAAAGCCTGGTCAAAGGGCTATCAAAGACTGGTCAGAGGGCTATCAAAGACTGGTCAAAGGGCTATCAAAGACTGGTTGAATATAATTCAGTTGAAATTGAAAAAATTGATAGCTAATTATTTACCTGCTTTTATTGGCATCTTTACATTTTCTATTGTCTGTGTTTAACCTTTTAAATGTTATGTAGTACCGATTTAATGTAATTGTTTTATCTGTTACTGTTTTATGCCATTTGATGCTATTACGAGGTAGAGTCAATAAGTTCCCGGAATGGTCGCCTACATTCACGCAGGTATTCGTTGGAGGGGAAATATCTCTTTTGGAGGTTGGCAGCACTAATAAGGAAAACACACAGCCATCTGGAATTCATTCCCGGTACTGTCGGCGTTAGCTGCAGATCATTTCTGACCGAGCGAATTTTTCATTCATCGGATTTTGAAATGTCGTCTTTAGAGCAGCGTGCAAACATCAAATTCTGCGTTTTGCTCGAGAAATCACCTTCTGAGACGCTCGAGATGCTGAAGAAAGCATACGGAAATGATGCAATGAAAAAAACGGCTGTGTACGAGTGACATAAGCGTTTTCTTGAAGGTCGCACGAACATCGAAGATGACCTTCGGACTGGGCGGCCCTGCTCTTCCACCGCAGATGAGAATGTTAAGCGCGTTCGAGAAATCGTGCGTGCTGACAGACGAGTAACCATTGATGCTATTGCCTCTGAACTTGGAATTTCACATGGGAGTGTTCACAGCATTCTTCGTGATAATTTGAACATGCATCATATTTGTTTGCACATAGTTCCAAAAATGTTATCACCAGAACAAAGGAAGTGAGAGTGAACATGTCTAGGGATTTGATTGACATGGCTGATGAAGATGACAGCTTCTTGAAGAAAATCGTGACAGGTGATGAGACATGGTGCTTTCTTTACGACCCTCAGACAAAACGTCAGTCAAGTGAATGGAAAGCAAAAACATCACCAAGGAAGGAAAATTTTCGCTTGGACAAAAGCCGAGGGAAAGTGATGTTGGAGGTGTTTTTCGATTACAAGGGCGTCATTCACTACGAATTTATTCCTCAAGGCCAAACTGTCAATAAAGAACTTTACCTGGAGATCCTTAAACGACTACGAGATGCACTCAGTCGAAAACGACCTGAAAAATGGGCAACAAACGATTGGTTTCTTTTACACGACAATGCTCCACCACATCGCGCTGTGATTGTGAAAAAGTACCTTGCCAGAAACAGTGTTACCACTATGGAACACCCTCCTTATTCTCCCGACCTAAAACCAGCGGATTTTTACCTGTTTCCACGGCTGAAAATGAAATTGAAGGGACACCATTTTGTCGATTCAGATGAGGTGATCGAAAATGCGACGAAGCAACTGAAGGACCTCTCAAGAAATAGATTTCAGGAGTGTTTTGAACAGTTATACGAACACTGGAACAAGTCTGTGGATGGAGGAGGACAATACTTTGAAGGCCAATAAGGTAAAATTATTGTTCTATTTTTTAATAATTTGTAATTGACCTATTCCGGGAACTTTTTGACCCTAATTGGCCGTGTTTACCCATCTCTTTCTATAAGGCTATCCTTTAGGAGTGGGCATTCATGGATCCTGTAATCTCCTTACTTTGAATATTAAACATTAAATAAATAAAGCTTAAATAATATCAGATATGGATTTAGAGTCAAATTCTGAGAGAGGTAGGGTAATTTTATAAGTATTTTCATGTCTAATATCTTTGCCAATTACGGTTAAAGAAATTTACTATTTGTCAGGATTGGTTATTGATAGATCTTAGATAGTGACTAATACGGATTCAGCATCAAATTCCGGAGAATGGAAAATAATCACTGAATATCTCCAC
Organism: Amaurobius ferox; assembly: GCA_951213105.1. Taxonomy (NCBI): domain Eukaryota; kingdom Metazoa; phylum Arthropoda; class Arachnida; order Araneae; family Amaurobiidae; genus Amaurobius; species Amaurobius ferox. The sequence goes on from OX578133.1 coordinate 45,295,352, forward strand.
TTCCGGTACTGCAGCTGTTTTTTCCGATTCAGAAATTTGAATTTTCTTTGAAACATCTGTTTCTTGGGATCGGCTATATAGTTTAAGTCATGACTGATATGAATTCACCATCAAACTTCTGGAGAAAATAGGGATTCTCATAGGATTTCCACTTAAGGTTAAAATCATTTCCTTGAAACATCTATTTTTCAAGATTGGTTATATAGCTTAGATATTAATGATATGAATTTAGCATTAAATTCTGGCTGAGATAAAGGGTTCACTAATAATTGTCACTTCTTTTTTTCACTTCCAGTTCAAAAAATTTCCTGGAACCATTTATTTCTCAGGATTGGTTATAGATAGACTTAGATCATGACTGATATGGATTCAACATCAAATTTTGGATGAGGTAAGATGATTCACTAAACATTTCAGTTCTGGTTTTGGGTGATACTATTTCCGGTTTTTCCCAAATTTCGTTTGACTCTACGAAATAAATTTGTGAAACAGAATATAAATGAATAATAGTTCCATTATAAATCAAGTGCATATAGCATTAGCCACCATATAACGACACTTTCATAAGTTTCTTATTTTAACCCTTCTTGAGAAAATCTAAAATTAAAATCTTAAATTAAAGAAATAATATAAAATTAAATTAGGACCATACTCCCATTAAAATTAACAGCAATCATTGGCCTAGCTTCGAGACAATGAATAGCTCGTAAGTTGTGGCAAATCGTTAGGGGAGACAAGACAGACAGTGTCTATCCAAATAATTTGCAATAAAGTAACTTTTGTTTTAATTAAATATATTATCCGAAATGGATGTATAAAATATTTTCTGTGAAAAAAAAATGAAGAATTTTTGCTACGTCAACACAATGCCAGTGCCTTTCTTATTTCCTCTAAGAGCCAGACGGGATTCTCGGGAGAGATAAATCTACCGACGTTTGAATAAATATCATTGAAACTATAACCGAAAAAAAATGCGCGCGCACAATTTCTACCCGACCTACGGCAGTAAATTTGTCTAGCCTACCAGGAAGATAAGTGGATAAATGGCACACAGCTGCATTCCTATGCAACCAATGAAGAACCATTCCTGAGTAAGGAGAGTTATTATTGACGATGACGCAAATGACGTAACGTGAGTTATCTGTGAAGCGTCTCGGATGAAAGAAGTCATGTAATAATTTATTTTGTATTTCTTTAATAATATATAGATATAAATATTGATGATGGAGATGAATCGAAAACATCATCTTTAAATGCTGGAGACACGCAAAAGAGAATTTTTTCTAAGTTATGCAAATTCAAAACAATTCTATTAGCTCTACATTTTAATAACTCTACATTTTAATAGCTCTACATGGAAAAATTCACAAAGAGGCGAAAATCAAATATGGAGGGAAGTCCCACAATATGTATTGGCGGGATAAAGAGCTCAAATTGCGTGGACGGATTGTTGAACGCAGTTGATTCATCATCAGGAGCCCCAAGGAGGTCAGGAACACATTGTGCGGAGGAGCAGGCATGGTGTAGTGCAGTCCACCTCCAATGGCAATATGGGACTCCAGTAGCGTATAAAATACCCCTGCGGGATGGAGCGGAGAGCGTTCCAGGTGTAAGATGACGAATTTCGATAATTAGAGGTAACGGACAACTACGATTTTATGCCAAGATGCTCTAAATATGTTTTTCAAGAACCAATCGTAAAGGAACCATAAAGAAACCGATTGAAATAAATTATGAAAAAGTCAGAATCGATCTGGTTTGTAGTGGCGGTGCGTGCATAGGCACTGCGGGAGCGACAGTGCTCTCTCTCTCTCCCTCGCAACCTCGCGTGCAGCTTCCTATATGCACATGCGCACAACAGTCAAACACCACACTTCATAGTTCCAGTAGTGCGCCGCTGAAACTGTGAAGCGTGGTGTTTGACTGTTGTGCGCATGCGCACATAGGAAGCTGCACGCGAGGCTGTGAGGGAGAGAGAGTACTGTCGCTCCCGCAGTGCCTATGCACGCACCGTCTCTGCTGGTTTATTTACTCTCAGCAGACGCTCGTGTGGTATCGTCGTTAACACTAGAACGACATTTTGACCGCATAACTACTTTGAGAAACGATTCCTCTAAAACGGCTAATCCCAAGCCCACCTGTGGAAACGCCAAGAGCGGTGCATCAAGAACGCTTATTGCAAAAAATGTGTCGAAAAAACATCCTAAATGCTGTAACTATGAGGTTTTGGTTTTGAATTAAAGGTATGTTGTATTTTTTCTATGGCGGTCAAATTGGCCGCTGCCAGTCGTTCTAGGTAGTTCAAAATATCCGTTGTTCAAGTATTAAGACTGAGTTCAGATTTTAAGAAATTGAAAGCCGGCTAAGGGAAAAGACTGCCTTTTAGGTCTCCTTAGTCAATAAAGATTTGAGAAATTCTGTTATATAGCAAGTTTTTCTGCTGCCATTGTGGGTTTTGGCTATTCCATGTTCCTATTAGCGGCTTCTGTGAGATTTCTTCTAACTAGTAGTTATTGAGAAATGTTCACACTAAACTTTACATTATGCTACTTATACATTAGCTCTATAAATAAAAGACTTCAATTGCTTTACTTTGGCAATTTACATACGTTTTACGATTTAGTTGATATGCTATTTGTCAGACCTGCAGTTTTAAATTAGTTTCAAATTTAATATATTCCCACATACCCGCCTTGCATCTACAAAGGCGTTTCTCGACTTAGGGGTACACGAAGTTTTTCAGCAATGGCGGATTATTTATTCTAGATAAATTTATTTCATTCAGACTGCGCTCATAATAGGCATATTAGACATAAATTCTACTTATATAAAATCATATATCTACTTATATAAACTTTTCATTGCAACTTGAAAATAAATATACATTCTACTTACATAAAATCTATGTATCGTTTTCACGTTGTGCATGATGCAAACTTTTGCAACCAGTTCTAGTTTCAAGTTATCCAGTTTCCAAAATGTTTTCAAATCAGAAAAAGTATGTGTTTTAACGATGTTTACAAACAGACTTACAGCTTTTGGAATAGTTTATATAGTTACCGTTTCCGACTTTAACAGGGCTTTGTTTATTTCAGGAACAGGCGTAGCATTATCATTAATATTTTGGTAGGGAGGGGGAGCTGTTTGTAAAAAAGTATCTACATTTTTAAAAATTGCGTCTGTTTTTTATATATGTTTACATATTTTAATATAATTACTTTTCTTGTAACTGTTCTCAGAAAATTTGAAGTAAAGATATTCGATTGTACATATTTAATCATCTATCAGTAAATTTTTACGCGAATTCTTAACATTTTAAAGTGAACTGTTAATTATAGACAGTCATATTTATAATAATTACAATGTTTATAAAATTAGAACATGGGAGAATAGTACGATTGAGAGAAATGGGAAGTTAAGATGTACATTTGATATATATTTAAAGTCAGGGATACAATGGAAAGAAATTGACTGTCAGGATGTGCAATTGAAAGATATGATCAGTCAAGGGGTATAATTGAAAGGAATAGCAGATGGGGGCAAATTTCAAAGAAATTGATAGGTACAATGGAAAACAATGGACAGTCAGAGGTTCAATTACAAGAAATGGACAATCGGAAATACATTTGAAATAATTGGACAGTCTGGGCCACAATTTAAAAAAATTAACCATCGGGGATGCAGTTGAAAGAAATGTAGTCAGAAATGGTCAGTCAAAGGGTACGGTTGAAAAAAGGGATAGTTCGTACAATTGACAGTACGTTGTTCGTACAACTGTAAAGTCAGGGGTACAATTGAAAGAAATGAACCGCAAAGGAGCAATTAAAAGAAATGTTCCACAAAGGTCACAATTAAAAGAATTGGACTCCAAAGGGCGCAATTAAAACAGATGGACCGCGAAGAACACAATTAAAAGAAATATACCAAGGGTACAATTAAAAGAAATATACTAAAAGGCACAATTATATGAAATAGACTGCAAAGGGCAAATTAAAAGAAATAAGCCACAAAAGGCACAATTAAAGAAATGGATAGTCAAGGGGTTTTAAATCCGTTGGCCAGTAGAGCAATTTTCCCAACTTTTATTAGTATGCGAAGAGATCGTTATTAATTTATTATTTTTCATTTTTATTAATTTATTATTTTTTTTTTATTAATTTATTATTTTTTATTATTATTAATTTATTATTTTTAACAATGACGGTATTTGAACACATTGAGATTTTCTGAATCAGATTATTTCTTTTCATACTCACATAACCCGCCTAAGGGTCGTTCTCAAAGAAAGGATTACGTTCCCATTGCAAATAACAACATTTATGGACCAGTTTCGTGCTTGTTATGCATTCGTCAGTATGGAATAGCCGACACCTGTTTTGGCAGCAAGAAAACTTGTTATATCACACTATCCCCCCCCCCCCATCAAATTACTTTGATGCCAATGAAGTTATCAATTATTCTATACAGATGAACTCATAATAAGCGAAACCTATCACTGGATGTTGCAATGGAAGCATGACCGAAACTTCATGAATGCCTTCTGTAGGAGGGTTCTAGAGTATGAAATCTTTCGTAGGGATGAAACTCAATCTTTAAGAAATTTTAGGCCTGGTAGTACTGGATTTACGGGTATCGATGGAGGATTACAAAACTGTTGCACATGGGAAAATGTTTTGCTCCTGGTGCAGATATTAGCTATTATTTGCTAATGTCCACATAATAAGTAGGAAACTGATCCATGGATTCTGTTAACTGCAACAAAAACACGATTCTTTTTACTTTCCCTACAATACATAGTAGTATATGGTAGTATTAGAATCATATCGAAAATCGCAACTCGAGTTTTTGACGGATCTACACTTTTCGAGCACTCTAGAATACGAAAAATATTTTTAGCGTGATGTCTGAGTATTTGTCTGTCTCTATGTCTATCTGTGAAATGTACGTATCCACTCTAGCAGAAATCGAATTGATCAAATTTCACAACATTTGATAGATAAGCCACTTGTGGGTTACCCTTATGCTAATTAGATTTTGGTACGATTCGCAGAAGGGAACCTACCCTTTTTGCAAAATGGCTGTTAAAAACCATATGTATCTACTCATGTTGAAACACTACTTGACCAAATTCCCCAAAATTTTGTAGATAAGCCACCTGTGGGTTATTTTAGTGCTGATTAGATTTAGGTCCGATTCGGAAAGAAAGAACCTAACTTTTTTTGCTAAATGAACCACAAAAGTTGCCAAAACCTAAAATAAAAAACTACGTATGCTCAAATGTATCAATTAAATGCTTGACAATGAAAATAATAAGAAAAAACCTTTAACTCTTAAGACTCACGTTCTCGGGATATTTTAGTTTTTTGTATTTTTGCCACGTCGCCTTTGAAAATACGTCCAGTCGCCAAATAGAAACAAAAATCGAATTAAAACTGAAATTACCAAGCAATGTCTCATAATTATCCGTGTCATTTTGCGAAATTAAACTCAATTTAATGAATTATAAAAGAAAAGGGAGAAAATGAATTTGATTCTGCAGGGAATGTCATGTGCTGACCACATCAGATTTTTTTTTTCTCTCATTGAGACTGCGAGCCTATATAATAAATTGTCTGAAGTGTATTTGCCTTTTCATTTTCAGATCCTCCAGAAGCCCCGAAAACCTTGCAGATTAAATCTTTGCATACTTATAGTATCAGTAACAGGGAAAAACCTAACAAAGCCGGTTTTTCGATTACCTAGCGGAGGGGTGGAGAAATTGGGGTCGAAAAGTCTTTCGATTCCCTTTAGAAGCCCCCTCCGGTGACCTAGAAGGTTGAATCTTTGCACACATAGTACAGATCACGAGACAGAATCTAAAGAGACCGAATTACCGATTTCTTCTCTAAGGGAAGGGCAAAATGAAAGCGGTCAGAAAGTCTTTCCAGACACCCTAAATGCCCGCCGGTGACCTAGAAAGCCGTCAAATCGACCACGAGACAGAACCTAACTGAGTCAAATTTCGATTAGGATGACTATTTTCGAGCCATACATAAGAAAACAAATTAACATTTATTTAGAAAAGTTGCACATTAATATTTTACAAGTATTACTTTAAAAGCAGTTAAGACTAACAGTTAAAAATACATTTAGGAATTGATCAGTGAAAACATTATTTTGACCAGTTGACTTACTATTTTTAATCTGTTAAGAATAAACATGCATTTTATTTATATAAAAAGAAATAGATATTAAGAAATAGATTTAAATTATATGTATATAAAAAGAAATAGATATTGTCTTTCGTTGAATGATGCAGACTTTTATCATCATATTTTGCTTTAAATAATTCAAACAGAAATGCTTTCAATTTGTGTAAATATGTCCCTGTGACAGCTTTGAAGCAGGCTTCTGCTTTGACAACAGTTTACGTAGTTACCGTTGCGAACGAGGAGTGTTTATATCACGCTCCAAAAACTTGCTGAGTGTTATTTTCCATATTTCCTGGGGCCGTTTGTAATAATGTATTATATATATATATATATATATATATATATATATATATATATATATATATATATATAAATTACCATCATTACCTGATTATGTATACGTATTTTATTAATGCTTTCGAAAGCTTTGCACTTCTGGAATCTGTTCTAAGAAATTTCATTGTAAAATATAATTGTACAGCCAGTCAAAAGAGAGCACAGGTTTTTTTTTTTTCATACCCCATCGAATCGTACAGGTAAACCAAAGGTTTGACTGACAATCGCCCATAGGGGGGAGCGATAGATGCTACTCGAATGAGGATGCCCGGACATCAGGCGAGCCCAGCCACTCTGTGTTTTAGGAAAGGGGGGATATGAAATATTCACAAGGGGTGGGGGAGAGAAGGAAATCACATATGGAAGAAGGGGGTGATAAATGGTTGCAGGGAGGACCAAAATTTGTATATGCGGCCCCATATAGATCCTATGGGTATGACAAACGAGCTTTGTCAGCCAGCTTTTTTATAAATTCAACTCAAGAGAATAGTTTGCACAAGGCAATACAGAATTCCTCTACCAACATGGTTAGAACAGATGCTCTTCGACATAGAAGTAAAAGCCTTACTAGCAATCATAAACTATATGACATAATAAAAAATACACTGTAAAACATTTACAAGCATGTTACTGACAGTTTCAGGGGGATCAGCTGTCCGCAATGGGGAGTAAGGTCCCTGATAGCCATGGTAATATAAATATAAAAATACAAAGTAACGCTTCGACAGACGATGACTAGCTGAATATTTCAGAAATGAAGCTGGAATTTTCATGAACGCCTATAATTGTGGTTTTTCTTATCAGTTTGCCGAAATTATCAACAAAGTAGCTGAAGAAAATGAGCACAGGTCGCAAAATGTTTTACAATGTATTAATCAGGTGTTCCATTAAAAATAAAACAATAAAGCACCAGAATGAATAATCAATTTGATAATAGAAATTTATGTCTAGAACATCCAAAAAATAATCATTAACTTCACAGTAACACAAGGAATCTTCAATTAAGATTTTAATAATATCTAAAAATATACAAAAGACAAACATGTCTTAAAGCAAACAGAAAAAAAACCTTAGACCGTAAAGCAAAATACGATTACCGAAAGGGATAGCCACGCCCTAAAATAAATAATTACTACGTAGCCAAGTTACAATTAAGATCAATTTCGATAACTCTTTTGAAACCCATATACCATTGAGCATATAATTTGCTAACACATAAATAAATCAAAATCACAAGATTAAAAAAATAATCAAAATTGCAAGAATAAAAATATAATTAAAATTACAAGATTAAAAATAGGACTAAAATTACATTAAACAAAATAATGTCTTCTAATCCAAAAAAATCAAATGGATTGAAGATAACACAATGAAGATTCAAGGTTTTAAAGAATAGAGCTTCCGAATTTCAAATAAGATTCATTTGCAGACGAAAGTGAAATTAAAATCCTAAAATTCTACTCTACAGTCAAGGATAAAATTCACAAACATCACCAAGAAGTACGTATTCAATTGATCATAGTCCTCATATGTCATTTTTATTGATTGTTTCAATTTGATATAATAACATGTAGTTTCAAAACGACAGCACGTGATACAGTCTTATATAAGTGGAGACATTTACTTATTAAATACTACGCATAAAATGGTTATTTCTCAAGCATTTTTAACACAATTACTTTTTAAAACCATGTTTATATACAAGCCGAGACAGAAAATGGTACATCATGAAAGCGTGAATAGAGTGTGTTGATAATGGACACACAGACAGAGATGGCATATATAAAAAACCTGATGTGGGCAACACATGACTTTCCTCATATAATACGATGAATTTACAACTTTTACAGTTAAAAAAATGTTATTCTTATAGTAGATACTTATATCTTTTCCAAGATATTGAATTTTCTTCATTTAGTCGTCATTTTCATTGATTTAGCGTCGTTTTATTCATTTGGTGAGATTTCCGTTAATTTGGCAACATATAAAAATGTCGCCAAGTTTGCGACAATCTGCCAAATTCATCTCCAAAATGTTGCTAAGCGTTATGGATGGAGAAATAAGTCATTCTTACAGCAGATAAATGACTATTGGCGTTCAAATACAAAAGTATTACTCAAAGTATATTTTCTCGTGAATGGAACGAGTTGGATCCACGAGAATGAAGTCATCCAAATTATGGCATGATATTACATATGAAAAGTAAACATTTTTCTCAACAGTTAATATTTTTTAAATGTATGGGATTTTTTGATAAATTCATTTGAAAAATGTGCAATATCTCGAGAACGGTTCATGCTAGCGTTCTAAAGTTTGTCACTCGTTTTCTAGGGAAAAATTGCATAAGAAATGTCAATATATCAAGAACATAATATCTCGAGAACGGTTCATGCTAGCGTTCTAAAGTTTGTCAATCGTTTTCTAAGGAAAAATTACATAAGAAATGTCTAGTTGCGTAACTTTATTAAAGGTTTTAGATATTTTGGATATTTTTTCAAAATTTCACTCGAAAATTTAGGGGGTTCTGAACATTCGATTGTGTTTTAAAGCAATAGGCTTCCAGTATTCATCGATTGTGATTTTTGTACCAAATTTCATTCGAATCACTCCATTCGTTCGTGAGATATCGTCTCCACAGGCTCACTGACACACACATACACAGACTCACACACAGACATTCCCTCAAAATATATGTTCGATTCGTGATCAGGGATGCTTGAAACGTGCTCTCCCGTCGAAAACTCGAATTCGAATTTTCGACCCCGTCACAATACTTTCCTTATACATTATGTATATAAGGAAAGTAATAAGTGATGTTAATTCCAGAAGGATATTGCAATACAGTATTGGCATAGACAGGATGATCAGTAGGCAGAAGGACCACCTCTTGCGTCGATGCAAGCAGCAACCCATCGAGGAACAGAAGCAATGAGCGTAAGAAAAGTATCCTGAGGAATAGATGACTATATGCCTTCAACCATCCTCCACATGTTGTCCTCTGTTTGAAGGGGGGCATAACAGTCAAATGATGGCCAATCACGACCCATACATGCTCGATGAATGAGACATCTGGAGACAGCAGAGGCCAAAGAAGCACCTGGATACCTTCCAAGGCTTTTCTACTGATGATTGCCATGTGCGTTATCTTGCGTTATCTTGCTGGAAAATAGCATTTTGCAATCGCTGAAGGTAGGGCAGTGAAACTGACCGCAGCACCTTATCTACATATTGCCGTGCCATCATTTTGCCTTTGATACGGACCAGAGGTGACCGGCTATCGAAGCCGATGGCACTCCAAACCATGATGCCGCGCTGTCGAGCAGTATGGGGTTCATCAATTGTAGCATGATTGTATCTGTTTCCACGTCGCCTCCAGACTCTTACACGGTGACTATCATTCAAAAAAAAAGAACCGAGATTCGTCTCTGAACACTACCCTGTCCCATTCAGTCGTCTAAGTGGCTCGGGCCCGACACCATTGTAACCTCTCACGTTGGTGTTTTTGTTGTTAATGGCAGTTTCCGTACGACAGTTTCCACACGGCGACTGGCATTCGACAAACAGAATCGAGACTCGTCTCTGAACACTACATTGTCTCATTCAGTTGTCCAAGAGGCTCAGGCCCGACACCATTGCTATCTCTCACGTCTTTTCTTGCCGGGGATCATTTTTTTTCAGGGCCGAGATTTGGATGCTCAGCCCTACGGGCGAGCCCTCGGGTCTGGGCTGGAAAAAAATCTCTCACGTCGGTGCCTTGTCGTCAATGACAGTCTTCGTAAAGGACTGCTTGAGTGCAAGCCGCTTTCGGCCAATCGCCGAGAAAATGTTCTCGCTGATGTTGGAACATCCAATGTACCCTGCAAATTCTGCAGAATGTCGACAGTCGTCATTTGTGGGGCCGCCACCGCATGTCTTTGAATGAGTCGATCAACGCGTGCTGAAGTAAGTCTGGATGGGCCTGTACAACTGCGATGATTCACATGTCTTTTTTCAATCCATCTTCTACAAATTTTTTGCACAGTGGACGTATTTAGGCGTGTTTCAGCGGCGACACTCCTGTGCGACCACCCAGCAGTGCGTAGGCCTAAAATAAATCCCCTCGCACGATTGTCCAAATGCTGAAACGGACTTCGGTGTCATCAGCCAGACATTTCTTTAACAACACGTGTCTTCTGAAATGAAAAACTCCTCGGAAAACGGATTCCCGTAAGCGAAAGACAATAACAACTGTTGGCTCATCTGCCGTTTCCATCTCTTTTATCCCGCGCTCTAATCACGTGACCTACTTGCATTTCAGAGCATTTACCTACATCACGCCAGCTGCTTTTGTCTTACAACTTGCATAATTATACGGCCAGAACTTCATGGTGTTGCATTTTCTATGTCGGGTAGTGCATTTTCAATGAAATATGCGAAAAATTGAGATCGCTCCCTTAGTCTACTCCCCTCCTCTCTCTTCTCAAAAATCAACAGGCCTTCGACATTTGTTGATAGAAATAATCGTACCTAATTTCAATCTATAGTAACAATTCGTTCAAGATATAGCCTGCTCACAAATTCATACAAACGTAAAGACTGTGACATGGCAAAATTTCACATATATTCGCAACCACCACTTACCATAGTGTGTGTGTGTCTCCAGTTGACTCTGCGATTGTATTAGTGACAGCTGAAAAATCAGTACATTGCGTATATTTAATTAAAAAAGCAGATAATTTTGTGGCCACTAACTTTTATTACACATAAATTATCAAGCTATTAAATAATAAACAAGCATTACATATTTAAATCATCCCTAACTTGACCACAGGGTGTACTAATTCAGCCGATAATTGCATTTCCAAAAATGTATAATTAATTAAATTCACATAAATTCGAACTTGTGACATATATTGCTAAGAGATGTTTCTAAGCTCAGAACTTATGGATATGATTATCTATACATTTCTCTATAATAATATTGACAATTGAATTTCAAAGACACAATACATCCAACATTGATGCAAAGCCTTGCCTTATCCTTTGTAACTACCTCCAATGTTCATATGTATATGATGCCAGGGATAGGCGATGGGGAAACAGGACATTCGGACCTCCTGGTTTCAATAGAATTCCTTTGCGGAGGATTGGGAGTCCATCAGGGGATCTCTGGTACATCAAGATCTGCTATGATCTACTGTCCAGATGTCGATGGGCTCATTGGGGTGTTCACTGTCCGAAGGACGTACTAGACGCCCGTTGCCGGTTGACTTCGCTGGTTTGAGGTCCAGAGGACGTACTCGATTGCCAATGTTGGTCGGGGTAGGATGCCGTTACAACGAAACCGGTGCATGCACCAGTATTCTGGGCAATCGATGGCGATGGAATCACTCAGATGAGTCGTGTTACATGCTACGTAGAGGTCCTGGTTTGGTATCTGACAAACACTCCGCCAGTGTATAGCCATCCGAGTCTGGTGACATAGCTACTGAGATATCACAGATTCAGGTTATCGTTTACAGTTCACATATTTGTGACGGCTTAGCTGACATTGTTATTCAAAACATTCTATTAAAATATTTAATTTAATTTTCCCAAAATTAAATATAAGTATCTCTGTTCTCGCTTTACAAAGTCATCTTCGCAGGCAAATCTAAAAACGCTAAAATGATATTAAAAGATATGCCAGTACCATTTTTATTCTGTTTCAATAATTGTCTCAACACAATATATGAATTTGAAAACTATTTACCAAAATGAAGCAGATGACAAAAGAAATTTAAATTATCAATCATTCTCGTAATATTTATACTCGAAGGCCGTAGATGATATAACCTAGTCGAAAATGCAAAATCATTTATAAAATTTATATTTATATCCATTTCTTCATTCTTTAAATCTAAGAAAAATTAATAAAAATTATCTACCTTATAAATACGTATGATTTAATTGTTGTTTGCTAAGCAACATGATATAATTTTCTTCAAATAAATCTGTGGAAAAAATATTGTCTGCATAATGCTAATTCTATAGAAGGTTTAATTGTGCGTTTTTTTATTAATATCTCAACAACCTCTAGTCCTAGTCAAAACAAGGACTACATTTTAAGTGGATCGATTCCATGTCTGCCCACAAAATTGCATTAAATTCGGGGCGGCCATTCTTCCGTGATGATGAGACAAACAAAGAAACAAATACACAGACGGAGAGACAGATTTTCAATTTTATTTATGTAGATAATCTGAATTACCAGAATATTAGAGATTTCATAAGTATTATGAAAATGCGTCAGTATGCAATCTATCATATGTGATGGATAAATAAAATTTTGTCAGACAATAAAAACGTGATATGATAATAAAATATTTGACAATAAACATTGTTTCAAATAGTCCAAATCACAACTTTTTCAAGTTGTAAAAGTATATATACACTCCCCTCCACACGCACACACACACCTGACGGTTTTAAAATAACCTGCTGCTTTGGCAACAGTTTACTTAGTTACCGTTGCGAACGAAGAGGAGGGTTTTGTATTTATTAGTGTTTATTGTGTTCTATTCAAAACACTTGCAAAGCATTATTGTCCACATTTCCTGGGGACGTTTGTAACAATGCATTTTATTTTTTAGTCAGGGTGTTTCAAAACGATTGCATTCTTAAACGATTGGTCGCAAAACTCGTGGTTCAAATTTAAAAAATGCTTCAAATGAAGTAGAATCTTATACTACGAAAGTTTGGGTCACCTGACACATGTTAGTGAAAAATGTACAAAATTTGACTTTTTATACGTGCCCTCTGCAGAAAAAGTTCTTTTAAAAAATATTCCTTATTCATTCCAGAATATTTTTGGTGGAAACCCCTGTTCTCCATATTGATCGCGAAAAAATTATCAAATTTATAGGACTTAAACCATTTTCGTCCAAATCCAAGATGTAAAGAAGGCCATTCAAAAATTGAATTTCATTAAATAAAATTTACATTCAATTTACAAATTTACATTCAAAATTTTTAATTAATGATATCTCAGGTAATTTTGATCGCATGACAATGGAACTTCTTTTCTTTGACTAATTGGGTTGTGGAACATATTTTTATAATTGAAATTTTTGCTTTCTGATACGTAATACTGAGAATGTATGGCTTTCACAAAAATTGTTTTCCGAGATTTTGATGCCAATATATTTCAGGACAGCCTGAACGCATTTTGATTTGTTTCAGAGTGATGTCCGTCCGACTGTATGTGGTTGATTTGTTGAGTACACGATAGTTGCCACAAACACTAATCGATTTTCACGAAATTTCATATTCGACTTTGTTAACGAAAAATCTAGAACTACGCACACACACATGTATACATATATATATATATATATATATATATATATATATATATATATATATACACTCATACCCAAAAGTTAAGCATAATTCGCAAAATGTGAAAAATTCGGAGTTAATATGGATACAATGGGTCACAATCAGTTGTGGAAAATCGTGGGACGAAATTAAATCATTGTGCATATGCAAAACAGTTCAATCGACGTCGACATGCACAAAGCACCGGCGCGCGTCGGAACGAGTATAAAACAACGTCGAGCGACATAGCCAGTTGAGGCAGAATTTCGCAATTTCTATGGTACGGAGCATTGTTAACAGTAAACAAGAAAGATCAATCATGCTTAAAGCATTGATTATGAAACACTTTCCAACTTCAATGCAATTTTATTTAAAAAAGTCGAAAATGCAGTACATTCCTCGGTAATATTTTAAAACTTATCACAATACTACATTGATTTATTATATTTGAAAACTTAAACCTTCATTGAAAAAAATGAACTTCATACAAATGACGGCATTGAAATATAAATTGCCTGGTTTAAATATCTCTAAAATGTTATGCATTCCTGGGTAATAGTTTTAGAATTATCATAATACTACGATAATTTATTATATTTGAAAACTTCATCGAAAACAACTGAAATTAATTCAAAAGACGTCATAGAAAAAATAACACGCCTGGATCTCTCTATAAAAACAGGATTTCATTCATAACTTTCTCCCATTCAGTTCATTCATCACAATACTATAATAATTTATTTTATTTAAACATTTTGTTTAAGACCATGGAGCTACAAAAAATTAAACTCTATGCTTGAAACTTCATCGAAAAAAATCGTCCTTCTCTTTATGAAATCAATTAATATTTCATTCATATCAGCCATGCAGACTCCATGGACAAAATTATTTTGCGTTAAAAAAATACAGGAGTTCTATTACAACTCATTCTATATATTTTGCTGTTTACATTTAACATAGGTGAAAAATAGGCTTAGTTGTAGAAATAATCAAATTTAGATGAGCATTTAAACTCAAATATATTGTCATTGCGTTGTTTCAGTATGTAGATGCACAGAATTTAAGCAAAAATAAAGTAGTTTTAGGACGGATACAACACTCAATATGAATTAAAAAGAACTTAAAAAAATCACGATTTTGAAACAAGATGGATGCCATATATCATTTTGAAGTGGGGTCATGTGATCGTTTCATATCATGGTCACGTGATCGTTTCATATCATGGTCACGTGATCGTTTCATATAAGAGGTGTAATTATTATTTTAATTTTTATTTAAAAAAACTACTGAATATATTTCGCTGAATTTTTTTTATATATTTTATGGAACAATTTAAATATTGTCTAAAATTTTCGAAGCAATTTGTGAATTTTAAATCCGCTTAAAAAATGTTTGAAAAATTAGATCCCATAGGGCTCAATGTATTTCATTTTTTCAACCCGGGTTCAATCCAAAACTAATTGGGTGATATTATTCATTTATATTCTCGTAGGTCCTACAGACCGTCTGAACAACATACTAAAATTTCATTTTGATTAAGTCATTTTTACGGCAGTTATCGTGTTAACGGACAGACAGACAGACAGACAGACAGAATGAACAAAGTCATAAACACTTTTCAACTTTGTTGTAAAGTGTTAAAAAAGACGAAATATGTCACAAAGATGCCAATTCGACATGTTTTTGAATGGGCGAATTATTGGAATACTGGAATCCGGTCGATCCCACGCCGAAGAGTCTCGAATTCTGAATGTGCTTCAGTGTGTGATCTCCAGACTGTGGCAGAAGTTCCAAATCACTGGAGATGTTATCCGACGACCAGTACCAGGTCGGTCAAGGGTAACAACCGCTCGCCAAGACCGATATTTGGTGATAACTGCGCGACGTCAGAGGAACCGTTCTGCCAGACAACTGGGTTCAGTTTTGACAGCCGTCACTGTTCCGAGACAAACTGTTTACAGAAGAGTCAGACACGTTGGTCTCTATGCCAGACGAGCAGACGTTTGCCCCTCCCCCCTGACGTCTGCACAGAAACGCGCGCGTTTACAGTAGAGTTTGGAACATCGACAGTGGAGTAGACAACAGTGGGGCAATGTAATGTTCAGTGACGAGTCCAGGTTTAGGCTGCAAACTGATTCTCGTCTTATCACGATCTGGAGAGAACGTGGAACGCGTTTTCACCCGGGAACATCACGGAAAGACATCGTTTTTCGTTTCGGGGAGTCATGGTCTGGGCAGGCATCATGATGGACGGCCGCACAGACCTCCACATCTTTGACACGGGGTCAGTTAACGGTCAAAGATACAGAGACGAAGTCCTTGAGTCTAAGGTTCGATTGTTTTGAGGTGCTGTTGATCCTGATTTCATATTCATGGATTATAACGCGCCTCCTCACCGTGCGGCGTGGTCGACGACTTCCTTCAAACTGAAGATATCCAGCACATGCAGTGGCCTGCCAAATCTCCTGATCTGAATCCAATAGAGCATGCTTGGGATATGCTCGAGAGACATCTTACAGCCCTCCGCTACCCGCCAAGCTCCGTTCCGGGATTGAAAACTGCTCTCCGTCAGGCTTGAAACTCTTTGAGCACACAACTCATCCAAACCCTCATCGAAAGTATGGGAAATCGTTGCGCAGCATGCGTGGTTACCCGAGGTTCCCACACACCGTATTAAACTGCAGCATAACATTGTTTTAATCATTCTGTTTCACTGAGATTGACACTCGTATTGTGACCCTTATTCTTTCAACCCTTTTCTTTGGATAATAAAAGTCGTTATTATCCTTGTTTTGCATTGTTTTCTTCTTCTATAACCCTATTACACCCGCATACAGGCGTTTCCTTCCATTCCGGTGTAGAAATCCTGAAATTTTCACATAAACAGCAAGTATGCTTAACTTTTGGACATGAGGGCATATTGTATATATATATGTTTAAATTCGAGAGTAAAATTTGAAATTTAATTTTTTTTAAGATGGCAGCATAGGACAGATTTTGACATAATCATGCATGAAAGTAGTTATTTATGATGCAATGATCACTAAACTTGATAGTTTCAATCACTTTAGTGAAAAATAGCCTCTATACAATGTTTATGTTCGGGACGTTATTAGCCCCTCGGGAGGGGCAAGTTTAATCCCCAGGGTACATTGTAAAAATTGGCATCAATAGAAAAAAATTCTCAATCCCTTTAAAATTAAGGATACAACCCTATAATTATGATCATTTGGACTAACGATACAGATTTTTCAAATTTTTTCTTATAAAATTTGCAAAAAAAAAATGAAAACCATCACAAAAATGGATACCATACTTAAAATTGGATTCTGATATGAGAAGATCAAGTTAAGCTACACTCCAGTAAATTTTCAAAGGGGCCCGTATAAACAGTTACATTTTGTACTTTTTGACTAAATGGCATCACGTGACCAAAATTTGCATACGATAATAATCTACTTTAAATCAAATATTTCTTAAATTGAAACTATGAGTCCACGTTCAATTATCAAAGAGATATTTAATCGTTGAATGTTTTTAAATACCCTGTACACTGTACTGCTTTCAGTTCTCTGGTTATGTGTACGTTCTTTATTAATAACTTTTAAAGTTTTACATTTCTCGTATCTGTTCTAAGAAAATTATGTATAAAATAAACATACCGACTATGATCTTTTAATTTGATTTCGTTTCAGTTAAATATATCAGTACTCATCTTTCACTGAACAGCAGTGCACAAATACTTTGCATCAAAATTGTTATAAAGGTTTTGCACATAATTTGTATCAAAACTCTTATAAAGGTTTTGCACATAATTTGTATCAAAATTGTTACAAAATTTTTGCACATACTTTGTATCAAAATTGTTATAAAGGTTTTGCACATAATTTGTATCAAAATTGTTACAAAATTTTTGCACATACTTTACATCAAAATTGTTATAAAGGTTTTGCACATAATTTGCATCAAAATTGTTATAAAGGTTTCGCACATAATTTGTATTAAAATTGCTATAAATGTTTTGCACATAATTTGTATCAAAATTGTTACAAAGGTTTCGCACATAATTTGTATCAAAATTGTTATAAAGGTCGGTCTTGCACATCAAGCAAAACAGACTGTTTAAACCTAATCAACTGAACCATTGATAACTGACCATTTTTTCAGGCTAAACTGGAATCGTAATACGGATTTACTTTTCCCTTTCCCTACAATACATGGTATTGTATAGGAGAAGTATTGGAATCGTATCGAAAATCGGAACTCAGGTTATCGATGAATCTACGCATTTCAGGTACCCTAGAACACGGAAAAACTGTTTTTAACGTGATGTCTGTATGTCTGCTTGCCTCTGCAATGTATGTATCCAGTTTAGCTCATAAACTAATTGACCAAATTTCATAAAATTTTATTGATTACTCTGGTTCTGATTAGATGGTGGTACAGTTCGTAAAAAATTCATTTTTTTACGAACTTACTTTTTTGCGAAATGGTCCGAAAAATCGTCAAAATATGGAGTAAAAGAATACATATGCTCAAATATGTCAATTAAGTGCTTGTTTTATTCGTAAAATTTGACGATGAAAAAAATGAAGCTAACCTTATTACTCTAGAGCCCCGTTCACATGCAAGCAGGTATTTTCCGTCCATTAAACAGGATGAAAAAGGGTTTATTTCCGGGATCCATTTTAGACAGGTTCACATCTGCAACCCCCCTTACTCCCGCTTAAAGGGCTAGGACCAATTTTTCTTAAATACTTTTGACATTCATTTTTGGTAAACAATATATCTTTTTTCTTTTTCTTAATTGCTTTTTTAAAGACCGTATTATTTTTAATTCATTATTCCATGTAATTATTTTATCTATTTAATATAACAAATGTACGGAAATGAGAAACAAAATAACTATTTTATTATTGTTTTTGAAATACCTTATATATATAAATTAAATCTAAATAATATATATAAGTTAAACTTAGATCTTTATGAACTAAACATCAAATTAAAAATAATATGACAAAATTAAATTTAATATATTTTTAAAACTGTAAATATATGCTTAATATATATATATATATATATATATATATATATATATATATATATATATAAGTTTTATTCCATGAAACTGTTTAAAGAGTTCATTCTTAAAAGTCAAAAAAGAAAGTTTTTCTCATTTAATCTTCGTATTTAAGCTAAATTATGATGTATGAACTTGAATTAGTGAAAAAAGTGTAACACTATTTTAAAAAACTTTATTCAAGACAAATCGATATAAGAAGTTGGCATAGAGAAAAAATGTGCATATTTATACTGAATACATTTTAACTATTATAAAATCGGTATATATCATTTTTTATTAAAAACACATAAGACCTTACAAAAATCTCATATACCACTAATACCGCAGTTAAAAATAATGTTTTAATATAGCAGTATAAAAAATACTTATGCTGGACATGTTTCATTGATATGTTAAATAGGTAGTCCTCTAAGTAATCCAAAAATAACATTAATAAAATAGATACGACTTCATATGTATTATCTAAAATATATAAAATTAATTTATATTTCTGATACTAGCAATCATGGAGTATTCTTTCTTTTCGGGGGGACGGGGGGGAAAGCTTAGCATTTTGTAAGCTAATTTACACAGTTTAGTTTATTGCAGAATGTATGTAAAGTAATTTTGAATGCCTTAAATATTTTACTTTATTATTGATATACATAATTATAAAACGCAATTCTTTACTACTCATAATATTGACATCATAATCACATCATCTCAAGTTATGGGAAATTTCGCTTTGATATGTAAAAAGCTTAGAATACAAAATTAAAATAATCAAACTTAAAATATAATGTATAAATAATACATTATAATGTACAAATAATACATTATAATGTACAAATGTACATACAATATAATGTATAAATAATACTAGCATACCTTTCCCCTTCTGTAAGACTTGGCGTGGGGCTCGACTTAGGTCGTCGCCCTCCCCCCCAAGCAAAGCTCTGATGTCTCTCTTAACCTATGCTTCTCTTTCTTAGTACTTCTTTTTCTCTTCGCTCGGAGTTTAAAGGGGGAATCCTTTCCCCCTCCTGGGCAGTCTGTATACCCCGTCCTTGAGACCTTGAGACATGGGAACGGTGGCACGCGCATATTGCAGCCATAATACCGGCTTTAAAATGTGCATGTGAACGGGGCTTAGGACTAACAGTTATCGAGATATTTAATTTTTTTTTTCGCATTTTTGCAATACCGTCATTAAAAATACGTCCAGTCCTCAAATAAAAATGAAAATTTAAGTAAAACCACAAATTCAGTGTAGTTTTAAACAATTTTCTGTGTCTTATTTTGTTCAATTTAATGAATTATGAAAGAAAGGAAGCAGATATGAATTTGAGCTTATAAAAAAAGTCATGTACTGCCCACATCAGATACAAAGAGACTTTGTAATTAAAGAAAATGTACTTTCGGTTTTTGATGGATTCACATGTTTCAAGCATCCCTGAATACGAAGCAACCATTGTTTTCAATATATGCGTGACTATGTCAACGATATCCCTTGAAGAAATTGAGTCCGATTCTTTCAATCAATGAACTTCCGAGACCTATCAATTTTCGAGGGATCAGAGGGAAATCCTTAATTTCTCGAAAATTGCAAAAGCGATATTAAAAGATTTGAAGATATAAGAACCTGTTTTGGTGGAAATTATTTGAATACCTTTAAGCCTACTTCAAAAATATTGCTTCAAAAATTATTTATTAGGATTAACTTACCTAAACCTCGTTAGGCACCATATTTTCCTCGATGCTATGATTCTGCCATTTAGGCATCTTTATGTTTACAAATCTCTTAATATGTTTTATATTAGAAATAAGAATGCGGATGGTAGTCAATGTAACTTCGGGCTAGGGCGGGGTATTATCAGACATCCTGTTTTAAAATATCATACTTGTTGTTATCGGGGTAGTATTATAAAGCTATTGAGCAAGTGAGTAGTTTTAAATACCTTGATATTACCATCGATGATTTGCTATCATGGAAGCTTCACAGGTCTTAATAAACATTTAAAGTTGAATATCAATGAATTTTATTGTTCACACCTGCTTTGTCTCCTGAAGTGCTTTGGTTTCTTTGTTATTCCTTAATTTACTCTCAGATTCAGTATGGAATAACCTGCTTTGATAGCACTTATCTGAATACCTTTAGTTCAAAAATTATTCATTAAGATTGCCTTATATAAATATCGTCAATCACTTTCTTTTCCTCTTTTCTTCGATTCTATAATTCTGCCATTTAGGCATCTTTATGTTTACACATCTCTTAAGATGCTTTATATCAGAAACAAAACTGCGGGTGGTAGTCAATGTAAGTTCGAGCTAAAACGGGGTATTATCAGACCTCCTCGAGCCAATTCTACTAAGTTTCAGAAATGTTATTTCTTTTCAGTTCCAAAATTTTACAATCTTCTGCCGCAATCTTTTAAAAGCATTGTTACCTTTCGTTCCTTTTCCAGGGCTATAGAAACTATTCGGTTGAAATTGAGAATTTTTTCCGTATTGATAGCTAATTATTTACCTGCTTTAATTGCCATCATTACCCTTTTTATTGTATATGTTTATCTTTTAAATGTTATGTTGTAATGATTGATTGCAATTGCCTCATCTAATTGTTTTATACGTCATTTGATGCTACTATAATTACTGTTTTTACCCATCTCCTTCTATAAGGTTACCTTTTAGGAGTGGGCATTCATGGATCCTGTAATCTCCTTACTTTGAATATTAAAGATTAAAGATGAATGTTCTAAAGAATTTTTTGAAGTAGCATTTTATTTGTGATTTTTCATTTAAAAGTGAACGGCGTCATACATATATACAATGCTAACATATGCCAGTGTCGTGATATTGAACGTTTTAAAGCTAAGCTAGACAATTTCTAAACAGATCAAATGCACTAATATTCCTCAAATGAGTGGAATTTTTGCACGTATTTTTAACCAAACATAAAAGGACCCAATTGTTTAGGGGTACTCACAAGCCGTTCTCGAAATATTTGAAATTCTACTTTTACGAAGATATATCCAGCTTATCTAATACAGTGAAACCTCCAATTTACGTCTCCAGCATTTTACCTTTTCCCCGCTTCGTACAATATTTTCTCTCCGTCCCGTTTAATCTCCTATACCATTAATGCGTTTCTTTCCCATACCAGATGTTATTTGATTTCTACTTTTCCCCCGAAAAGCCGAAAAAGATTTTCTTAGTATTTCATGCATGCATTGTCGGTTCCTTCAAATAAAGGCGGTTTGAACCGATATTTTCACTCCTTACCGAGATTCTTCTATTTATTTAAGGACGATTGTTTTAATGAACTGCAGATTGATTTTGAGGACTATGCTGATAGCGATAGAGATGTGATCACCTCATAGATACATACAATACAAATTTTAATTTAACAAATTCGTCATCAGAGGACGAGAAAACGGAAATTGAAGAACATACACTTTCTTTCGCTGCAGCATTAAATTGAATAAAATTATTAAGAACTTTTCCCTGAGACAAGATTTGCAAGAATCGTATTTGCAAAGCCTTTCAGCTATTAATTTAAATGCTCTTTTGAAATTAAAACAAGAAACATCACCAGACAATAATCACAGACTCCTTTTAAAAATCAATTGAATTGTCAAAACAATGCAATATAGATTTATGTATATATATATATATATGTTTGTACAAAGTTCAAAGTATATTTGTAAAGAATTTATAATACCTAATTTAAACGTTGTTTTACATTCTTGAAGTTTTGCTTTACCTCGTGTACAGATGTTTTTCTTCTACATCGATATTACGTATTTCCGTGTTGTACGATTTTTTTTCCTGGTCCGGTTTAAAACGTAAAATCGAGGTTTCACTGGATGTCAAACACAATTTGGAACGAATAATAGATATACGAGAGGCCTATTGATTATTGAAGTAAACTGATCAAATATCGGTCCTAAATTTTTCGAACATTTTCTTCTAAGATTGAAAAAGTAGAAAATATAATTACTTTTAAAAAATTACACAAATGGCTATTTTATATATATATATATGCAGCCTTTCATTTAAAATCGAATAATATGATTTCCAGGATTCTGTAAATCATGTGTCAATTTCGAGTGCGTCATTTTTTAGATATTATACGTTTATGATCTGAAATTAAAAAGAATCATGATATTTTAAATATATACATTATTATCAAATGGTTGAATGGCTAATCGCAACCAGATGGACACTGTCGTTTAGCAGTTATCACAAACCGTTGCCGAGATATTGAAAATTTTATTTTATTTCATTTTTACATTCAGTTCGATACGTCAAACAATCAACTATACTACATCAAATTCGATATACTATTTTAATAGTCAACATTAAAAAGACAATTCCTTTTGAGCTATATTAAAGTCAGTTCTAATTTGTGTTGTCCATTTTTACGACATCGAAATTTGTTAATATGTAGGGAAAATCATGTATTAGATATATCGGATATATTATTTACTGGCAACGGTGGCCGCATGCTAGTTGTCAGTATTTTGTCACAATTACATCTTTAGTATGTACTCTTTTAAGCAAATTAACTTAATAAACACGGCCACTGAGCTACCTTCTATCGTGTCCCGTAACGATAAGTGTAATAACGATAATTTATTTCCATGCATTAAAGATATGGCCGTATGATATCCTCGTAAAGGGTCCACAACATTATTTTAAAGCATTAAAATAAACCTTACCTTTTATTATTTTTAAATATTAAAATAAAATTCGAGCCTACTACACATGCATTCCACGTAGTGTTTTTTCAAATGAACGTAATAGTATATATATATATATTTTCATAAATTTCGTATTTAAGCTATGTATACTTGAATAAGAAAACTCGCGTCAGTATTTGAAATATTGAAACAAGAAATTTATCGAGGAGCCTTCATATGGTGGCAAGTAGTGTCTACGGAAATATTGCTCTATTTTATACGCTTTTGTTCACTTATTTCGCACAGTCATACGAATATTCGGAAAAACAGAAGTGGCATGGAACCGGAAATCGAAATCCACAGTGAACCCACATTTATACTCAGAAATTCGATGCTGAATACATATTATTTAAGCCCTATCTATGACCAATCAGAAAAGAAAATGTGAATTTTTTAATAGAGGTGACATCTCTAGAACCGAAAGTGGGAATCCTTAGTGAGACTTCTGTTTCCACCAGAATTTGATGCTGAATGCATATCAGTCATCATCTAAGCTCTATCTATAGCCAATTATGAAAAAATAAATGTTTCGAGAGAATAATTTTGAACAGGAACTGGAAAAGAACCGAAATATATATACTGAATCCCTCTCCCCCCCCCCCCTTCCAAGAAACTTGATGCAGAATCCATATGTCATCATCTGTAAGCTCTATTTATAGCCGATTCTAATAAAAAGCTGTTTCAAGAAAAATGAAAACTTTTGAACCAGAATTGAGAAAATAGTTGAAAGTGTAAATCCTTCCTGAACCTTCTCTCCCCAATGTAATGCTGAATCCATATTAACCATCATGTAAGTTCTAGTTATAGTCAATATCTATAATTATATAGACGTTTCAAAGATATTTATTGAACAGTAAGTTGACAAAAACCGGAACTAAAAATCCTTAGCGACCCTGCTGAGCTCTCATAAATTGGATCAGTCGATATCTAAGCTCTAACTATAGCCGATCCTGGAAAAAATATGTTGTTGCCAGGAAATGTACATTTTTTAATCGGAAGTGACATCTCCCCCCAAAACCGGAAACGGAAATCCGTAGTAAGTTACCCAACTCCCATCGGAATTTGTTGCGATATACACATCAGTCATTGTGTAAGGTCTGTCTCTAGCCCAATGATACTCAACGTGTGGTGGACGTACCCCTTGGGGGTATACAGTAAATTTTTTGGAGGTATGCCGTGGAATAACCCCAGTCATTGTTTAACTGTGCAAGCGTAAACAAGTGCACCCATCTCATGGATAACCCAGTTAAACATTTATAATTTTATAAGGTTTGTTTTTAAATTGTTTGTCATTTTTTTTATTGATATATGTAATTTATGAATACAAAATTTGACGGGTATACATATATATGTTTTATTTTATTTCCATTGTTATACTATAACCATAGTTTTATCTATCTATACAGGGGGTACGGCAGTTACATCCACATTTTCAGGGGGTACATGAAGCATAAAAGGTTGAGAACTACTACCTAACCAAGCAAGAGAAATAGGTATTTCAAGGAATATTTTTGAACCGGAAGTGAAAAAGAAAGCAGAAGTGAAATTCTTAATGATCCTCCTACCTCCTCCAGAATTTGATACCGAATCCATATCAGTCATCATCGTATATTGGATCCTGAGTAATAGATGCTTTAAAAAATTTTTGGTAAAAGCAATTGCATTTCAAATATTTTACCTCCAATAAAACATAAAGTAAATTCAGAATTCACTCATTTATTTTCGATTTTTGTTTTAGAAAATTTGGAATATTGAAATGAAATATATTCAAATTTCAATTTTTAAGACTTTTTTAATTGCCAAATTTTTAAATGCCAATGCCGAATTTAATTTTTTGAAAATAATTCCCTGGTCCATCTTTAAACAACCATTTACACTCACCGATATTCCCAGACGTTTTGTCTACGTCGGTACTACATTATAAGAAATTGAATGTCCACAAGAAGATTTGAATAAAATAGCACAAGTACTTTGGGTGAGTTTTATAATTAAAAATATATTATTTATTTTTTATTTTTCGAATTTTTGGTCACATGCCACATTATAATTTCAATTTAAAATACGCGACTTTTTAGGCTAAGAATTAGCATTTTAAATCGATCTGCATACTAACATGCTTATAAACACATTCTAATATTTACTAACATACTAACATAGTCGAAAGCACTTTATTAGTGTAGAAGAAGATAGTGAAAAGCCAGTATTAAATTTTAAGTGTTGAGAATATACGTATATAAAGTATTAAGATATATAAAGTATTTAGAATATACGTAAAACCGACAGGGCAAACTGTGAATCAACTTTCAATACACTTCAAACAAGGGACATTTCCCAATCGTAAATGTTAAAACAATGTCTGACCAACTGCTACATAAAACTTAAAATTAAAACTTTACAGTCTCCTGGTTTTTACCCTTCGGAGCAGAGATCAAAAGTGGCTGTTGCCTTACGAAAATAAAAAGAGTTGGTATAAAATTAAATATGAAGACGGCGCCTTATGCAAATGAGATGCAAATTTATTAAAAATGGACATTTCAAGTTTTGTGCGACCGATGAGCATAAATGACACAGGGTGTTCAAAATTTGTTTTGACCGGCTGTACATGTTTTGTTTCCTAAAATTTATAAAATTCTTGTCTTATTTTAAAGCTGTAAAAGTGCATTTTTAACTATGGGAAATAAAATGTATAACAATTATAATATTTATTACATGGAAAAAATGGGAAGGGCACAATTAATTGAAAGGTATTTCAGAGGTAGCAAGGACAATCAGGGGTTACAATTGAAGTATATGACAATCAGGGGTTGGAATTGAACTATGTGATAATTAGGGATTTCAGTTGAACTATATGATAATTAGGGGTTTCAGTTGAACTATATGAACAATCAAAGATAGCAATTGCATAACATAGACAATCAGAGGTAACAATTGTATTATATATATGGACAATCAAGTATTACAATTTATCTATATGGAAAATCAGGAGTTAAAATTGAACTATATGTATGAATAATCGAACTATATGGGTAATTAGGGGCTGCAGTTGAACTATATGAACAATCAGAGGTTACATTTTAAATATATGGACCATCATGGGTTGTAGTTGAACGATGTGGGTAATCAAGGATTACAATTATGGCTCAATTAAATATCATGGATAGTCTAATTGAAAGAAGAAATGAATAAAGGTGGAAACCGCTGGTCTATGATCTAGATCATGGTCGGAATTCTAAAGCCATACATAAAATGGTAATTTTGCATTATTTTGAAAAGAACTCGTAATACAGTCAGAATTCAAAACACAGATCTTCATCTGGTCAGTTATACACTATCCACTGAGCTACTGAAGCAATAGTCTATCCATCTATAATCAAGGGGGACCCATTTATCTGCCACTTCAAATTTCAGATCAATGAGAAATATCTCTACGACCGTCTAACTGCCAAGCTTTTACCTTACCCCGCTATTTATAGTATATATATATATATATATTAGAAAGAAGTAATAATAAAAATAAATAATTCAATTAATCGTGAATTATTAACATCACCATTGAAGCAAAACTATGGCCATAATGCCGATAATAGAAAAGATCAGCACCGGCCCAAATTCGAAGATTAAAAAGAATTAAATTCATCTTCAGGTCTGAGTATTTAATTCCAATTAACCCAAACAAATACAGTTTCAGATTGGACAATACTACATTACTATAAATGTCCAAACTCAGACTACAGGCACCAAAAGATGAAAAAATGAAGATAAAAACATTAGGAAAATTTGTATTACCATGTGACAGGAACCCTTCTTCTTTCACCACGTGTATGCGATCAATCTCAGCAGTATAACAAAACTCTAGAAGCACCGGAATGAACATGACGAAATACTACCTAGAAGGTAGTAAGAGCGTTCACAACGACACTCCCAGACCCGCCCAGTGAGTCAGAGCAGGAGGCAGGACAATTACCCATATAAGTAAAACAGAATATGAACATGAAACATGAAAATGCTTACTAAACAAGTGATTCATAGAAGAAATGGATAAACGAGAATGCCACTATACACCATTATAAGGGCGCTCAAATCGTAGTTTCAAACTGGCTAAAGTTACAAATTTTTAGCTAAAATAAAATTCGAAACATTAATATTAATGTATCTCATTTTCCGATTTTAATTTTTCTAATTTTTTTAGCTTATTTTATTATTATTCATTTTTATTTATTTATATAATTAATAAATAATTATAATTTTTTTTGTTAGCCACTATAATTAGGAAAGTAGTCTTGGGTGTTATCGAGTGGAAGTTGATACACTGAGTTGATAATTTTAATAACGAATTTGGGAGGATATGCATTATTAGTCGCTGTACTCAATAATTCCATAAAATGTTCTAATTTATAATTTTCATCACAAATTTATTGATTCTAAGAACCTGGTTTTATGGTTTATTGGATGGTTATTTGAAAGGGGGTCAAAAATTCAATTGTCCGATTTTCCGGAAATGGGATTCCACTTCTGTAGATCCAATTGCCCAACTGGATCTACACGCTGAATCTCTGTTTTCCAGTATCCTTTGACCCCGAACATTGATCTGGTGAACATTGATCCAAAATATTTGGATTGGTTTTTGGTTGTTAAAATATGTCAAGTCAAAGTGTTGGTAGTAATAGATATAAAGCAGCCTTGCGGTCAGGGGCAATAACACATTGATACAGGAAGTTAAATTAAACACATTTATTGTGTACTCACTCAAAATACAGCAGCTGACTGCGTAACTATATTGGTACTAACTTGGGTACTAAAACAATATATGGAATGTTATTACAACTATTACTTTCCTTATATACATAATGTATAAGGAAAGTATTGTGACGGGGTCGAAAATTCGAATTCGAGTTTTCGACGGGAGAGCACGTTTCAAGCATCCCTGATCACGAATCAAACATTTTTGAAGTGATGTCTGTGTGTGTGTGTGTGTGTGTGTGTGTGTGTGTGTGTGTGTGTGTGTGTGTGTGTGTGTGAAAGTATGTGTGTGTGTGTGTGTGTGTGTCAGTGAGTCTGTGGAGACGATAACTGACGAACGAATGGACCGATTTAAACCAAATTTGGTACAAAAATCACAATCCGTAAACACTGGAAGCCTATTATTTTTATACGCAATCGAATGTTCGGAACCCCCCTAAATTTTCGAATAAAATTTTGAAAAAATCGTCAAAAAATCAAAACCGCTAATAAAGTTACGCAAATAGACATTTCTTATGTAATTTTTCATTAGAAAACGATTGGGATAAATTTTAGAACGGTAACATGAACCGTTCTCGAGATATTGTACATTTTTCAAAAAAATTATGAAAAAGTCACATAAAAAAAAAAAAAATTCCTATTGAGAAACATGTTCACTTTTCATATGTAATACCATGCGATAAATTGAGTGACATCATTCTCGTGGATCTAGCTCGTTCCATTCATGAAAAAATATACTTTGAATAATACTTTTGTATTTCAACGCCAATAGTCATTTAGCTGCTGTAAGAATAACTTTTTTCTTAGTGCATAACGCTTGGCGAGATTTTGGCGACGAATTTGGCGGAATGTCGCCAACTTGGCGACGTTTTTTAAATGTTGCCAAATTAATGAAAATCTCGCCAAATGGAGAAAAATGATGCTAAATCAATGAAAATGACGACTAATTGTCGAAAATTCAATATCTTGGAAAGAATATTAGTGTCTACTATAAGAAAAACCTATTTTTTTACTGTAAAAGTAGTAAATTCATTACATTATATAAGGAAAGTCATGTGTTGCCCACATCAGATTTTTTAAAATGACGTCATTGAAATATAAATCGCCTGGCTCTCTATGTAAACCGTAAATACTTCATTCATACACTTTTATTCCATTCCTTTCATTCATCACAATAATACAATAATTTATTTTATTTAAAAACTTAAAACCACGAAGGTAAAAGTAATTTAACTCTATGCTTAAAACTTCATCGAAAAAGTCTGCTATAAAATCGTCTGTTCTCCATGTAAAATCAATCAAGGTTTCAATCATACCAGCTATATTGCAGACTCCAGAGTTAAATAATTTTGTGTTAAACAAATTCAGCAATTCTTATACAACTCATCCTACATCTTTATGTTTTTACATTCTCCATAAGTGAAAATTAGACTTCGTTGCAGAAATAATTAAAGTTTGATGCTCATTTAAACTCAAATATATTGTAATTGCGTTGTTTCAAAATGTGGATACACAGAAGTTAAGCAAAAATAAAGCGGATTTAGGACGCATACAACACTAAATATAAATTAAAAAGAACTTTAAAAAATCACGATTTTCACACAAGATGGATGCCATATAACATTTTGAAGTGGGTCACGTGATATTTTCATATGTTCACGTGATCGCCTCATATAAGAGGTGTAATTATTATTTTAATTTTTATTTAAAAAACTACTGAATATATTTCGGTGAATTTTTTTATTATATATTTTATGGAACAATTTGAATATTACCTAAAATTTTCGAAGAATTTATTATATTTGAAAACTTAAACCTTCATCGAAAAAAATGAACTTCTTTAAAATAACGTCACTGAATTATAAATTGCCTGGTTTAAACATCTCTAAAATGCGATACATTCCTCTGAAATATTTTTAAAACTATCATAATACTACGATAATTTATTATATTTGAAAACTTCATCGAAAACAACTGAAATTCATTAAAATGACGTCATAGAAAAATAACACGCCTGGATCTCTCTATAAAAACAGCATTTCATTCATAACATGTTCCCATTCATGTCATTCATCAGAATACTATAATAATTTATTTTATTTCAAAATTAAGACCATGGAGCTACACGTAATTAAACTCTATGCGTAAAACTTCATCGAAAAAAATCGCCCTTCTGTTTGTAAAATCAATGAATATTTGAATAATATCAGCTATGCAGCTATAAACTAAATGATTTTGTGTTAAAGAAATACAGCAATTCTAATACAACTCATTCTACATATTTTGCTGTTTACATTTTACATAGGTAAGAAATAGGCTTCGTTGTCGAAATAATCAAATTTGGATGATCATTTAAACTCAAATATATTGTAATTGCGTTGTTTCAAAATATGGATGCATAGAAATTAAGCAAAAATAAAGCGGTTTTAGGACAAATACAACACTAAATGTAAATTATAAAGAACTTTAAAAAATTACGATTTTGACACAAGATGAATGCCATGTTTTATGTTGAAGTGGGTCACGTGATCTCTTCATATATTATGGGTGTAATTATTATTTTAATTTTTGTTTAAAAAACGACCGAATATATTTTGCTGAAATTTTTTTCATATGTTTTAGGGGAT
Organism: Amaurobius ferox; assembly: GCA_951213105.1. NCBI lineage: Eukaryota > Metazoa > Arthropoda > Arachnida > Araneae > Amaurobiidae > Amaurobius > Amaurobius ferox. The sequence continues at coordinate 45,326,388 of OX578133.1, forward strand.
AATTTGAATATTTCCTAAAACTTCCGAAGCAATCTGCGAATTTTGAATTCGCTTGAAAAATGTTTGAAAAATTAGGTTCCATAGGGTTCAATGTATTTCATTTTTTCAACCCGGGTTCAGTCCAAAACTAATTATGTGATATTATTCATTTATATTTCCATAGGTCCCACAGACCGTCTGAACAGCATACTAAAATTTAATTTTGATAAAGTCATTTTTACGGCAGTTATCGTCCGAACGGACAGACAGAATGAACAAAGTCATAAACACTTTTTAACTATGTTGTAAAGTGTTAAAAATGGCGCATATTTTGTAATGCTGTTAACATGCTAAACGAGAAAATATATTCAATATTATTTGCACGCGTGACAAAATGATTTAATTGTTTAATTTTACGATTTGAAGCGAAAGAATATAAAATTGATTTTATTTATTTCTGGCTCTTGACTATCTTGAATATCATGTACAAGCGATAAAATTACTTTTTTTTTTATTGTGGAACGATTTTTATTAAATATAGAGAAATTATATCGCTTTATATTCATAAAGTCATTTCTTTTCTCAAGCAGCGTAAGAATATCAATTATAATATTTATTACTTTTGGGAGGCAAATTTGTGTAAGTTTTTTTAAATACCTTTGTATCTTGCCTCTAATTCTAATCTTTCAAAAGTTTTGTTTTTTCCTGTTACCTGGAAGCCAAGACTAATCGAATGAAACCAGAACCGAAATTCTGCCACACATAGAACTCGATCATTTGAAAAGTTATTGTGGGGAGAGGGGGTGTAATGATTCCATTGCATCGTCAGCCTAATTCGAATTTCGAAATATCAAATTTTTCCGTTGACCTGGAAACTGAGACGGATCGAATGAAACCACAGTCGACATTCTGGTCCCGAGCTTAATGTACATTCCGTGCTTAATATATATTTTTGACTATAAGACTATTAAGGTGGAGCCTTAGAATTTACTTTTGTCTACGAGCTCCGGCAAGGTGTAATTCAACGTTGTCACTGGCTAGTCTTTTATGTTACTGTGGTTGTCATTATGGTTAGGTTGCATGTCACGGCAATTATAATAGTGGTTAGTTTTGTATGCCTGGAGTTTATCACTGTGATTAATTTCTTTTTATTACGGTAGTTATTAGTCTAATTAGTCATTTTTGTCACGGTTGTTGTCACTATAATTAATATTTTATGTTCTACCATAAGTAGGAAAGCTTTGAGTTCTGAACGTAAAGTGAGTAGTTGCATGCTAACTTATATTTCCAAATCACTAAATGAAGTGTATGTCTAGCGTTTTCATATGAAGCAAGTAAATAAATAAAATATTCAATGTTCCTTTCGGGTAATTATTAGAGAAAACTGTCAGAAAGTATCCTACAATGTCACTTCAGAGATCCAAAGTATAAATAACATAAAGGGAAGTGATACATAGTTCTTGCATTACTAGAAAATATGTTTCTTCATATACATATGAAGTTTTAACATTTGAGAACAAGCTGAGATTTCATCATGTAGCCCAAATATTACAAGCTGGTTTGATTATCCCAAACGACGTATTTAAACTTGTAAGTATAGAGATAATTATTTAGCCCTTTCTAAAACAGGATAAATTACCACTGGCTAAAATTATAATTAATCATAAATAATTTATGTATAAAATTCAAATTATATCATTAGACTAGGACGAATACCCGGAATTTAAGACTCCAACTTCTGATTAAAATTCCACCGAAACTCACAAAATATATTCAAAAGCTAACTAAAGCTGTAAAAAGGCATCCATAACCAAACATGAAAGCTATGTTGTGACTTCCGAGAACGTATTCTCCTGCTATAAGAAATCCGTAGCAACGGACAAATTTGGACTGTAACGTTAAGCCGGGTCATGACCTCCCGGGTCAAGACTGTCATAAAATGGGGTCCCCGAGTCTACGCTTTGTTTCGTTGTACATATCGTATAAATCTCAAAACTGCATAAATGTCTTCTGGTCTCACAAGAACTTAAAACAAGAAAGATCAATCATGCATAAGCATTGATTATGAAACACTTTTCAACTGAAATGCAATTTCATTTAAAAATTTCTAAAATGTGATACATTCAGTGGTGATATCCTTTACATTATCACAGTACTACAGTAATTTATTATACTTAAGTATTTAAAACTGTATCGAAATATATATCATCTGATTATTCTCTATGCAAAATCAATGAATATTTCATTCATATAACTTGTATTCCAGACTCCAGAGCTAAATAATTTTGTGTGAAAAAAATTCGGCAATTCTTATGTAACTCACCCTACAATCGCTTGAGATATTTGCATTCTGTATAAGTTAAAATTAGGCTGAAATAATAAAAGTTTCGGGACCATTTAAAATCACAACTATTGTAATTGCATAGGCACGGAATTTAGATACACAGATAATATATATGTGTGTGTGTGTGTGTATGTATTCAAAGTATTGGAATCGTGCCGAAGATCGGAACTCAAATTTTTGAATGATCTACACGTTTTGGGACTTCTAGAACACGAAAACACTATTTTTAGGGAGACGTCTATGTGTGTAAGGGTGTATCTGTGTGTGTGTCTGTGAGGATATTGTATCCACTCTAACTGAAACACTAATGGACCGAATTTCATAAAATTTGGTAGGTATGTTTTTTGTGGGAAATCCTGATGTTCATTAGATTATAGTACAATTCGTAATAAAAGAATCTGCCTTCTTTGCGAAAAGGCCGACAGAAATTGCCTTTATCCACTCTAGCTAAAAACTAATGGAACAAATTTAACAAAATTTGGTGTATAATATTTCAATAACCTACAAGTGATTTATATACCAAATTTAACAAAATTTTGTATATAAATCATTTGTAGGTTATTCTAGTACGATTCGGAAAAAAGGAACGGGCTATTTTTGCGAAATGGTCCGCAAAAATCGTTAAATATAAAGATAAAAGACTACGTGTGCTCAATTATAACAATTAAATTCCTATTTTTTACGTGATTTTTGACAACAAAAAGAATAAGACTAACCCCATTACTCTAGGACTAGCCGTTCTTGAGATATTCTAGTTTTCGCGTTTTCGCTACGCCACCTTTGACAATAAGTCCAGCTATCAAATGAGAACCAAATTTAAGTTTAACGTGCATTTAAGTTTAACGTCATTGTCATTTAAAATACTTATGGCTGTTATTTTGTGCAGATAAACTCAAATTATTATTGAAGAAATAAAGAGAACGTGAATATGAGTCTGCAGGGAAAGACATGTGCTGCCCACATCAGAATTTTTAACAATATTAAAACAATGATTTATAGAAGTGAACGGGGATTATTTGCAGGCCATTTCGAAAAAAATGTATGATCTGTATTTAAAGATCCACCAAATTTTTGTAGAATAAAATGTTCAACAAATTTAAGCTGTGTACCAAATTTTAACTTTCTAGGACGTAGGAAAGTGCATTAAAAATGTCATCAAATAATTATATCATGAAGAGTTATATAAAATTAAAAAAAATTTTGAAAAATTGTTATCGACCAAATTTATTTAAAACGTGAAGCCTCTCTTATATACAAAATGATTAAACTTTTGGAAAGTTATTTATTATATAATAAATATCTTTTTTCTTTCTGGAGGATATTCCAAAAGTCAGAATTTAATTGAATTTGTTTTTTTTCCTATATTAAATAATTTTTAATTAAAAAACTACTTAACATATTTTACTGAAATTTTTTTTATATATTTTATGGGATAATGTGAATATTTCCTAAAAAGTTCGAAGCAATTTGTGAATTTTAAATTTGCTTAAAAAATGTTTGAACAATTAGGTCCCATAGGGTTCAATGTATTTCATTTTTTCAACACGGGTTCAATAAAAAACTAATTGGGTGATATTATTTATTTATATTCCCATAGGTCCCACAGACCGTCTGAAAAGCAGAAGTTATCATGCTAACGGACAGTTCGTGCTTACGGCAGTTACGGGATCGTGCTTACGGCAGTTATCGTGCTAACGGACAGACAGACAGACAGAATGAACAAAGTCATAAACACTTTTCAACTATGTTGTAAAGTGTTAAAAATCCCTCTGAGATATCTTGAGACCTGATCTGAAACATTATTGTACCGAATTTTGTATCTGAGGAACAACAGACAAATAGACAGCAGTCAGTCAACCCGATATCTTCTTCCATTATGTTAAATACAAATATAAATTAATTCTGTTAGAAACTAAAATATATTTAGAACATACTATTTAAACATATCGACCGTAATGAAAGAAATAATTTCATAAAAATAGCAATTTAAATTTTTTGTTGTAACAACTTGGAAACAATAATAAAACATAAGAAAAACCTACATTGTTATATCGCTCTGTTTAAGAATAAAATATTTTAAATATGATGTTCTTAGCGATATTTTTATTAATTTTACTTTATTACATTATTCAATGGATTCTTTATCTAATTAGTTTATTTTAAGATTTCAAATCTTTTTCATTTTTCAAATGTCTTTGTTCATTAGCAAAATGCAAATTAATTCATATATCATTTTATTATTCAAAATTGCATTTTTTAGCAAGCTGTGACCTATTTTTTTTGTTCAAAAAATTTTTCAAAATTTAAAATATACTTTTTTCACATATATATCCCCATAAAGTATGTTAAAAATGCAAAATTACTTAAGTAACTAAAGTAATGAATACTTCTTGGGAAAGTTTCTTCAATTTACTTCAACAAAATGTTGATGAAGCAATATTTTATCTGATAACAAAGAATTTCACAAAATTAATCAAGATGATTAGTATACATAATATATTTCTTACTATATATATCGACAAAATTATAGCAATATATTTCTCAAGTATATATGCGACGTTCTGGAACATAATTTACCTTAATAATTTTTCTCTTATAGAAATAACGCATGAAAATATTTGGTTGGATTTTCCAATAATTCTTTTGAATAAAATTATGGAGATGAAGTAAACTACTTCCCCATTTAATTTCGTCATGCAGTATGCCCGCAGGTATCTTATTCAAACAAATCGATTTAAAGTACATACGCATTCAAAATATATCTCTAAAGATTTTCGTATATTTTCTGCTCATTTTATAACAAATGTAAATAAGAAAGAATCCCAACTGGAAACTATATCTTCTGCAATTTTTTTTCGAAAATAGAATAAAAAATCATCATTTTGTCGGCTTTGTTCTCTTTGCGTCGATAGTTTACTACTCAATATACTATGCTTAAAGATGAATAATAATCATTGTTTAAAATTAGTTTCTTTTTCTATTTTAAGCAATACTGTTATGGAAGGAGTAGTTAATGTTTAGAACATAAACAATATTTTCTGAAATTCATTTGAGATGGAATCGTCTATAAAATCCACACTTCCAAAGACTGGATCCTCACATTAGGACCGTTCTTTACCTTTATTGGTGCTCCTCAGCTATTGGTATAGTTTATTGTATTTATTGGGAGAAAGATGTTATGCCGTACTTATACAAATATCAGTGTACAAAACTCCGGGAATTTAGTACAGCTGGAGCCAGGCCTAAAAATAAGTCTCAGACAACTACATTTGTACAAAGCAATAACAAATGTATTTAAAGGAACAAGCGGTTTATTTCGGGGAACGCTACCATTACATGCAAACATGCATAGCTAGCAGCAAATAGAAATTTGAGAGCGACTTATATATCTGGAATCTGGTTGATGATAAACACCTTCAACAGGTCGTAGAGCGAATAACGTCATTAAAGTAAACAATAACGATTTAATCTAGCAGAAAAAAATGGGGTCTCTGAAGTGCATAAGTAGGCATTATTTGAGTATATAAACGCGTGAAGTTGCTGAAGTGCATAAAAAAGTATTCATCGGGCAAAGAAATGAATGTAATCACTGTAGGTCACAAGAACTCATTCATCGGGCAGAGGAACTAATGGAGTTGATGTGCACAAGAGATGCATTCATTAAGCATATAAACGAATGTAGTCACTGAAGTGCCCAAGAACGCATTCATCAGAAAGGGAAACGAAGGAAGTCGCTAAAGTGCACAAGAGTGCATTCATCGAGCAGAAGAGTAAATGGAATTGCTAAAGTGCATTAATGGAGTGAAACTAATGGTAACGCTAAGTTGCACAAGAGCGCATTCATTAGGCAAAGAAACGAATGCAGTCACTGAAATACACAAGAACGCATTCATCGAAAAGGAGAACGAATGGAGTTACTAAAGTACACAAGAATGCATTAATCGGGCAGAAGAGTGAGTGGAGTCCTTCCAGTTCCTTCCCTTAAGGAGGTTTCTAGATGAATGTGTTCTTGAAGTACACAAGAACACATTCACCTAGAAACCTCCTTAGTAATTGGGTAGTAACTTACCAGTAACAGCTTCAAGCGTTTTCTGAAAGTTAGTTCACAGTTTGAACAGATCTCCAACAAATCTGAAACGAATCTCTACCGAAGCTTCAACGCAACTACAGCGAATCTAACATATTTATATCGAAGCACCAATTAATTTCTTACGAAGCATCAGCAAATCTCTGTCGAAGCACCAACAAATCTCTGTCGAAGCACCAGAGAATCTCTATCAACGCACTAGAGAATCTGCCTGTACTGATGCTATATTGAGTTTTATTCTCCCGGCTGCCGCTACCGAATTTACATGTTCCTCATCGAGGTAGATTCGAGGGGTCTCAGGATGAAACTCTATACTCTCATTTGTACTTTCTAGAAGTACGAAAATCGCATAAAGACTCTCGTTTGCGAGCCTCGAGACAAAGCACCATCTTGGGAACACTCGCTTGTGAATTGCGGGAGTTTGGGGTACTGCACTTTCATCTATTTGCTGCGTAAGTGCGAAGTTCGTGTGATGGGTCGTCACTAGTGGCAACTCAGAAAGTGAACAATAGCTATGCAAGAATTCTTCTAAAATTAAACGATCTTCCAAGGCACCTGTGGATTGAACCAAGGTGCGCAGCAGGTGACCAGCCAAATTCTGTGTTATACGAATACATAGATTAGCGCAATAGCTCTACTCGACAACTTTTACATGAGGCAATAGCTATTTTTACACCCGTATCTCAGAAACTAAAAGTAATAAAAATTTGTATATTGAATTTTTTGAATTACAAAAAAGTAATTTATGCTTAATTGGGTTTATTTCACTCCAACAAATTTTCTGTAGCTATACTTAGAATATACATTATGAAATGTATTAATAAATCACAAAAGAGCTGGTTTAAATTTAATATCGCCAGAAATACTAAAATATGCATAGCCAACAACGGTACATCATTTATCTGACATTATATTTCTAATCTGGACAAATGAAATGCTACCCGCAGAATAAAAATTAAGTACAATTTGTAAAGTAATAAATTCACTAGACACAGCATAAAAAGATGATGAAAGTATCAACCAATTTCAAAGGCAAAAAAGAGCCTTCGTCTATACTCCAGCGATTCCTAGCCTTCAACCAAGTAGCCCCTTACGGTCAATTGTACCTCCTGGTCGTCACTTTTTGTATAGCACTCCTTATTTTTAGCTTCCTCTAATTGTACCCCTGATTGACTTGTTCATATACTTCAAATGAACCCATTAACTCAATTACTTTCACTTGAACCCCTCCCAAGTAAGGCAATTGTTATACGTTTCATTTCCTACGAATAAAAATCTGATGTGCGCAGCACATGACTTTCCCTGCAGACTTATATCCACCTTCTCTTTATTTTAATTAAATTTAATTTACTTTTAATTCAATTTTCGTTCTTATTTGGTAACTGGACTTATTTTTAAAGGTGGCGTAGAGAAAATACGAAAAAACTAAAATATCTTGAGAACGGCTAGTCCTAGTGTAATGGGGTTGGTCTTATTTTTTTCTTCGTTAAAATTTACATATAAAACAAGCATTTAATGGACATATTTGAACATATGTAGTTTTCATTTTAGATTTTGACAATTTTTGCAGGCCATTTTGTAAGAAAAGGCAGGCTATTTTTTTCCGAATCGTACCAAAATCTAATTAGCACCAGGATAAACCACAAGCGACTTACCTGCCGAATTTTGCGAAATTCGGTCCATTAGTTTTTTACCTAGAATGGATATAAACAATTTTTGAGGGCCATTTCGCACAAAAAGGCGGTTTCTTTTATCCTGAATCGTACTAAGGACTAATCAGCACCAGGGTCACACCCAAGTGACTTACTTGCCTACCAAATTTTATGAAATTCGGTGCATTAGTTTTTGATGTAGAGTGGATACATACATTGCACAGACAGACAGACACACAGACGTCACGCTAAAAACAGTTTTTTCGTATTCTAGAGGTCTCGAAACGTGTAGATCCGTCGAAAACTCGAGTTGCGATTTTCGGCATGATTCCAATACTCTCCCTATACATTACCATGTATTGCAGGGTAAGTAAAAATACATTTTGCAAGTTTTAAATATAATACAAGAATATTTTTGATTTTAGGGAATAAATACTGTCGTAAATTTAAATTCACACATTTCCATTCCAGTGTTATTTATATTTTCGTTCGCATCTGTACTGATAAATTCAAATGTAATCCTTTAGGTTAGGTAGTGATGCACATGATACCTCTATCTCACGTGATAACATTTCTGCATTTTATATAGATAGCGCTAAAAGTACCGTTATCAGGTTGTTTGAACATTTTCGTAACATTAAAAATAAAATACTTTCTACGAATTTATATCAAACTGGCTCAATGGAAGTTTCACCTCGCTGTTTAACCTAACTTTTCTTTTAACCTCTGTAAATAATCCCTGGAATATTCTGCTATATGAATCTATTTTTACTTTCCCTGCAATACATGGTAGTGTATAGGGAAAGTATTGGAATCGTGCTGAAAATCACAACTCGAGTTTTCGACGGATCTACGCGTTTCGAGACCTCTAGAATACGAAAAAAATATTTTTAGCGTGACGTCTGTGTGTGCGTCTGTGTGTCTGTACAATGTATGTATCCAATCTAACTCAAAAACTAATGGACCGAATTTCATAACATTTGGCAGGTAAGTCATTTGAATGTGACCCTGGTACTGATTAGTTTTTGGTACGGTTCGCAAAAATTGAATCAGCCTTTTTTTGGAAATGGCCCATAAAAATTTCATTTATCCACTCTAGATAAAATACTAATTGACCAAAATTCACAAAATTTGGTAGATAAGTTACTTGTGGGATACTCTAATGGTGATTAGATTTTGGTACGATTCGGAAAAGAACAACCTGCCTGTTTTTACGAAATAGCCCGCCATAATCTAAAAAAAAAGACTAAGCAGTGTATGCTCAAATGTATCAACTAAATTCTCATTTTATACGCAATTTTTGAAGAGAAAATAATATAACACACTCTATTATACTTCAGGACTAACCGTTCTCAAGATATTTCTTGCATTTTTGTTACGCCGATTTCGGAAAAATGCCCAATTACCAAATACAAACAAAAATTGAATTAAATATGCAAATTTAGTGTTATTTGGTTCAATTAAACTCAATCTAATGAATTATTAAAGAAATAAAGAAAATATGAATTTGAGTCTGTAGGAAAGTCATGTGCTGTCCACATCAGATTTTTACTTTCCCTGCAATACATGGTAATGTATAGGGACAGTATTGAAATAATGCCGAAAATCGCAACTCAAGTTTTCGACGGATCTACACGTTTTGAGACCTCTAGAATACGAGAATACTATTTTTAGCGTGACGTTTGTGTGTGCGTCTGTCTGTGTGTGTGTCTGTTAGTCTGTGAGTCTGTCTGTGCAATGTATATATCCACTCTAATTCAAAAACTAATAGACCAAATTTCATAAAATTTGGTAAGTACGTCACTTGTGTGTGACCCTGGTGCTGATTAGTTTTTGGTTCGATTCGGAAAAAAAGAACCCGCGTTTTTTTTTTTTTTTTTTTGCGAAATGGCCAGCAAAAATCTCATGTATCCACTTTAGCTGAAATATTAATTTACCAAATTTCACAAAATTTGGTAGATAAGTTACTTGGGGGATACTCTGGTGCTGATTAGATTTTGGTACGATTCGGTAAAGAATAACCTGCCTTTTTTACGAAATGGCCCGCAAAAATCTGAAAAACAGACTACGTATGTTCAAATATATCAATTAAATGCTTGTTTTATATGTAACTTTTGACGAGGAAACGAATAAGAATAACTATATTACTCTAAGACTAACCATTCTCGAGATATTTGAGATTTTTCGCATTTTTGTTAAGCCGCCTTTGGAAAAATGTCCAATTACCAGGTAAAAACAGAAATTGAATTAAAAACGCAAATTCAGTCTTATTTTGTGCAATTAAACTCAATTTAATAACTTATTAAATAAACAAAGAAAAAATGAATTTGAATCTGCAGGGAGAGTTATGTGCTGCCCACATCAGATTTTCATTTACCTCTATCGCGATTTTTCCCCAATACCGACCTGGTTCAAAATCAAAGTTTTGACTAGCATTAAGCACTTGATTCCCACTGTTCACATACCTAACCATTTAAAAATGTTCTCCCCATGTTCTGTACATTTCCTTTTGCATTATTTATTTCTCATTTTTTCAACCGCTCAATGCTTTTCATGTTCGCAACCTGTAAAAGAAACGGAAATTATCACTCATAAACTAAGCTGCAACTTTTTTTGTTTTGTTTAGCAATTTATGGTGCTTAATGGCGAAAATAGTTGTCTCAATTGAAAATTGGCGCAGTTAGGTTCTGCCCGTGGTTCGAGTTTCAGACTTTTATGCCTCAAGTATGTGTCTGAGAGGATCGGATCGGAAGAGTAATGAAAACTTTTACTATTCCCTCTTGTCCATTGCGAACGAAAATCCGGGTCCCTATGTTCCGGTCCGGTGATCAGTACTATGAGTGCAAAGATTGAACTTTCTAAACACTGGAGGTCTGCTTAAAGGTCTGGAAAGACATTAAAAAACCATCTCCGTACCGAGGAAAATCGAAAATCCGACTAGGTTTAGGTTCTGCCCGATGATCAATACTCCTTCTTCGACCCAGACCGTCCAACCTACCCGAAGGGGTAAAGTATCTATTTGGACGACCTGAACAGTGCTACCCAATTTAGACCGAAACTCAGTGGGGGGCGGCATTCACAGACACCAACGCCTTCCTCTACCACCAACCTCCCAGAGGGACTTACAGGCCCATATATTTAACGTATCATACTCCGCTTGAACTCGAGTAGTTCGAATGCAATCTCAGGGCATTAACCACTGGGCTGTCTTAACCCTGATGATCAATACTATAAATGTGCAAATATTCAACCTTTTAGATCATCAAGGAGGTACTGGCAGGTCGGGAAATATTTTTTTAATCCCCCATTTTCTCAGCTCCTAAGGTAAGCCGAAAATTCGGCTCCGTTAGGTATTATACCGTAGTCGGTACTATAAGTGTGCAAAGTCTCAACGTTCTCGAGGGTCTGGAAAGACACAAACGCGCTAGACTAATATATATATATATATATATATATATATATATATATAATCCAAAACTTCATTAAAAGCAACATACATCAAAAAATGAATAGTGTCGACTGGTTTTAAAGGAATAAAGCAATCTTCTTCGTCAGGACAACCAAGAATTGCGACCTTCACTCGTCAGAGCAGGATCAACAACGGATGTTAGAACATCAAAACGTGACTGAATCAGGGAAATGAGGTTGCCAACAGCGAGAGGAGAAAATGAACTAAAAAAACCGTGGATGAAGGAACAAGTAGTAGGACACAATGAATGAACGATAAAATACCAAAGAGAATAAACGCTCAACAACGAATTCAACACACTTGTTCAGTGAGTAAAACTACGAAATGTCGTATTAAATTTTAAAAAAACTGAATTTTACTCACCGAACAAGTGCTTTGAATTCATTTTTGGGCGTTAACTTTCCTCTTTGGAATTCTACTGTACATTGTTTGCATCCTAGCTCTTGTTGTTTTGTCTTCGGTTTTTACCTATTTTTACATTTCTCGCAACTGGACACCTTCTTTCCCAACTTCAGTCACTTTTGCAGTTCTTACATCAGACGTAGATTTAGCTTTCACAAGGGAAGAATGCGAGTCTTGTGTGCCCTGACGAAGAATGCTGTGTCTTGCCTTCGAAACCGATTAAAACTATTATTTCGTATTGTACGTTGCTTTTAACGACGTTTTTATACTTTTATTACATTAGCAGTAGTTTGAACTATACGTATGCAAATTTTTGTCCGTGTTTAGCTTTGTATAAATTTCCTATGTAATGGTGCTCTTCCTGATGCCTTCTGATGATGGGAGTTTTTAAAGCCTAAAAGCCCAAAAAGCTTTTTATCTTGTGCATTTACGTCCTAAACTGTGAAAATAAAACTTTTACTGTTTCAGTATTTTTAACAAATAAAATATGTATTGCACTTGCACTTCAAATCTTTACTTTGAGATTTCTTAGAACGGATACAAAAAATGTGAAACTTTAGAAAATTTTAATAAAGTACGTATATGTATACAAAGAACCAACGAAAATGTCTAAAAATATAAAATATTGCAAACGACTCCAAAAAATGTTGAAAATAGTACTTAGCTGGTTTCTGGAGCGTAATATAAGCACTCTTTGCTGGCATGGTAAGTAACCCACTACTACTGATGCAGCAAGTCTGCTTAAAAAGTATCGAAGACACACATAATTTTTCAGATTCGGCAGAATTTCTTATTTCAAGTGGGATAGTTGAAACCATAATAAATAAAATATAACAAAAGAAAACAAAAGATAGAATTTGTATCTGCAGTATCAAAGAAAATAATCTGTTTAAAAAAAAACATTAACTTGCCCAAGTCCGCCATTGCTGAAATATTTTGGCATACCTCCCTCCCCCCCTCCATCTATCATTTCGCGTACCCCCATGTGTATGCGTTCCCTCGTTTGGTAAACGCTGTTCTGCAGGATAAATGAGAGAACCGATAGCTCTTTATTCGTACTGTCGTACTTGTCCCATATATCCTGAAGAAGAATGCTCATTTCTGCTTTTGAAATGGGTCTATAGGGTGTTTATAAATGTCCGTATCAAGTAAAATGTCTCGAGAACAGAGATATCCTTATTTTTTTTAATGTAACTGTATAGGAATGGCGCTACAAGACAAGACAACTTTCGGTGAGCTACCCCTCTCTCCATTTCAGAGATAGAAAAAAAATGTCAATCACAAAGTTATAGAACTTTACCAAACCAGTAAAAAATATATTTGTCCGACAGGAAAAGCTGAAAAGAACTCTGAAAACTAGGGAATAGACTCTAAATCACCCCAAATTAACAACATTAACATACTCAGGCGATTGGGATGCCTTTCATTGGGAAACGCTATGCGTATAATCGTTTGGCTGCACTTGAATTCAAGTTACATTCTCCAAAAATAAGGATTATTTGCAATATTCTTCATTATTAAACATTATAGACGTGGCTCATAAAATCGAAATAAATATAGCATGAAATAACAAACACATAGTATAAGGATATAATATTGCAGATGGAATGTTCTTTAAACCTCACATTAGTTTATTTATTTTTCTAGCTTCGATTACGATGATGTTTACCGACAAATCGTCTGCCAAATAAAGCAGTTAGCATTAAAATTTAACTTATTAAACCGTTTGTTATACAACTGTCGCTAAACAGTTTTGCTGTTTAAATAGTTGTATGCTTTAAAAATGGTCTCATATTTGAATTTTTTAATGAAGAAAACTCGGGTTTAAAAAACTCACATTAACGCCGTAGTTTTACGGTTAGGAACGTGAAACTGTGGCATTAACCGTAGTTGTAGCGTTAACCCAGTGACAAAATCGTGATTTCTATAGTTCTTTTAAATTTAGTGTTGCATCCGCGCGTCCTAAAACCGCTTTATTTATTTTTTCTGTGCATCTATATTCTGCGTCAGCCGACACGGTGGTCGAACGGTCAAGGCGAGCGTTTCCAAGCGATCGTTCAGCCGTCGCGTTGTGGGTTCGAGTCCCACGTAAGGCATGGATGTTGTGTTGTTGGGCGCAGTGTGTTCCGCCCCCTCTGGTGCGCCAGGGGCAACGTCACAGGACGGCAAAATGGTTCACGTTTCTGGCCGATATATATAGGCGAATGATGAAAGTCAACTGCCTGGCCATTTGATTAAAAAAAAAAATTCTGCGCCAACGCAATTAGAATATTTTCGAGTTTAAATGATTATCAAACTTTGATTATTTATACAACGAATCCTAATTTTAACGTGTGCAGAATGTAAAAAAATCATGCTGTAAGATGAGTTGTATAAAAATTGGTGAATTCTTTAACGTAAAATTATTTAACTCTGGAGTCTGGAATATTCATTGATTTTACATAGAGAGGCAGACTATTTTATAGCATTGCCTTTTTCGATGAAGTTTTAAGCATTGAGTTAGAAAGTACTTTTACCTCTATGGTTTTAAGTTTCCAAGTAAAATACATTATTGTAGTCCTGTGATCATTTATGAGAATGTAGAGAAGTGATTGTAAGATGAGTTGTATAAGAATTGTTGATTTTTTTTCAAGCAAAATTATTTAACTCTGGAGTCTGGAATAAAAATGCATGATTGAAATATTCAATGCTTTTACATAGAGAGCCAGGCGATTTATATTTCAATGATGTCATTTGAATAAAATTCTTTTTTCCGATGAAATTTCATGTTTTCAAGTAAAATAAATTATTGTAGTTCTGTGATAATTAAAAAAATATCACCCCTGAATGTATCGCATTTTAGAAAAGCGATCCATTCAGTGGATTGCATTTCAGTTAGAAAGTGTTTCATAATCAATGCTTTATGCATGATTGATCTTTCCTGTTATTAAAAAGGAGTTGGACTCGAGATAAAACCGACCAAATTATAAAAGTTTATAGAGAGAGACCGATATTGTGGAATATAAGACTTTCTCTCTCTCTCTCTCTCTCTCTGTCAGAGTATCAAAATACAATTTTAAGGAACCGATGCTTATCAGAAATAACGGAAATTGTTGATTTGTCTTCTGAGAAGGACAAACGAAAAAAAATACTATGAGGACACAATTTAATTATGAAAATAAAAAGTTACGGATTCGATGAGGCGTGGAAGCGGTTAGCTAGGAAAAAATTTGCCAATTTATTTAACAAATATAATTTAATATATCATTTTACATTTAGTAATTGATGTTTTTCTACTAGGACATGAAAATGTTCTGTAGAAAATCCAGATAAGTATGAATACAAATATTTTGGTTACCAGATTTTTTTTGTACATGTCTTAATATTTTAATTGATAGACTTTTTGTTTTTCTACTTCTAAAAAAATATCCATCTAAAAATATCTTCTATTCAAATTATTTGTACATGATTTATTGTCAAAAGTGCATTCCACACACACACATGGGTTAAGTAGAATGTTTTAAGAAATAAAAATTTGAATAATTAATATATGTGCCCAGTGCTGCAACTAGGCATTTTGTACCTAGAGCGAAAAAAAATGCTGGTGCCCATTTTCAAATGTTTTTATTTTGTGTCTTTGAGGCTAAATCATCAACACCATATGTATTATAGAACAAGAAAGATCAATCATGCTTAAAGCATTGATTATGAAACACTTTCCAACTTCAATGCAATTTTATTTAAACATGTCTAAAATGCAATACATTCCTCGGTAATATTTTAAAACTTATCACAATACTACATTAATTTATTATATTTGAAACCTTAAACCTTCATCGAAAAAAATTAACTTCATTCAAATGACGGCATTAAAATATAAATTGCCTGGTTTAAACATCTCTAAAATGTGATACATTCCTCGGTAATAATTTTAGAATTATCATAATACTACGATAATTTATTATATTTGAAAACTTCATCGAAAACAACTGAAATCCATTCAAATGACGTCATAGAAAAAAAAATAACACGCCTGGCTCTCTCTATAAAAGCAACATTTCATTCATAAATAATTCCCCCATTCATGTCATTCATCACAATACTATAATAATTTATATTATTTAAAAATTAAGACCATGCAGCTACAAATAAGTAAAACTCTATGCGTAAAACTTCATCGAAAATTATCGTCCTTCTCTTTCTAAAATCAATGAATATTTCATTCATATCAGCCATGCAGACTCCATGGACTAAATGATTTTGTGTTAAAGAATTACAGCGATTCTAATACAACTCATTCTACATATTTTGCTGTTTACATTTTACATAGGTGAAAAATAGGCTTAATAGTAGAAATAATCAAATTTGTATGAGCATTTAAACTGAAATATATTGTCATTGCGTTGTTAAAGTATGTAGATGCACAGAATTTAGGCCAAAATAAAGTAGTTTTAGGATGGATACAACACTCAATATGAATTAGAAAGAACTTTAAAAATCACGATTTTGAGACAAGATGGATGCCATATATCATTTTGAAGTGGGTCATGTGATCGTTTCATATCATGGACACGTGATCGCTTCATATAAGAGGTGTTATTATTATTTTAATTTTTATTTAAAAAACTACTGAATATATTTCGCTGAATTTTTTTTTATATATTTTATGGAACAATTTGAATATTGCCTAAAATTTTCGAAGCAATTTGTGAATTTTAAATCCGCTTAAAAAATGCTTGAAAAATTAGGTCCCATAGGGCTCAATGTATTCCATTTTTTCAACCCGGGTTCAATCCAAAACTAATTGGGTGATATTATTCATTTATATTCCCATAGGTCCTATAGACCGTCTGAACAACATACTAAAATTTCATTTTGATTAAGTCATTTTTACGGCAGTTATCGTGCTAACGGACAGACAGACAGACAGACAGACAGACAGAATGAACAAAGTCATAAACACTTTTCAACTTTGTTGTAAAGTGTTAAAAATAGTTTCTACTTTCAATTTATGTTTATTAAAATCCACTGTCACATTGAATTACATGAAATTAATTCAAATTATTAAAAACTTTTAATTTTATGTATGCTTTTAGTCTTGGTATTATTAACACTTTGCAACATAGTTGAAAAGTGTTTATGACTTTGTTCATTCATTCTGTCTGTCTGTCTGTCCGTTAGCACGATAACTGCCGTAAAAATGACTTTATCAAAATGAAATTTTAGTATGCTTTTCAGACGGTCTGTGGGACCTATGGGAATATAAATAAATCATATCACCCAATTAGTTTTTTATTGAACCCGGGTTGAAAAAACGAAATACATTAAACCCTATGGGACCTAATTTTTCAAACATTTTTAAGCACATTTAAAATTCACAAATTGCTTCGAAATTTTTAGGAAATATTCACATTATCTCATAAAATATATAAAAAAAATTTCAGTAAAATATATTGGGTAGTTTCTTAACTAAAAATTATTTAATATAGGAAGAATTCGATATTATTATAAGGGAATTCGATTAAAATCTGGCTTTTGCGATATCCTCCAGAAAGAAAAAATAGATATATTATATAATAAATATATTTCCAAAAGTTTAAATATTTTGTATATGAGAGAGGCTTCACATTTTAAAATAAATTTGGTAGATAACAATTTTTCAAAATTTTTTTTAATTTTATATAACTTTTCATGATATACTTATTTGATGGCATTTTAAATGCACTTTCCTACGTCCTAGAGAATTAAAATTTGGTACACAGCTTAAATTTGTAGAACATTTTATTCTACAACAATTTGGAGGAACTTTAAATATAGATCCTACATTTTTTTCGAAATGGCCTGCAAATAATCCCCGTTCACTTCTATAAATCATTGTTGTAATATTGTTAAAAATTCTGATGTGGACAGCACATGTCCTTCTCTGCAAACTCATATTCACGTTCTCTTTATTTCTTCAATAATAATTTGAGTTTATCTGCACAAAATAACATCCATAAGTATTTTAAATGACATTGAATTTGCACGTTAAACTTAAATTTGGTTCTCATTTGATAGACGGACTTATTGTCAAAAGTGGAGTAGCGAAAACGCAAAAAAAAACTAAAATATCTCAACGGCTGGTCCTAGATAAATGGGGTTAGTCTTATTCTTTTTGTTGTCAAAAATCACGTATAAAATAGGAATTTAATTGATATAGTTGAGCACACGTAGTCTTTTATTTTTATATTTAACGATTTTTGCGGGCCATTTCGCAAAATCAACCCGTCCCTTTTTCCCGAATCGTACTAGAATAACCTACAAGTGATTTACATAACAAATTTTATTAAATTTGGTATATAAATCACTTGTAGTAGGTTATTGAAATATTATACACCAAATTGTGTTAAATTTGGTCCATTAGTTTTTAGCTGGAGTGGATAAAGGCAATTTCGGCCGGCCATTTCGCAAAGAAGGCAGATTCTTTTATTACGAATCGTACTATAATCAAATGAACATCAGGGTTTCCCACAAAAACTTACCTACCAAATTTTATTAAATTCGGTCCATTTGTTTTTCAGTTAGAGTGGATGCAATATCCTCACAGACACACAGAAACACACACAGATACACCCTTACACACACAGACGTCTTCCTAAAAACAGTTTTTCGTGTTCTGGAATTCCCCAAACGTGTAGATCCTTCGAAAATTCGAGTTCCGATCTTCGGCACTATTCCAATACTTTGAATACATACACACGCACACATATATATTATCTGTGTATCTAAATTCCGTACTACGCAATTACAATAGTTGTGATTTTAAATGATCCCTAAACTTTTATTGTTTCTTCAACGAAGCCTAATTTTAACTTATGCAGAATGCAAATATCTCAAGCGATTGTAAGGGGAGTTACATTAAGAATTGCTGAATTTTTTTCACACATAATTATTTAGCTCTGGAGTCTGGAATACAAGTTATATGAATGTAATATTCATTGATTTTGCATAGAGAATCAGATGATTTATATTTCGATACAGTTTTAAATATTTAAGTATAATAAATTACTGTAGTACTGTGATAATGTAAGAGATATCACCACTGAATGTATCACATTTTAGAGATTTTTAAATGAAATTGCATTTCAGTTGGAAAGTATTTCATAATCAATGCTTATGCATGATTGATATTTCTTGTATTCAATCTGAAATAGTATAAATTCAATCTGAAAAATCTTATTCGATCAGAAAAATAAAGGAACTTCATAGGTTTAACAACACATAAGGTTGATTAAAACTACCAACTAGTTTTTTAGGCAATAAATAGCCCCTTCTACAGGATAACAAATATGTTGACAGCCCATGACTTACCCTATACTATGCAATTAATTCATTTTTTTCACAGTGAAAATATGAAGTATAAGATCAAAGGCACAATGTTTTTAACATAAAATTGTACCGAATGACAACATGTAAAACTATTTCGTAGTACCCAATTAACTTATTTTTTGCGTAAATCTAAATTGACAGTTATCTATAGTAATAGAATCCAATAAAGTATCTATATCAAAATATTTTAATAATTAATTTATCAATTTGGCGTCATTTCTGTTAATATGGAGTTACATTTGCAATTATGATTATATTTTGGTCAATGTAGGGCGACATATGGCCAAGTTGGTGACACTTCGGTGAATGAATCACCAAATGTATCTCTAAGTGTTACACACAGACGAAAAGAGCTTTCTTTATACATAAGCGACTACAGGTCAATTATTGGTTGTAAAATGTCGTGAATGGAACGAACTAGATCTACAAAAATGATGCTTAAAAATTTATCGCATAATATTGCATGAAAAGTGAACATATTTTACGATAGTTAATATTTTTTAAAATTTTATGTAATATTAAAAAAAAATAGTAAACGTGCAATATCTTATGAACGTTTCATGCTAGCCTTCTAAAATTTGTGTCATTCGTTTTTAATGAAAAATTGCTCAAGAAATGATAATTTACGTTACAGTTATGAAGGTTCTGATTTTTAAATGATTTTTTCAAAATTTCATTCGAAAATTGGGGAGTCTTTCGAACACTCGCTTCCGTTTAGAAATACTAAGCTTATAGTATTCACCGATTGTTATATTTGTACCAAATTTCATTGGAAAAGCTTCATTCGTTCCTGAGATATTGCGCCCACAGACACAAACACATTCACACATGCATCATCTCAAATAATTTTTTGGCCCGGGGGCCAAGGGTGCTCGAAACGTGCTCTTCCGTCGAAAACTCAAATTCGAATTTTCGACCCCATCACAGTACTTTCCCTATACATTATATATAACATGTACATAGGGAAGGTAAAAATGAAATGAGAGGAACCCACGACTGTCGATACAAACTAATTTCCTTTTTTTCCCTTTATTAACACTTTACAACAAAGTTGAAAAGTGTTTATGACATTGTTCATTCTGTCTGTCTGTCTGTCCGTTAGCACGATAACTGCCGTAAAAATGACTTAATCAAAATGAAATTTTAGTATGTTGTTCAGACGGTCTATAGGACCGATGGGAATATAAATGAATAATATCACCCAATTAGTTTTGGATTGAACCCGGGTTGAAAAAATGAAATATATTGAGCCCTATGGGATCTAATTTTTCAAACATTTTTTAAGCGAATTTAAAATTCACAAATTGCTTCGAAAATTTTAGGTAATATTTAAATTGTTACATAAAATATATAAAAAAAAATTCAGTGAAATATATTCAGTAGTTTTTTAAATTAAAATTAAAATAATAATAACACCTCTTATATGAAGCGATCACGTGACCATGATATGAAAAGATCACGTGACCCACCTCAAAATGATATATGGCATCCATCTTGTCTCAAAATCATTATTTTTAAAATTATTTTTAATTCATATTGAGTGTTGTATCCGTCCTAAAACCACTCTATTTTTGCTTAAATTCTGTGCATCTACATACTGAAACAGCGAATTACAATATATTTGAGTTTAAATGCTCATCCAAATTTGATTATTTCTACAACGAAGCCTATTTTTCACCTATGTAAAATGTAAACAGCAAAATATGTAGAATGAGTTGTATTAGAATTGCTGTATTTCTTTAACACAAAATCATTTAGTTCATGGAGTCTTTGTAGCTGATATGAATGCAATATTCATGGATTTTACAAGGAGAAGGACGATTTTTTTCGATGAAGTTTTACGCATAGAGTTTAATTACTTAAAGCTCCATGGTCTTAATTTTTAAATAAAATAAATTATTATAGTATTGAATGACATGAATGGAAAATTATTTATGAATGAAATGCTGCTTTTATAGAGAGAGCCAGGCGTGTTATTTTTTCTATGACGTCATTTGAATGAATTTCTGTTGTTCAATATAATAAATTATTTCAAGTTAATTTCAATTATTAAGTTTTCAAATATAATAAATTATCGTAGTATTATGATAATTCTAAAATTATTACCGAGGAATGTATCACATTTCAGAGATGTTTAAACCAGGCAATTTATATTTCAATGTCGTCATTTGAATGAAGTATTGTGATAAGTTTTAAAATATTACCGAGGAATGTATTGCATTTTACACATGTTTAAATAAACTTGCATTGAAGTTGGAAAGTGTTTCATAATCAATGCTTTAAGCATGATTGATCTTTCTTGTTATTTATTGTAACGATTTGGGACACTTCTTATTTCTTTTCAATTTCTTGATCTGAAAACATAAACATGACAAACGATATTTACAACGAATTTAGGAAACAAGTGCAAGTGAGTCATCTACTAAAGATGAAAGGAAACAATCTCATTATCATAAAATGTCAAATATGTTTGACCGTGTGGAAAAAATACTCATCAAACACAATTCTGAGAATCGACATCTTTGACAAACATTCACCGATCGTTTGTAGACACCTTAGAAGATACTTTGGGGGAAAGTTTTGTAATTGTACGCCATTAATCGTTTATCTGCTATAAGAATAACCTATTTCTCCGACCATAATGCTTGACGAAATTTTGGCGACGAATTTGGCGGAATATCGCCAACTTGTCGAGTTTTTGAAATGTCGCCAAATTGATAAAAATGCCGCCGAATTGATAAGAATGACGCTAAATCAATGAAATGACAACCAATTGATTAAAATTCAATAAGCATATGACTCTACCATAAGAATAACCGAAGGTGTATTGAAAGGTACTCTTACTTCCATTTACCTTGAAAATAACCTATTTCTCCATCTGTAACGCTTGACAAAATTCTGGTGACTAATTTTAGCAGCATATCGCCAAATTGGCGATTTTTTTAAATGTTGCCAAATTGACGAAACTGTTGCCAAATTGATAAAAATGTTATCAAATTAATAAAAATGTCGCCAAATTGATAAAAATGAAGCCAAATAGGATGCAGTGTCTTACAAATTTTTAATTCCGTCATGTGATGGGCATACCTTTTTATATATAAGAAATCCTCTACTAAATATCGCCAACTTAGTGATATTTGGGCCCACATTGACGAAAATATCTTCAAAATTTCCATAATGACGCCAAGTTAAATAAAATGATGCCTAATTGATGAATTTATTATTAAAATATTTAAACATATGGACTATATTGCTTATTGAGGATGCTATCAATGTTGATAATTGTTAATTTAGAGTTGCATTAAATTTAAGTTAATTGTGTACGAAATAGTTTTAAATGTTGGCATCCGGAAAAGCTCCAAATGTACCATTTAACGTTACAAACACTGTGCAGTGGATCTTTCAATCACTTTTTCACCATTAAAGAAGTACATTCATTGCATTATATAAGGAAAGTCATGTGTTGAACACATCGTTTTTTTTTTATTTTATGTGATTTTTTGATAAATTATTTAAAAAATGTGTAATATCTCAAGAACCGTTCATGCTAGCGTTCTAAAGTTTGTGTCAATCGATTTTTACTGAAAAATTACATAAAAAATTATTATTTACGTAACTTTATTGAATGTTTTAATTTCTTGAAGACTTTTTCAAAATTTCATTTCAAAATTTAGAATGGTTCTGAACGTTCGATTGCGTGTAAAAGCAATAGGCTTCCAGTATTCACTGGCTGGAATTTTTGTACCAAATTTTATTCGGATTACTTAATTCGTTCGTTCGTTACTAATTCCCCCGTGGTAAAAGGGCGCCTACGCACCACGTCCACAATACCCCCTTCCCAGGGTATCCCATGGCGAAGGGGAGGAGATTTGCAGCTTCACTTTTATAGAGGCTCCCCGAAGGGCGGAAGTCTGACTTGGCCTCTACATGACAACATCCATGCCCGCTGGGGGATTCGAACCCGCAACCCGGCAATCCAGCGATCAGACGGAAGCGCATGCCCCTGACCGCTCGACCACCGGATCGGCTTACTTCATTCATACGTGAGATGTCTTCTCCACAGACTCACTGACACACACATACACAACACACACACAAGCACGCACATACTTACACGCACGCACGCACACACACACACACACACATACTTACGCACACGCACACACACATACTTACGCACACACACACATACATACGCGCGCACACACACACACACACATACTTACGCACACACGCACAGAGACATTACCTCAAAACGTCTGATTCGTGTTCAAGGATGCTTGAAACGTGCTCTCCCGTCGAAAACTCGAGTTCGAATTTTCGACCCCATCACAATACTTTTCTTATACATTATATTATGTATATATGGAAAGTAAAAAATGTATCGTTTTATTTCCTTAATTTTCAATTAAACTAATTTTATATTATTCTGAAAATTTACGACCATACTCTTTAACTCTTTGAATTAGGATACTCATCTCATGCAATGGTGTCCATTAGTTTCACTATTCAAGCATAAAGTTAAGCTTTTGCGAAATTTGTAATGTCTCAAGTCCTTTTAAGTAATCGGAGTGGTATTCTCAGTCTGGTGGTTTACACTGAAGAAAATCAATTGCGATGACACATCCATTAAAAGGTTCAATGTGCTTTTAGGAAATAAATCCCCTATTGACTTATACGGACACAAGTCAGCGCATGTTCTGGATTTATAGTAACACCATTATTTTTCTTTTTATGAAATATCAAAACCATTTCCCTTTTATCTTCGATATTGACGCTTTTATAAAAAAAAAAACAATACCAAAGCCAACGTTTCTTCTGACACATACCATAAGTATCAACAGAATTTATTTATGACTCTTTGAAATATTTCTGAATCAATTTGTTCATAACAGCAAAATCGATGCAAAATTTTTCAGACGTGAAAAGCAGCTACACAAACTCAAAACTAAGCATTTACATACAATCGAATTATAAAAATGCATACAAGGTTCCCAAGCAAGTCTTTAAACATCTCAATAACTTTGTAGGGAAAAGTTCAGGAGTGTACACGTTAGGTTTATCTATAGTAAAGTGATCATGCACTATCAAATAAAAGTGATTGAAGCATCCTTGAAGCGGGGAATTGAAGTTAGGAACTGGAACACGGAACCTTAAATCGTTCTTAGAAAATCTAATGTGGGCAGCACATGACTTTCCTTATATAATGCAATAAATTTACTACTTTTACACTTTTACAGTTAAAAAAAATTATTCTTATAGTAGAGTTATATTCTTTCCAAGATATTGAATATTCTTCAATTAGTCGTCATTTTCATTGATTTAGCGTCATTTTATCCATTTGGCGAGATTTTCGTTAATTTGGCAACATTTAAAAAAGTCGCCAAGTTGGCGACATTCCGCCAAATTTGTCGCCAAAATCTCACCAAGCGTTATGAACGGAGAAATAAGTTATTCTTATAGCAGATAAATGACTATTGGCGTTCAAATACAAAAGTATTACTCAAAGTATCTTTTTTCATGACTGGAATGAGCTAGATCCACGAGAATTATGTCACAAAATTTATCGCACGATATTACATATGAAAAGTGAACATGTTTCTCAACAGTTAATATTTATTTTTTAATTTATGGGATTTTTTGATAAATTTATTTGAAAAATGTGCAATATCTCAAGAACGGTTCATGCTAGCGTTCTAAAGTTTATGTCAATCGATTTCTAAGGAAACATTACATAAGAAATGTCTATTTACGTAACTTTATTAAAGGTTTTGATTTTTTGATAATTTTTTTAAAATTTCACTCAAAAATTTATGGGGATTCTGAACATTCGATTGCGTTTAGAAACAATAGGCTTCCAGTATTCACGGATTGTGATTTTTATACCAAATTTCATTCAAATCGCTCCAGTCGTTCGTGAGATATCGTCTCCAGAGACTCAATGACACACACACAGACATCACTTCAAAAATGTTTGGTTCGTGATCAGGGATGCTTGAAACGTGCTCTCCCGTCGAAAACTCGAATTTGAATTTTCGACCCCGTCACAATACTTTCCTTATACATTATGTATATAAGGAAAGTAAAATTGAGTGGTGAGACGATCTGAAGAGGAGACCGACTAAACGGCGCCTACATTGACAGTAAAGTGGACATTAATTTATGACCAATAAGTGCACTAATTAAGACTGTAACGTAACTGCGCACAGTTGACAAAGTGTACACCGGCCACTTTGTGAAGAGCGAGGATCTGATGAGGAGATGAGCCAGCGCCCAATCAGGTTCCAGCCCTGAACTACGTCACTGATAAAGGAGCGAACCACAACCAGTAAGGACCTCACAAATTTAAGGAAGCGGTCTTCTGTAAAGGTGCTGTGGAAAATTCGCTAAAAATATTGAATCGGTAATGAAGAATGAAGTCAACCGGTGTCGTGTGATCCAATATAAAAATATGTTCAGCTATTGGCCCTTATTCAACTAGTATTCCATGCAGTTGGAGATATGTACTGATTTATATATGCTCATACGCAGAGTATAGAAATAATTTGATAGTCGGCTTAACAAGAGCAATAACATATCTGGTCGGTAGATAAAGATAGAGAGTTCTGCAACAGTGGCAGTGCACTCCGTCTCTGCTTCTGCTCCACAGGCGCACATCTTGGATTTTTGTAGTCCAGAGGGAATAATTTTGGGAATTTGATAATTTTTTTCGTTTTGATTTTTGGGAAAAAGTTTTCGAGATTATTTTTATGACTTTGAAAATTCTGTTTTTCATAAATGAATTTTTTGCTTCCAGCCCTTTCTCAGGAATATGAACCATCCTTCTGTTAAATCCTGTTCAAGATTCGAAGTGCATTTCATACCTTTCACACTTATTTATTTTGTAGAATTCACAAAATACCCTAGTTATATAATCATTTTTTAAGAATGACACCAAGAGTCTATTGAAACTTTTGTTTTTAAATTGATAATGATCTGAAGCCTTAGTTCATGTGAGTCCACATCAACTCTTAGTGGATATCTTTGTAGAAGATCGCATCAGTAAACTCCCAACCTTTTAAAACCTATAGAGTAGAAACATGTTAAAACAAGAACTTTACAAAAGGAGGAATATTCATAAGCCCTCAATGCATCATGGGTCTTGTAAAAGAAATTATTTTGCATGCACAGGCATGATACCATAGTGTAAAAAGCAGACTAAAACATGCATTCAACGAACGTTGAAGTTTTACGAGCAGTTTTCAAGTATATGAACATTCACTTTAATGGCTTAAGTAGCGCCCTATTATGTCAAAATACAAAACCATTGCGTTTTTTTACCGATCCCATTATCGATAAAACGATCTGGTGTTCATAAATTTGCTAATATTTCTTACTAATATACCTCAACATTATATGTACTTTCACTTTTTAATATCCTTTCAACGAATTTATACACATGTTTTTAAGACTTTATATTTAAATTAATGTTTTAGTAGAATTCCTTTTTTAACCTATTATTCATAGAACATCCATGTTTTTTTTTACTTAAAAATTCTATCCTTTCTAATACTTTATTCGATTATAGGTATAAAATTGCTCAATTTTCACGCAGATATAGTACATATTTTTATATTACTCAACTTACATACTTATTTTTCATAGTAGATGTGGAACTAGATTCATCCTCAGATGTATATATATATATTTCTTTTCAATGTAAAAGTTTTCAGACATGTATGATAAGTCTATGGAAGATGAAATTTTATACTTTATAAACATAAATTTACTCTAGCAATGTATTACATTTCTCATTAATTAAATAAAATAGCCATAGATTCTTTATACCATCCCGATAGGAATAATACCAATATCGATAATAAACACTATGTAATGGACTATTCATAGATACTAACATAATATTTCACATCTTATACTCCGCTTTAGAATACATCTCTGAATCATACATAAGTACTAAATCATGTTTCTAACACATGCTGATTCAGTACTATAAACTTTTACTACTATAGCACCCATCCATTAGTCCTTTTATCTTATATACAGAATATATTTTAATTGAGGTTTTCGCATTCTATCATTGAAACGACTAAGTTTTGTAATATCCTCATTCAAAACATCCTTAGCAGAAGTATTTATCACTAAAGTTAAGATTGTGATTTGCACACATGAGGAGATACACACTTCTTATTACCTCAATAGAGTCTTTATACTCTAAGCTACCGACTCAAATTATGTCCAATGTTACAATAATTCACTCACACACACACATACACTCACACGCACGCACGCACATATACATATAAATGATTCTGCACATTGTCATATCCTCAGATATTAATATAGATTTCTTTTTCATTGTATAACGCTTTTCATAAAGCTAAAACACTTTACAAAGATAAAATTCAAGACTTTATAAATAGACTGTAAATTCACTTTTAAAATTTATTACATAGCACTACATTTCTCAAGACTAATCTGAAACACTCTTCAAATCCTAGCTCAATAGGGTAATACATTTCCTCAAAATGATAAAAACAACAAGGTAAAGGATATTTATATATACTAAAGCCTTAAAGAGTCACATGGAATTCATAAAAGTCTTAATTACATAAAAATAATTACGCTATTTAGTGCATGTTATAAAAATTATAAGTTTAAATAAATTGTGGAATAAGATCATGTTAAAAAACAAGTACTTACATCTCCACTCATTTCTAAAGGCATAACATGAGGCATATTAACATCAGTAATGGAAGATGTAACATCACTAGTAAAACTACTCAAAGGAGAAGACATGATTATTCAAGAATACGAGAAAGCTATCTGAGCACGTATGAACACTACGAAATCTATATACAGAAAGGCCAAAATCCGTTCTTAAGGTTACCCTCATACCTACAATAGCGCCTTTTAGTGGCCATTTTACTAAACTACAGAGACAATGCGTCTTCTAGTGGAAACCAGACTATAAATAAAATCAGTAATCTCCCTAGGTCATAACATTTAAACTCAAGGTTACTTTAAAATTTAGTATAAGTTAGATTCTTTACGTAAACTAACCCTAATGTATTAAAATATACTGTACCCAATCACTTGAAATAGGGAAATTTCATCTAAACACCTTTTCATCAATTCACACTTATACATTAAACGGATCCTCGTAAGGAAAAAAATCCCTCAAAATCTAAGAAACGCATTTGCAAGCCAATAAACCCTTTGCTCTCTCTGCGAATTCCCTAAGTATAAGAAGAAATTCCCACAAGATACTCGTACATTAAAAAATCCTTCTACAACTACTAAAAATACTTCTTCATGGAGAAAATCCCTTTAAATGCATTTAAAAGCATCTTCATTGTCATAAATACGTACTTACATTGAACCTATGAAAAGAAATCCTTTTCTGGGGAAAAATGTCTTAGATTATTTCTTCATTAAGGAAAGAACCACTGAAGATTCATTAAAAAATCCCTTTACATTTGCTAAACGTACTTCAACCTAGGTAAATGTGAAAGGTACGAAATACACTTTGAATCTTAAACGGGATTTAACAGAGTGATGGTGCATGTTCCAGACAAAGTGCTGAAAGCAAAAAAAAAAATCATTTATGGAGAACAGAATTTTCAAATTAAAACCAAAAAAACGTATTAAATTCCCAAAATGATTCCCTCTGGACTCAAAAATCCCAGATAGCCGCCTGTGGATGAGAAGCAGAGACGAAGTGCACACCATCCATCGCCTCTTTTGCAGAACTCTCTATCCTCATCTACTCTGGTCTCTGGAAATAATAAAACTCTGATCTCGAAATAATAGATCTCTAGTCTCTCAAGTATAAGAGTAGCTATTCAATTGTTAGAAGTTAATAAAATAGTTTTGCATTTATAACGGTAATGCTTGTGAACAACTTAAGTTCAATATATTTAAAAAATGAAGGGATTGTTTAAAAAATCCTAAAGTATCTTTAAATCTCCAAACTAATTATATTTTACCTTGCAGCAAAGGTAAGTAGTCTCCAGCTGTAAAGAATATTGGAGGATTATTGCATTCTCAACGCAACGTACTTGACAAATAGAATTAATTATATCTAATTCAGAAAGTATTTTTAGCGTCATATATTTGAAAAGTGCACATTAATTAATATCATTTTTCACCACAAGTTTGACTCACAAGTACCTGGTCATTATTCCAGAAATAATTAATTTATATGTCACTGAATTGTCATTTTCTCAGATTGTAAACTTATCAATTTGAAGATTATAAACATGCCTTTAACACTTAATCATTAAAGGTAATTTTCTGCCTGGAATTTTATTTTATTTTTATAATTCATCAAATATATAGTTCAATAAAACCTAATACTAGGCATAGCTACTGATAAACAGACAAGTTTAATCCCTAATATAATTGGATTTTCAAAACTCTCGTCAGCATTCTAAGAAACGAACTAACAAAATAAAATAAGAAGGATGGTGTAATGCTCTGTAATTCAATTTTAGCAGAAACTCCTACTGCTATCAAGGAATAAATTATACTAATATATTATACTAATATATTATAATAAATAACTAAATATATTTTTACGATATTTGAATAGCACATTGGGATTATTTTATATCAAAATCACAGCTAAGATACTTCTGTTAAGTCTTTTAAATTAATATTAAGCATACAACACAAATTATATTCATATTTTTTTATCAAAAATTCTGAAATTTTCCAAATTTCCTAAAATTTGAGAGTTTTATTGTCACAGGTGCTTATTAACAGAATGAAATAATATTTTGTAGTTTTTATTTACTTATGGAAAGGAGCACATTTCGGGCGGAAGACAAAAGAAATTCAAAAAATGGGCCATTCTATGTATCAATAAGTAAAAAGCACTTTGTGCAAAGGATAAGAAGAACTTAATCATCATATTCAGTAACCGTATAAAGTAAATCTCCAGATTATAAAAGATCTCCAGATGGTGGACTCCAGATTATAAAAGGCCACAACAGTATATGATACCAGTTTTAAAATCTTATTTTTAACCCTGATCCAAGCCAAATTAATTCATATTAATTTAACAAAAGCTGGTATTTATTGAATTGTCTTGAATAAAAACAATTTTGCAAATATATATATAAATGAAGAGTTTTGTTGCTATAATGTAAATAAAACTTAAAATTCCCAGTCGCCACATGGCGACTAAACTTGAAAAACTGGCGATTAACGAAATCCTGGTAGTCTAAAATGTTTCTTTTCCTTAAACAATTCCTCCTGTGGAGTGCGAAAATCTGGCAGCAATCGCTACGATACTGCGATCGTAATTTATTACATTTACAGCCAAGAATGAATGTAATCCACATTCCTATCCTCTCCCTCCCCGTAATCACCGATGTGTTTTGAGACATGTCTAGGAGTAGCTTCTTTACCCTGCTCTATCCATTGACCCAGAGTGCCGCACCCCACTTTTATACGCTATACAATAAGGTTTCATAATTTTTACATCTACGTTAAATTTTAAATGGTTCCTGAAAGTAGATCAGCAAACGGAAATAAAATCACTTGCTAAAATAAAAATGGTGTGTGAAGCTCGCCCCCACTATTTTTAGATTCTTCTTCGACCCAGACCGCCAGACCTACCAAAAATGTTTTATTTATTTTATTTATCAAATGCCAGTTGCATTGGCCGCTAGGCCATCAAACTTCTAGCTTGCCAGTATCTTTCGAATCTACAAGAAAAATTGGATAGTGTAGCGCACACGTCTAGATGATTTGCCGTCATTGGTTGTCCAGAGTCACATAAAGTACATGATGGTGAATCAACAATTCCAATACGGTATAAATGAGCCTGTAGACAATCATGCCCAGTCAAAAGTCGAAATGAAGCAACAGCAATAGCCCGCGGGAGGTCTGGTACAATAGAAGGATCCACAGAGAGTACACTTCATGACTTTCCAGTACTTACATGAGAGGCAAAATCTTTGAAACATTGTCGATAGAAGAGAGAGGTCAGAAGCTTTATTGAATGATAACTCCTGTTCATTGTAGGTTTTTGTGGGACCTCTGCCCCCTTTTTGGCAAGCTGATCTGCCATTTCATTCCCGTGAATTCAGCAGTGAGAGGGGACCCACTGGAAGGAAACCCTATGGGATATCTCCCTAAAAACATCTCTACACTGCTGGACACAGAGTCTCGGGCACTCTTGTCTAGAGGAGATGACCTGAAGTGCAGAAATCGAATCTGAGAAGACAACCGCCCTCTCAAAAGAATTCTGGTGCAGTTTTAGTTGTTGGAGTGCCACAAAAATGGCTTTGCGTTCCCCGTCAAAATGTGTAGTATAAGCTCCTACTGGGAGGTAGAAACAAAAAAGCCTGATATAAACTCCAGCACCCGCCCCTTGGCTCCTATCAGACAGAGAGCCATCCGTATAGATATGGAGCCAATCCTCAGCAGGGAAAAGATATTCAATAGTTTTCAGGGTGATAGCTGTTATTTGCTCAGGGCACATTTCTTTCTTGCTCACCTCCATCTCCAGATCCAACCTCACATCAAGCAGATTATAATCCAAGGGATTTGACAAAAGCATCAGTTATTTTTTCAAGCCCCAATTTCCCTATATTGTTCTAAACGTGTAACACATTGTAAGAAACCGTTTTGCGTTTTCAGTTTTCGCTTGCGGGTACAGTCAACATTCCTCCAGTAAGAGTTACTTGGAAGGCGTGTGAGTTTCTGAAAAAGGAGGAAAACATTTTCCTGTATTAGGTTTACCGATGGCTGTGTATTGGTCATCAGTTGCAAGGCCAGAATGGGAGTGGTTTTAGTAACCCCAGTCACTATGCGAAATGCTTGATTTTGGAAAGTGTCAAGGCGCTGGTGCGTCACTTTTGGGGCCGAAATCAAGATCTCACAGCAATAATTTAGAATTGGCTGGATGTACATCTCGTACGTGATATTTAACGTTTCCCTGCTACATCCCCACTTTACACCTGCACCACTTTACACCCCCCTACTAAAAATGTTTAAAGTATTTGTTTGAACGGCCGGGAAGATCCACTCAATTTAGAATGGAACCCAGTAGGGGAGGCATCCACAGGGACAGTACCCTCCTTCCCCTACCACCAACCTCTCGGAAAGACTTACGGAACTACATGTTTAACGTGATCGTACTCCGCATGAACAACACTATGGCAGTTTCAGCAGTAGCGGGAATTGAACCCGGGCCCGTTCGAATGCAATTCCCGCACGCTAACCACTGGGCTGTCGTTACCCATGCTATTTACGGCTTGTAAATCTATTTAGTAATAAAATATTCATTGTAGCATTTTACACCATGAAAATTAAAATAATTAATCTCTATGAAAGAGTTTCGATAATACGCTGCGACCCGGAACCGGCACGATCGAACCTATATTTGGGTGCCCGCTGCTAATAATGGGCATCAATCTTCGGGTTGGGGGAATGCTTTAAACTAGATCGTGAGAACTTCACATTTTTTAAAGTCTTGGTCCACAGCAGTATTTTCGTTCAGAGAAATTTCAGAAACCATTTAATTTAATGGATTG
The DNA here is from genome assembly GCA_951213105.1 of Amaurobius ferox. Lineage (NCBI taxonomy): Eukaryota > Metazoa > Arthropoda > Arachnida > Araneae > Amaurobiidae > Amaurobius > Amaurobius ferox. The sequence continues at coordinate 45,359,212 of OX578133.1, forward strand.
TACCTTGTTTTAGTTGTCTGTCATCAACGATGTGACAACTAAAAATGAATGGATTTCTAAAGTGTTAAGAGCTTAGTTGTGTTTTCAAAAGTGCTAACTGTTAACTATTATTATCAATTCAAGGTTAAATCAGTTCTATTTTCAACTTTCCCGTGGCCAAGGAGAGTTGACGCCAGACATATAGTGATACCTTGCACCTGAACAAAGTATTTGCCAGCTCAAGACATGGGGAGAAGAACTGGTTGTTCGACTCATGTCTACTGTATAATAAATCTATAAATAAATAAATGTAATATAACTGTAATTTTCTAAATTATTATATAACATATTTAAGCATAATTTATCATAATTTTAAGTAACTTGAAAAATATCACACATTTTACAGCTGTCAATTGGCCATTAAACTTCATAAACCTACCGGTCAGTGACTACTAACTAAAAATGGGAATTTTAAGCTTTAGATGTAAAATTCTGGTATTTACATCCTACTGAAGTAGTCCTAAGTCTTGTCATGTTTGATCGGCAAGCATTATTCTCTATTTTCTTTATAATTTAGTGCCTGTCATCTTTTGTACACTAGGGTAAATTTAATATAGACCAACCTACAAAATAAAGCTGATTTTGAACCAGGGCCATAGCCAGAAACAAAATTCAAGAAGAGTTATAAATTACTATAGCAATAAATAGTACTTGTTTTCCAAACAGTTACTTTACATCTTTGTGTGGGTCAGATGGTCTTGGTAGAAAAAAACAAAACTATTCGCTAAATAGTGCTGAGGTAAGGTTTCGCTACATAGTGCTAAGGTAAGGCTCCGCTACGTAGTGCAAAATTTAAAAAACAAGTAATCGAAACAACAGTCCAGTTCCAGAATAGCTGGAGCACATTAAAATAGGACAACCAATGGAATGCAATTGACCATCACGAGATCAAACAGAATGGAACGATGTAGGGGAACGGAACATTAAGGTGACAATAGAGCACTAATTATAGAGCATAGAAATTTGTGGGAATGGATGTGGAATAGTATGGAACCAAAACTGTGATGAGAGAGCATAATGGACCATGGAATAATCTAATTTTAAAAACAAGGCAATAGAATGCAATGAAACTAGTGAAGCAGAACATAACGGACCAGTTGAGAGACCAAGGAGAAAGCATGGTGGAATACAATTGTACAAAATTGTCTAAACAGGAAGAAAGGAGTAACAGAATAAGAGAACAAACAAATTAAGTCATAAAGGAAGCAGAACAAAACAGACTATACAATCTAGTCTAGGAAATAGAACAGATTAAAATCCTGTAATTAAGATGGAATAGCTCAAACATCTTTATTAAAAGGATGAGACAGAACAGTAACTTTATAGTGGAGAAAAAAAGAAGTTCCATATTGAAACATAATATTTAACGAACTTTTATGGAACGTAGAACATAATGGGTTACTGGTCACAACTGATGCAAGGGCATATCCTCCAACCAATATTTATAAACAATTTTATTGAACACTAATCTACATTAAAACAATACTGATTTGAATTTATATTGAACCATAAATAACATTGTTTAGTGTTTGTGCTCCTTTGCTCCTTGTGCAAAGGCAAAAACCCACTCAACAGTGAAGGAAAATTTTCTGTTGTCTGTATTAAGATTTTCCCTACTTTGATACAGGCTACGTGAGTCCCCATTAATATACAGAGATTTGAATATGGTAGTAGAAAAAAATGCTGCATAACATGGTAAATATGATACTCATTAAGTGTCTCCTGGTGAATTGCCAGTCATAACAGAAGTGTATAAAGAACATGGTATCCTCCTGTAAAACATTTAATGAATTCGAAGTCAAACCTATCATCAGTTTTCATTTCTTCTGTCTGACCAAGACATTAATACTGTCATGTTTGCAGTAAAAGAACTTGTTTTCAAACCGAAATTATTTTGTTTCTTGCAATAGTTTATTTTGCAATAATTTTTTTATAATTATCAAATAGCTAATAATTTGAACAAAAACCTTATAGGTATATAATTTTTCCTTTTCATAATGATAAAAATAAGATAACATGATTATCTAATGAAGTAATTTAGTCATTATATATATACAGTTTTATATATATATACAGTATAATAATAATATTATTATACTGTAAATAATAAAATATATAAATTATATATATACAGTTTTAAGGCTGTTTTCTGTGAATGATTATTTCAAGAGTTGTTTAGGCTTTTTCTATTATATACATATTGTGACTCTGAAACTATAAATGTTTGATCCTTAGTTCCCATAGATTGACATGTATATTGTGTTACTGTTTTGAAAAACCATAAACGTATGAATAGCTGTATAGATTAGGCTTATAAGATTTTCTATCTGGTATATTAAAAAAATTGTATAATTGTAAGAAGATATACAATTAGGATAGATTCACATATTGATACTCTATAATACTACCAGTTTGAACACCTTTGGTAAGGATATTTTTAGGCCTACACAGATTTAGGATTTTTTGTCCGGGAGTGCTAAAATACTTTACACACCCGAACAAAATTTTTTGCAATGTATGATATCAATATACAATTGAAAACACTATCACATTTTTGCATTTTATTTGCAATGTCAATATACAATTGAAAAATCACTGGGGTGTTTTTGAAACTTTGGGGGGGGGGGGTACAATCAAGCCTTTCCTACCTACCTAGCTCTGCGTTATGTTTTAAGGGTAAAAAAAAATTGTATTTTTGTTTCTAATATTACTTACTGGTTATTTTAGCCTACATGTGGAATTGTGTGTATCTAATAAAACTCTTTAAAACTAACAGATGAAGCTGTTTCATTCAGTGGTTGTTTGTGACTTCAGGAATGGGTTAAGCAGATTTCAGCGGCAGGATTCCCCCTCCTCCTCGTCAACATATATCATCAAAACACATCACGCTACTGGCACAAATGTTGTTAAATTATCTAAAGATAGCCAAACGAGTCTGAAAAATTTGCCAAATAATAATAATCCATTCAGCCGATAACGTTGAAGCTTATCCTGTGTTACCTGCTTTACCTCTCAAGCCACCACTGGTTTCATTTACTTTTTATTAGCGGTATTTATATATATATATATATATATATATATATATATATATATATATATATATACATATATATATATATATATATATATATATATATATATATATATATATATATATATATATATATATATATATAATCAGATAATGTTCTGAAAGGAATTTTATTTTAATAAAGAGTCTCAGTTGGATGCAAATTTGAGCAGATATTTTCAAATAATTGACTAAAATAAAATGTATAAACAAATTGGATTTATGGAATAAAAAAAATAAATTTGTATGAAGTTTTGTCATTGCACATTGAATTTTACAAGAAAGATTTAGCCCTACTTTAAATGTTTGAGCTTGTTATATGTTAAGATAATCACCTGATGAAATGTGTATTCAATTTAATTTAAAAATTTGTGCGTTAAAAATTAAATCTGTCGTTAAAAATTAAATGCATTAATGTCTAAATGTTAAATTAAATTGCTTTATGAATACCTATAAAAAATAATCTTGATAGCTGCAAAGTTAGAAATCTGAAGAAATTTTTATTTTCATTCAAAAAGGACCAAAGATTGAAAATATAATAATTTTTAATGAGGAGACAGTACTAAAATGTATTTAAAGTAATTTTACAGAACAATTATTAATTTTTAATAATTTTAATATAAATGTACTCATTTACTGAAAAATGGATCTAATTAAGTAGATAAATTAAATAAAGTGCCTGCGAAATTATTCTAAAATAAGTTATTTTAATCATTGAAATTGTAAAACTTCACTTTTATGCTTGCTTAAAGCCTAATCTCTGTATTTTGATAATGCAAACATTAGAATTTAAAATACATAGAGTACAGATAAAATCTTTTGATTTTAGCTCAACTAAAATATATTTGAATGCTTATTTTAAAACTAAAAACAGGATTACCTCCACTGAAATGACACTATTTTGGAGTGCATATTTATTAGCTCCTAGAAGAGTGATTATTCACTCCTAAATAGAGTATTAATCACTCCTAAATAGAGTATTAATCACTCCTAAATAGAATATTAATCACTCCAAAAACACTAATTCTTCACTCTTTCCAATGGGTGGAAAAACCACTTTTGCTAAGAGTGCATATATTCAGTCCTTGGCATGGATTATTCACTCCAAGGTGGAGTCAATAAATCACTCATTCAGAATGGTTATTCACTCTAAAGGAGTGACTATTCACTCCAAAGGTGTGGACTATTCACTCTTTCCCTTGAGTGGAAAACCCGCATTTTTTAGAGTGAAAACTCACTCTTTAGAGGTTAGCTCAATTTCAAGTCTTTCTTAGAGTGACTATTCACTTTTTTTGAGTGAATTCTCACTCTTTCAAATTTAGAGTGTAGCTCAACAGTAGAGCGTCAGCTGGCCAGTTCAGAGATTTAGAGCTCTATTCCCGATTGGGGCAGCAGAGTTCTTTACAAAGTAAAGAGATTTGAAAAATAATCAGTAAACAGGAGACAAATTAGCTATGATAGTTGCACCCCCGTAACTTATAATTTCATAAAAAAGTGAAATTTAATTGCACACCCCTGATCAGAAGAATGTTAATTCGTACAATTTGTGGCGCACTCGAGTAGGGCGAAAAAATTTACCCCAATACATTTTAATGTAAAATTCGATGCGATACTTAACTATTGCTATTCAGTATTTTTCTTTCGATTTCAAATGACCATCAACAAATAAACTATCCAAAATTTAATGGTAGAAAATTTCAATTGGCAACTTTTCTGTTTTAAAAAGATTTTCAGATGTATCCCATTACTTTCAGGAGATGTTAATTATTCCTACTTGCAGTTCACATAAAATGGACTAAGGCATTACATCGACTCATTGCATCGACAGATAATTTTAATTATTGATGTCTCGATAAATTTTTTATCTATAATTACCGGGTAAATTTTTTGTCCTAATTAAGCGCGAAGCAAACTTTTCTACTTGACATGCTTTTCAATTCGGAGGCGCCGTATAAAGTGTTACATTTCGCAATTTTATGAAATTATCTGTTTCGAAGGATGTAACTATTATAACTATATTCTCCTCCTCTGGCTGATTATTTTTACTTTGCCCTGCAATACACGGTAATGTATAAGGAAAGTATTGGAATCATGTCAAAAATCGCAACTCGAGTTTTCGACGGATCTACACTTTTTTGGGATCTCTAAAATACGAAAAAACTATTTTTAGCGTAAGGTCTGTGTGTATCTCTCTCTTTCGCTGTGTGTGTGTATGTGTCAGCCCGTGCAATGAATGTGTCTACTGTAAGTCAAAATCTAATGCACCAAATTTCATAAAATTATATAAATAAGTCACGTATAAGTTACCTTGGTGCTGTTTACATTTTGGTACGACTTAGGATAAAAGAACCTGCCTTTATTTGCGAAATGGCCCGAAAAAATTGTCTGTATCCACTCTAGCTAAAACACTAATCAGCCAAATTTAACAAAATGCGGTGGATAAGTCACTTGCCGGTTTCTCTACTGCTGATTAGATTATGGTATGCTTCAGGAAACAAAACCTGCCGTCTTTTACCGAAATGGCCCGCAAAAATCATCAGAATCTAAAATGAAAGCCTGTGTATGCACAAATTTATCAATTAAATGTTTGTTTTATACGCAATTTTTAACGATTAAAATAATAAGACCAACTCAATTACTCTAGGACTAGCCGTTCCTTGAAATATTTTAGTTTTTTTGCATTTTCGCTATAGCATTTTTGAAAATAAGTCCAGTTACCAAATGTAAACGAAAATTAAATTAAAAGTACAAATTGAGTGTAATATAAAACTTTTCCTTTCCTTTACTTTACTTTATTTTACTTTACTTTACTTACTTCCATGGTAATGTATAGGGAAAATATTGGAATTGTGTCAAAAATCGCAATTTTGACGGATATACACAGTTCGAGCACTCTAAAATCCGAAAAAAAAATTAGCTGGTCTGTGTCTATGTGTGTATCTGACTGCCTGTGTGTTTGTCTATGCAATGTATTTTTCCACTCCAGCTGAAAAAATAAATGACCAAATTTCACAAAATTTGGTTAATAGGTCACTTATGGGTTTCCCTGGTGGTGATTAGATTTTGGTATAATTCGGAATAAAAACAGCCTATCTTTTTTAAGAAATGATCCACAAAAAAATATATATCCACTCTAGTGAAAAACAAATTAACCAACTTTAACAAAATTTGGTAGATAAATTACTTGTGGGACACTCTGGTGCTGCTTAGATGTTGGTACAGTTTGGAAGGAAAATACCTGCCTTTTATTAAAAATGGCCAGTAAAAATTGCAAATAAAAATCCAAAGTAAAAGACTACGTATGCACTAATGTATCAATTGCATTGCTCAATCAGCTGCAATCAGCTTGTTTTATACGTGATTTTTTATGATGAAATAAAACGGATTAGCCCTAAAACTTTAAGACTAACCGTTCTCGAGATATTTTAATTTTTTCGCATTTTTGCCAAGCTTCTTTTAAAAATAAGTCCAGTTACTGAATGAAAGCGAAAATTGAATTAAACGTGAAAATTCAGTGTAATTTAAAATAATTATGGGTGGGGTTTTATGTGTGCAATTAAACTCAATTTAATGAATTATTGAAGAAATAAAGAGAAAGTGAATATGACTTTGTAGTGGAAATCTTGTGTTACCACATCAGATTTTTTATAATTCATGTTACTTTTTTGCCAAACCGTGAATTTTATATTTCTTTAGGACACACTTCATGAAACACCTCATTTTGAGAACAGTTTTTCTCATCTAATTATCTCTGCTCTTATAAGATTTAATCTACGATGTTTAGCGTTCAAACCTCCGGATTTCCTATTTTCTTTTAAAAGTAAGAATAGGTAAATAAATCCCAGACAAATATTAAATCGGCTCTCTTAACTTTGAGCACTCAATCTTTATTTATTTATTTATTTATTTATTGTCTCTTATTTTCATTCATTCCTTTCAATCTACATGAACTGTATCAAAAAGATGTTGACACTTCTGAAGATATAGATATATTTAATTTACATGCTATGCATGGTAATGTATAGCAGTTCCCTATACATGGTAATGTGCAGTGAAAGTATTGAAATCATGTCAAAAATCACAACTCGGATTTTCGACGGATCTACACGGTTTGAGACCTCTAGAACACGAAAAAACTATTTTAGCGTGACGTCTGTGTGTGTCTGTGCAATGTTTGCATCTTCTCTAACTCAAAAACTAATCGACCAAATTTCATATGTCACTTTGTGGTCTACCCTGGTGCTGATTAGTTTTTGATACTATTTGGGATAAAAAGAACCTGTCATTTCCTCCGAAATGGCCCGCTAAAAATCGCAAGTATTCATTCTAGCTAAAAAACTAATTGGCCAAATTTCACAAAATTTGGTAGATAAGTCACTTATAGGTTACCCTGGTGCTGATAGGATATTGGTACGATTCGGGAATAGAAAAACCTGCCCTTTTTTGCGAAATGGCACTGAAAAATCTTCAAACTCTAAAATAAGACACTACGTATGCTCAAATGTATCAATTAAATGCTTGTTTTATATGTAATTTTTGACGGTGAAAAAAATAAGATCAATTCCATTACTTTAGGACTAGCCGTTCTCGGGAGTTTTTTCGCATTTTCGCAACACCGGTTTTGAAAATTCGTCCAGTTATCAAATGAAAACGAAAACTGAATTAAGAGTTTAAATCCAGTTAATTTCAAATAATTATGCGTGTTACTTTGTGCAGTTAAACTCAATTTAATTAATTGTTACTGAAATAAAGAGAAAATGAATTTAAGTCTGTAAGGAAAGTGATAAGCTGCTCACATGATTTTTTTTTTCTTTCTGGCTCTTGACTGCTGCTCTGTTGACTGTTTTATGTGCAGTTCTCCAATCGCTATACAATGATTATGGATTCTCGATGCAATATTGAGATTAATTCATAAGCATCTGTTCTGTATGCAAAAACAATTAAATTATATATCGCTAAATTAACACTTTCTCAGATTATGAACTTTACAATTTGAAGAATATAAACATTCTTTTAACACTTACTCATAAAAGACAATTTTCTAAATAGAATCCTATTTTATTTTTAAGATTCATCACACATATAGCTCAATAAAGCCTAATACTAGACAGTTTTTCTAATTAATAATCAAGTTTAATCCCTTACATAATAAGATTTTAAAACTGTCGTCAACATTTTAAGAAACAACACTAGCAAGTAAATAAAGGATGATGAAAAACTCCTTAATGCAATTTTAGTTTACATAAACTCTGTACTGCCATCAACAAAGTAAGGAAATAAATTATACTAACTAAATACATTTTTAACATGTTTAAATAAATATTGAGATTATCTTATATCATGATCCCGTCTATGATACATTTGTAAGTCTTTTAAAGTGGTATTAAGCGTATAAATCAAATTTTGCTTAATTTTTACTTTCCTTAAACTTAATTTTTTTATTTCTACTTTCTTTATATTCCTTTCCTTTCCTTTCCTTTACTTTACTTTACTTTACTTACTTCCATGGTAATGTATAGGGAAATATTGGAATCGTGTCGAAAATCGCAACTGGAATTTTCGACGGATCTACACATTACGAGCATTCTAAAACCCGAAAAACTATTTTTAGCATGAGGTATGTGTGTGTGTTCATCTGACTGCCTGTGTATCTGTCTCGCAATGTATGCTTCCACTCTAGCTGAAAAACTAATTGACCAAATGTCATGAAATATGATTTATAAGTCACTTATGGTTTACCCTGATGCTGATTAGATCTTGGTATAATTCGGAATAAAAACAACCTGTCTTTTTGTGAAATGGCCCACAAAAAAGTATGTATCCACCCTAGTGAAAAACCAATCAACCAAATTTCGCAAAATTTGGTAGATAAATTACCTGTGGAACACTCTGGTGCTGCTTACATTTTGGTACAGTTTGGAAAGAAAGCACCTGCCTTTTTTGAAAAATAGCCAGCAAAAATTGTCAAAACCTAAAATAAAAGACTGCATATGCTCAAATGCATCAATTAATTTCTAGTTTTGTACGTAATTTTTGATGATGAAATAAATAAGATCAGCCCCATAACTTTCTAAGACTAACCGTTCTCGACATATTTTAGTTTCTTTGCATTTTTGCCACGCCGCTTTTGAAAATACGTCCAGTTGTCAAATTGAAACGAAACTTAAAATAAAACTGCAGATTCAGTGTCATTTCAAGTAATTATTCGTGCTATTAAACTAAATTTTATAAATTACTAGCAGTATACCCGTTCTTCGTGTGGAGTATGTATAAAGAAACTTAAAATTCACAATCATGTGCAAATTCCTGTGGTATAATAAATAACATTGTTATTCAAAATATTCTGTTAAAGTATTTGATTCAATGCTCCAAAAAAGAAGTTTAAGAATCTCTGTTCTCGCTATACAAAATTATCTTCACGGACAGATCTGAAGAATAAAACATCCTGGCCTCGTTTGTAAGCAGATTTACAAAAAATATGAAATTGAATCAATATATGTAAAATAAAAGCATTAAAATTGTATGGGATCCATAATACTTATGTATATTCGAGAATATTATAATACATATATACCCTGTGTTAGCGGATTACACGTATAAATTGAATATATTAATAAAGCCTTAATCTTTAAAGCTGAAGGTAGTAATTGATTCCAATATATGCCAAAATGAAAGTGCTAAAATTATATGGGAAGATATACCCGAACTACTTATAATGTCGTAGATTAGAAGATATGTCCGCGTGTTAGTAGAAAATTACCGGTATTACAATATGTGCCTCAAAAATATTTGCCTAAATAAAACAGAAGACGTAATAAATTGAAAATATCAATAATCCCCGTAATCTTCATACCAGGAGGCCGTACTTGAATCCAATATATGCCAAAATGAAAGTGCTAAAATTATATGCCAATATATGTCAAAATATATGCCAATATCTTGTACTACTTATATTCTCGTAGATTAGAAGATATGCACGTGCATTTGTAGAAGATTACTCGTACAACGTACAATATATGAGTTGCAACAATTTTGTAGCAATAAAACAATGGCATAACGACTTGAAAATATCAATAATCTCTAAATCAATAATCTCCGAAAATATCAATAATAATAATGTTTAAACCTGAAGACCGTAATTCATATTATTCAGTCAAAAATGCAATAGCAATAAAATTTATTTTATATACCTATATTCATTATTCAAATCTTAAAAGATTTAATGAAAATCGTCTGCCGCATAAGCACATTGGATTTAAATCCGTTGCTAAGCGACATGATATCATTTGATTCAAATAAATTGGTGGACAAAATATCGTCTGAATAATGCTATCTCTATGGAAGGTTTGGCGACATTTTAAAAAATCACCAAAATGGGACTGTAGAACTGACAGTCCGACTTGGCAACAAATTGGCGAAACATCATCAAAATACTATCCCCTAACAAACCACAATTAATTTCATTTATACGGCGCAATTTTATCAATTTCAAGATATTTTTACAGATAGATTTACAAGCAGTTTTATCAATTTGGTGACATTTTAAAAATTCGCTAAATGTGTTATTAAGTAGGATGATTGGACTGACAGACAAATGCTAACGAAACATCATTTCAGTACTCTCTTCTAACGAAACAAAACAAATTTCATTGATTTGCGTCGTTTTATCAATTTGGCGATATTTCCGTCAATTTGGCAACATGTAAGAAAAGTTGCCAAGTTAGCGATATCCTGCCAAATTCGTAGCTCTAATCCCGTTTGTATATACTAAGTGAAAACACTTAAATTGTATTAGAAGATATACCCGTTCTACTCTTTTTCTGTTTCGACAATCGGCTGAATGAATTTATTGGATGAACACAATATATAAGTTTATTAGCTAAACACAGTATATAAGCTTGAAAACTTTTCCAAAATAAATTAAAGTTATGTACGCAGTCCACAATTAATATAATTAAAAGAAAAATCAAACCGTTCATTTATAAGACATTATTTTACATCCATTTATTTATTATTCAAATCGAAAAAATAATAATAAACATTAACAAACACATTTAATTTAATTACGTTACTGAGCAACATGACATAAGATAAAATCTTTATCATAAAACTCTAATAATTAAATAACCATTTTGATTTCGTAATACTGACTGTTGATTAAAAGCTTGTGAAAAATATACCATGGTGATAGATTTTCCATTTAAATCCATGTTTCAAACATTCATGGTTTCAAACAATTTATGTTTTCAAATAGTGACTAATTAGCGCAAAAATCTTCCACCAAACTCAGAGATGAAGTTTTAATTCACTTTCACGTTTTAAACAAACGATTTCCGACCTTTTTGTTTAGAGGACAGGGAGTTAGAGAGTAGAAATCGTAGGAAAATGTTTTTCTTTAATATCTCGACAACCCCTGGTCTTAAAAACTCGAAACGTAGATAAAACTTAAAGAGGGCTATTTCAAGGCTATCCAGAAAATTTTATTAAATTCGGTTCACCAGTTTTCTCATGATGATGAGACAAACGAAAGTTTTGTTTTTCACTAATGTCTCGAGAACCACTGGTCGTAGAAACTCGAAACATGGACTAAATTTTAAGTGGGGCTATTTTCAAGGCTACTCACAAAATTTCATCAAATCCTGTTCACCCGCTCTCTCGTGACGATGGGACAAACAAACAGACAGACAGATTTTCGATTTTATTTATATAGATTTAAATCGGAAAAGATTTAATAAAAATCGTCTGCCGCATGAATACATTGGTTTTAAATCCGTTGCTAAGCGACATGATATCATTTTCTTCAAATAAATTGGTGCAAAAAGTATCGTCTGTATAATGCTATCTCTATGGAAGATTTAATTGTGATTTTCAATTAATATCTAGACAACCCCTGGTCCTAGAAACTCGAAACATAGACTAAATTATAGGTGGGCAATTCCAAGTCTACCCAAAAAATTTCATACCATTCAGTGTAGCCATTCTCCAGTGATGATGAGAAAATAGGAAGGAAGAAAAAATGAATTTGAATCTGTAGGGAAAGTCATATGCTGCTCACATCAGATTTCTTTTCCCTATCAAAAATTCTGAAAATTTCAAAGTTCTCTGAGGCACAGGTGATTATTGGCAAGGTGAATTAATATTTTGTGTTACTTACTGATGGAAAGGAACAAATTTAGAGTGTAAAACAATAGAAATACAAAAATTATATCACCCTATGTATCAATAAGTAAAAAAACATTTTGTACATAGGTTGTATTCAAGCACAAATGAAATAAAAATGCAGCATGCTTTTGTTTCGACGATACGCTGGATCCCCTTAGTCAGTATTTGAAAACCAGTAAACTTGACGAGGCTCGTCGAAAGAGCTCGTGAAGCGAGCACTGGTGGTTAGTAAGCGGAAAAGAATAGAGGGCAGATCCCCTATTATAAAATAAAAATTTAGTTTCAATTTAAGAAAAATGTTTAATATATGCAATTATAATGCGTAATACATTTTCAATGCATGCGTATATCACGATTATAGAATTGTATTAAACATGTTTTTCTCCTTCCAGACACTTACGACGGGCCCCGGTGATTTAGAAGAATAAACGTTTGCACAACTGCAGTATCAACTACTCTTAAGGTCTATACTGTAGTATCAACTACGGAGCCCCCAGGAGAGCAAAAAATGTGGGGGGTTGAAAAGAGTTTTCAGCCCATCCAGACGCCCTCTAGTGACCTATAAGGCATATTCTTTGCACACTTATAGTATTGAGTATCAGACAGAACTTAACGTAGTCGGATTTGAAAAACTACTCCCCGGTGGTGGAAAAAATGGAGTTTTCGAAAGGAGTTTTCAAACCTTACAGAAAACCCCTGATGGGCTAGAAGGGTGCATCTTTGCAAACTTATAGTAATAATTATAGCAAACTTATTGAAAACAAACTTATATCGACTATCAGAGAGAACATAAACGTAATAGGATTTTTAATCCCTTTCCCTCGGAGCTGTTACTATAATTGTTTTTTTCCAGTAAAGTTTTTCCAGACCTTCAAGTATTTTTCCAATGGCTTAAAAACCTAAATATTTTCCCACTTATAGTATCGATCGCTAGACCGAGCCTAACAAATTAGGGGTGTACAAAATGCGGTACTACTGGGCTGTACAAAATATATGGAAAGGTGGGGGGTGAGTCTTTCAGGCTCCTTTCGAGGCCAGGTACAAAAGTCTTAACTCAACCACGGGGCAGAACCTAACTGGGGCAATTTTCAATTGAGACAACTATTTCCAACACTATTATTAATGAATGTTAGTTTACCTGTGTTTGTCTGGCTTAAATACTAACTTTAATGTAAAAGTTTGATGTGTACGAATTTAATATATGCGTTTGATATATGCCACCATAACAAGATTTAACCGCAACCCCACAGTTATCAAATCAGAAAGGGAATATTAAAGGCAATATAATCAGCTCAATGTAAAAGAAAATAAAAATAAATACTCAGCTGAGGAAAATAAAAGCTGAAAGCTATGAAGCGGACCAGCGCAGGTATAGGTACTCCTGCACTATATTACTTAGCAAACGATTGCAGGTTTTCTTATAGCTGTTAATTTTCCAATTAATTTGGGAAGAGTATGTTACTTTTGAACTTTGGAGTAATGTTACATACAGGGTGTAGGTCGGACGGTCTGGGTCTCAACAACAACATACAGGGTGTTTCACTCTCTCACCCTAATTTTTCTTTATAACTTTCGAACTATTGGATGCAATTCAATGAAATTTGATATGGACATACCTTGGTATATGAGAAGCATGGTACGGATGGATACGAGTGGCAACACTAGTCTCTGTCCCAGAAGTGAAAAACAGGCTGCTGGTCTTCAAGTCCTTATGTAAACTGACACAGAAGATGAGGGTTTCTATAAGCACATGTCGACTTTGCAGCCTGTCGATAAGCAGCTTTGCTTTTTTGCAAAGCTGCTTCTTATACATCAAGGTATATCCGTGTCAAATTTCACTGAATGATGTCCATTAGTTTGAAAGTTATAAAGAAAAATTAGGGAGAGAACGTGAAACACCCTGTACGTAACATCACTTTCAAAGTTCAATATTAACATATCCTTCCCAAATCAACTGGATAATTAACAGTTGTAAGAAAACCTGCTATCGTTCGCTAAGTTATACAGGATGTCCAGCGAACTCTTGCAACAAAAAGAAGAGGGGTGATAGTACACAGCAAGACGAACAATATTTGCCATAGAACTTAAGGTGTGTACAGACGATCAGTGAATGTTTGTCAAAGATGTCGATTCTCAGAATTGTGTTTGAAGTGTGCTTTGGCCACACGGTCACACATATTTGACGTCTTATGATAATGAGCGAGTTTCCTTTCATATCTAGTAGATGGCGCTGTTGTACTTGTTTACTAATTTCGTTTGTTTTCAAATAAAGAAAGTGGAAACAAAATTAAAAGTGTCCCAAATCGTTACAATCAGTGGCCTATCCTGACTCTAAAAAGTGTGTGTGTGTGGGGGGGGGGGCATGTTTAACATTTGCTTATGCCAGAGTTATTTTAAATGAAAAATACGCATAACATTAAAAAGCCTTGAAAAGTTGTGCAAAATATTGCACTTCGTACTTTTGTCAGGTTTCCGAGTTACGTCCGGCTAGAAGTTCTGCATAGAGACCTCAATATTCAACCCTTTTTAGAACACATTCAAAATTCAGCTCAAAATTTTTTCAGAGGTCTCAGTGGAGTAAGCAATCCCACGTTAGATAGCATCCCGGGGTATAACCCGACTCACCCGAAAGCGCGCAAGCGCCCTAGGGCGTTGCCTTGGCGTCGCCCCAAGGATGCATTTCTGCGCCCCCCACGGGGTCGTCGTATTTAGCATTGTTTTGCATCTCCCCCCCCCCCTTCTTGTTTTGTTTTCGGAACTCTAGTTAAAACCGTGCCCCTCCCTTGCTTTTGGGAATTCGCGTTGCATCGACGAACCTTCAAACTTTTGTTTGTTATGTACGGTACTCCCCCCCCCCCCGTCTCAAGCTCAAGGCCCTGCGTCCTTCGGGGCGCGCTTCTTCCCCCCCTATTTTTTTCTCTCGCTAGGCGCTCGCTTGGGTCCTAGCTCTTTCTCCTCCTTCTGTAGACTTGGGGAAGGGCCCGACTTCGGTCGCAGTCCCCCCCCAAGCAAACTCTCTGATGTAAATTCTATCACATATGTTTTCCTCTTAGTATCTCTTTTCCTTTTCGTCCGGAGTTTAAAGGGGGGAATTCCTTCCCCTCCTGGGCACTCCGTAAAACCCCGTCCTTGAGACCTTGAGACCTTGAAAAGTGGGGGGGGGGGCAAGCATACGCTACTGGTACAATGACTATTAACAATATATAATTAATTCAAATATATTGTTTTATAATAGTTATTTAGATTTGTTTTATTGTCAGTAGAGTACTCGATCGATTAGAACCTGTTGATTATTATTTTTTTTTTGCAAACGTATCTGTAGTTAATTATGGCTAAGCAAGCAAATATTAAAGCTGCTTGTGCAAAAGAACTAAAAACTGTTTTAAGGTTGACAATTAAATCAAAATTATAATTTATATAAATGTTTTGTTTTCTTAACCTTTTACTTTTTTAAATAAATATAAAAAACATATGGTACTTTTGACTCATTCTGTATTCTCCATTTCACATAAATGTCCTCTAATATATAAAAGGAAAAACATAACTATATCTTGAACCATGAGATGGATTTTGATAATTTGACCCTGCAGCAAAGTACAGAATAAGGAGGACTAAAAACCTCTTCCAATCTAATAACAGGGTTGTGGAATCTGAGTCAGTAACAGTTTGGGTGAAGTTATTAACAAAATACTAACTTGGGCTCAAAAAAACATTTAAAAATTCTAATTGTTTAATAGTTTTTAGGCGATAAATTATGAAACAAATGTTTTACAAATTAAAAAAAGTATGAAAAGTAATGTTATTAATTTAACGAAGTATGTTTAAAGCAAAATAATTAAATATAAAATGTTAGCGGAGTAAATTTGCATTCAATGAGCACTTTTTTTATGTATAAATGCAAAGAAATATTTTAGAAGTCATGCACGATATCACACATGAATGAAAGTACTTTTAATCAAAAACAAATTAACATCATTGTTTAGTAGTTATGAACTGTTCTTAAAATATTATAACATATAAATATATAATATACTATAATTAATAACATAATAACAGTTCATTCACATTATAAAAACAGATTTGCACAACCTGAACATAACATAATTTTGTTTTATCATGCCATGACAAATAATCAAAATATGCATGCAATATATCAAAATACGAATTTTTTACATACAATTGCTTACTTGACACATTCTTAAAAATATGCTATTTCACTTCTTCACCTACATCATAATCTAAATCATTCACATGCAAAACATCAAGATACTAAAATTAGTACATGAAGCTACTTACATGCCACACTGTACATAAAATCACACATTTTTCAAATCTGCGAGAAAAAAAAAATATTCTTAAAAGTTTTTAGAAAAAAAAAAACACTAGGAAGATTGCTGACATTTTATATAAGCAGCACAATTCTCTAGTAATTATTATCTTTGTATGACTGTAGTGGAAAAAACCGAACTATAGTTTAGACATCTCATTGTACAATCCAAGCATTAAACTGAAATTAAAAGAAACACAGAAAGGGTACATAGAATAATACTCAATTCATGAAATAAATGCAGGGCTGGCTGCACATTTCAATGAATAAACAATATACACTCTTGTTAGAAAACATACAGATCTGTTAATTATTCACCAGAAACATGCAAAACTGTTAGAATCTACGCAATCTATTAAAAACATGCCATTTCAATTTTTAAGTTCCAACTTTGTCTAAGTTATAAACAGGCAAAATATCAAGATGCTAAAATTATTACATGAAACTTCTTACGTAAAATCAAACATTCTTCAATTCTGTGAGATGAGAAAAATATCCTTGAAGATTTTCAGCCAAAAAACCACTAGAAAGATTGTTGACATTTTATAAGTAACATAACTCTCTAGTGATTATTTAGCTTTATATGACTGTAATGGAAGACACCGTAAATATACTTTATAAATCCCATTGCACAATCCAAACATTAAACTGAAATTAAAAGAGACACAGAATGGGTACATAGAATAATACTCAATTCATGAAATAAATGCAGGGTTGCACATTGAAATCAACAAACAAAATACACTCTTGTTAGAAAACATACAGTTCTGTTAATTATTTCCCCGAAACATGCAAAATTGTTAGAATTCATGCAATCTATTAAAAACATGCTATTTCAATTCTTGAGCTCTAAATTTGACAAAGTTATAAAGATGCAAAATATTAAGATGCTAAAATTATTACATGTAACTACTTACGTAAAATCAAACATTCTTCAATTCTGTGAGATGAGAAAAATGTCGTTGACGATTTCCAGTCAAAAAACCACTAGAAAGATTGTTGACATTTTATAAGCAGCATAACTCTCTAGTGATTATTTAGCTTTATATGAATGTAGTGGAAGACACCGTAAATATACTGTATAAATCCCATTGTACAATCCAAACATTAAACTGAAATTAAAAGATACATAGAATGGGTACATAGAATAATACTCAATTCATGAAATAAATGCAGGGTTGCACATTGAAATCAGCAAACAAAATACACTCTTGTTAGAAAACATACAGTTCTGTTAATTATTTCCCCGAAACATGCAAAATTGTTAGAATTCATACAATCTATTAAAAACATGCTATTTCAATTCTTGAGCTCTAAATTTGACAAAGTTATAAAGATGCAAAATATTAAGATGCTAAAATTATTACATGTAACTACTTACGTAAAATCAAACATTCTTCAATTCTGTGAGATGAGAAAAATGTCGTTGACGATTTCCAGCCAAAAAACCACTAGAAATATTGTTGACATTTTATAAGCAACATAACTCTCTAGTGATTATTTAGCTTTATATGACTGTAGTGGAAGACATCGTAAATATACTTTATAAATCCCATTGTACAATCCAAACATTAAACTGAAATAAAAAGATACACAGAATGGGTATATAGAAAGGGGCTCAATTCATGAAATAAATGCAGGGTTGCACATTGAAATCAACAAACAAAATACACGTCACTCTTGTTAGAAAACATACAGTTCTGTTAATTATTTCCCAGAAACATGCAAAATTGTTAGAATTCATGTAATCTATTAAAAACATGCTATTTCAATTCTTAAACTCAATTCTTAAACTAAGTTATAAACATGCAAAATATCAAGATGCTAAAATTATTGCATGTAACTATTTACGTAAAAGCAAATAATTTCTAATTCTATGAAATGAAAAATATATCCTTGAAGATTTTCAGTCAAAAAACACTTGGAAGATAGCATAACTCGCTAGTAATTACACTTTATAAAACTGAAATTAAAAGACACACAGAAATGGTACATAGAATAATACTCAATTCATGGAATAAATGCAGGGTTGCTCACTGAAATCAGCAAACAATGAATGAATTAAAAAAATTACAGAAAAGAAAAAGACTACAAATAACAAACAAACGGGCAAAAAATATACGCGACACAGAACGATATGATGAATACGGATGCAAATCCAAAATGGTAATATGCTCGGGATTGGTCAATACAAATGTCAATCATGCTGACTCCGCAATGTTTGCCGAAAAAGTAGGACGCTGCTCTACAAGAAAAATGTCTGACCTAACACTTTGACAACTACGTCAAACACGTGTTCAGATGATCAAAAATAAGTTATCAAGCTTGTTTGACAAACATTCACTGACCGTTTGTACGCAGCTTTAGAGTCGTAATCCACTCATTTGGCAGAAACACAACATGCAAAGCAAGTCAGCTGCTAAAATGGCGTTGACGGCTATTCTTCGAGAGCTTTTGGGGCAGACAGCCAAAGCGATTGAGCTGAGGAAAAAATCCATGTCACTACCCTTCTGAAGTACCCAAACCGTGCAACTCACCTATGTGGTATTGAGTAGTTTAGATGCACGATCGGGAACGTTATATATCCAGTATTTAGGAGATACCCGGAGTGGTATCCACCCTAGATAGTCCTCAATCCGCCACATAAGCATTTATTGAAATCTAAAGATGACAACTGAAGAAAATATTGAAGTTATACAGACTATGTTACATATTGAAGAAGAATGAAAACTTGACAAGACCTTCTAACTAAGCACAGTTGGGAAAATAGATTATTGTGAATGACAGAGAATTTTGTGTAAAAATAAAAAATATTTGTTACACATGTAAAACAAAACAGAAAATTACAAAGAAAATTAAGAGAAAAGAATTTAAAGAAGAAATTTAGATATATTTATGTATTTACAAAATAAAGAGAAAAATATTAGAAAGATAAAAAAGTAGAAAAGAAAGCAATGCGCAGAGATTTGCCATCAATGTCTGGGCAGATATTCTTGATGATCGGCTGGTAGGACCTTACCTTTTGCCAGAACACCTAACGGGCGCCGTATACAGTGTGTTCCTGGAGCATGTGCTACTCGGTGTGATACAGGGTGTTCTGCTCATCACACAACGTGATATGTGGGTTATACATGATGAGACCCCGGTACACTTTTCCACCGCTGTCCGATACCTTCTAAACACGACGTATCTCCAGCGGTGGATTGGGCATAGTGGACCTGTGGCTTAGCCTCTACGCTCCCTGACCTTCTTCTTCTTCGACCTAGACCGTCCGACCTACCCAAAAATGTAAAATATATGTTTGGATGACCGGGAAGTGCCACCCAATTTAGACCGGAACACAGTGGGGGAGGCATTCACAGGGACCGTATCCCCTCCCCTATCACCAACCTCTTGGAAGGACTTACGGACCCACATGTTTAACGTGATAGTACTCCGCGTGAACACGGCGGCAATTTTGGCAGTGGCGGGAATCGAACCCGGGCCGACCGAGTGCATTTTCCCGCGCGCTAACCACTAGGCTGTCGCGCCCTCTCCCCGGACCTGAATCCACTGGACTTCTTCTTCTGGGAGCACATGAAAGAGTTGGTGTACTACATACCTATAGACACCGTCGAAGATCTTGTCGCGCGAATCTCTGTTGCTGCGGACAAGATCAGGGTTGCAACACCAAACCAAGGGTCTTTGAAAAAGTGCGAGAATCTTTTCTTCGCCAGTTTCGGCTGTGTAACAAAGCTTACAGACGCCACTTTGAACAGCTCATTTAAGTAATTCTCCGGTGCGAATGACATTATGCCATACATCTATTACTTGAGTCTCTTTTTTTCTCTAATAAAGAATCCACGTGGATGAGTTATGCTTCTTTTACTGCCACTATGAGTGGATTGCGACCCTGGGTTCTAAGGCAAATATTGTTTCTCTTGCTGTGTACTATCACACCTCTTTTTTTGTTGCAAGAGTTCGTGGACACCCTGTACATTGCATGACTACCAATATCGGGCCCGCTGCATAAGAGAAAATCAAGGATCACGAGCGAGTGAAACACCTTGTATTGTCACTGAGAACATCACCAAATTCTAATATACGATTCAACACTAAAAACATTATGCCACTAATCATTTATGATTCTTTGGCTATGAAAGACATAGCTTTAAGTAAGTAAAGTTATGCGTTGCACTACATAATATTTTTATATGATAGTCATAGTATTTATTTCTGCTCCGCTAATAAGCGATATTTTCATTTCAAATTACTGCATATTTTTCAGCAAATCTAAAAATTGACATAGAAAGATGTTTTTAATAACAACTGTTTCAAAAGAAAATTTTTGCCTGTAATATCGCGCTATGCTGTACTGTCATAAATTTTGAAAAATATGAAACGTTTTCTTCCTTTTAAACACATTACGGAACAAATGTGTGAAATTCATCATAAGTTCCATTAAGCTTCGTAATGGAAACAATTTGTATTTTTAATGCCTTTGAGACTTTCGCATCCTTTACAATTTCTTTCTCGAAGAACAACTATTTCTTTTCTTTAATTTCTTTATTCAACGTATAAGGTAATTAGGGTACTTTTTCAAGTCTTTCTGTGAAAGATCTTTGTTATTTTTTATAGATTGTTTTTTTACACTTGTAAAATATGTATTTCCATTTTAAATGTTTCTTACTTCTTACTTTTCATGCACAGTGTATATAAAGTAAGTAAAGTATTTTATACATAGTATATGTAAAGGAAAGTATTAGAATGAAATTAAAAATCAGACTTTTGGAATTTGATAAATCTACACGTTTTGAGCATCGCTGAATACAAATCAATCATTTTTACGTTTCCTACATACGTAGAACAATATATAGGAGACATATTATAACGGGGTCGAAATTTCAATTCTGGTATTTGACGGAAGAGGACGTTTAAAACAACCCTGAACTCAAATCGAACGTTTTTAGGATGAAATCTGTGTGTGTGTGTGTGTATTTATATTGTGTGTATCTATATTAGTATGTGTGTATATGCGTGTGTGTGCTTATGTATAGTATTGTATTTATTGTATATTGGTTATGTATATTGTTGTGCGTATGTATATTGTGTTATGTATATTATTGTGTGTGTTTATGTACATATTGTGTGTGTTTATGTATATATTGTGTGTGTTATGTGGGTGTGTATGTCCGTGTGCTTGTGGACGCGATTTCTCACGAACGAATGAAACGTTTTGAAAATAATTTGGTACGATTATTGCAATCAATGAATACTGGATGGTAATTTTAGATGCAATCGGATGTTCGGAGGATCGTCTCTTGCTAATTTTTGAATAGGTTTTGGAAAAATTAATTATAAAATTAGAACCGTCAAAAATGATAAATAAATAATCACCTCAAACATAATATTTCATTGGGAAACGAATAATATAAATTTTAGAATGCTATCACACACATAAACCGTTTTTGAGATATTGCACGCTTTTCATATGAATTTTAGAAAAAGTCACTGAAAAATCAATACTTTTAATCCTGTTAAAAAGAATTATTTCATACGCAATTTTTCATTTCAAAACGCATGACATATGCTTTAGAATGTTAGGACGAACCGTCCTCGAGATATTGCACTTTTTCTTTAAAATAATTAGATCAAAAGCATTTCATAAAATTAAAAAAGTAGTAAATATCATCAAATATACTGATTTTCCATATACAATATTAAGAAACAAATTTGTTGACATTATTATCGTGAATCTAGTTTGTTCCACTCACGAGATAAAATCCTTCTTTTAATAGTTTTGCATTTTAACGACACAAATAGTCATTTATGTCAAGGGAAATTAATTAAAAGTCAATCTCATTTTAATGAGAATTTTGCCGATAAGTGTGAATCATTGCTCTGCTTAGAGTCAAATTTCAAATTACACACTGTTAATTAATACCAGAAACTCTGTGTCGGGTATTCTGTACATCATTATTTCATTGTAAGAAAAGTTAAGTATTACATTATGTAGGAAAAGTCATATGCTCCCTTTTTCAACCATCGAAATCGAAAATCTAATTCCATTTGGTTAACCCATTAGAGACTGACGTTGCGTTTTCGCAACATTAATTTAAATATTTGTAAATTATTTTCTAAGTAGTGTTTTAAAATATTTTTTGCGTATGTTGTAAAAAAAGGCTTCAGTGCTTTTGGAAAAAAATAGATTTTTGTTTCAGTTTGTAAATTTTTAGAGAAATTAATAACTGCATTGAGTCTTTTTTGCAAAATTTTATTTGTTAACTTTGAGTTGCTCTCACATATGGCAGCACAGGTCCTGTTAAATTATGAAGCAATTCCTATTTTCTACAGACGTTAGTTTACGAAATGGCGTCGAATGGTAAGGATTATTTTTTTGTTTTTATTATTGTAGATAACAGTTATTTGAAATGTTGCGAAAACGCAACGTCAGTCCTTAACAGTGTATGAATGAACGTAAACTGATATTTTATTTGCAATTGGATTTCCTTTTCAGATAAGTCTATATCTCGAAAATAACAATTTCTAACGTTGAATGAAGCCGTGGACTACCTGCAAAAATTAGATGCTGATGGTTCAGAATTTTCATCAGATGAAGATTGGGAAGAGAAAACTGATTTAGTTATAATCCCAACGGGCCTCGATGTTTTAATAGATGACGAATGCATTGATGACGACATATACGAAGATAAATTGCCAATACCGAAAGACATAACACTTGAGGTTGAAATTTCTTCATCTAAAAAACATAATAAAACATCCAACTCATCTAAGAAAAAGAAAGGAGAAATTTCTTGGTCAAAATATTCGCCCATATATGCGATGGTGCCTGATGACAAGGAATCTACAGAAAATGCAAGAAAAGACATAATTATGGAAAAAATGCACAATCTCGAGCCCATGAATGTATTTTAAAGCATCTCTTGGAGCATATCTCTCAAGAAACTGAAATATATGCACATCAGAATAATATTCAAAATTTTTCTCTTTCTGTTCCAATGTTGACCCGCTTTATAGATTTTCTCCTTTGCACTGGATATGTATGGCTTCCTCAAGAAAAAGTATACTGGTCAATTGCTGATAATGTCAGTTGCCCATTAGTACATGCAACAATGTCGCGTGCGATATATACTAGCATAAAGCAGAATCTCCATATGGCAGATAATAGTGCTTTGGATAAAACCGATAAATTGGCAAAGGTTTGGCCATATATAAGTATCTTAAATGCCAATTTTATGAACTATGGTGTTTTTTCAACACATCTTTATATCGATGAAAAATGATACCATACTATGGTCGACATTTTTGTAAAATGTTCATGAAGGGAAAGCCCGTTCATTTCGGGTACAAAATTTGGTGCTTATGTTCATCAGAAAATGCCCCATAATATCGGTGCCCCATAATACCGGCCCCATAATACCGGAAATACCGGTGAATTAAATGAAAAAGGAAAAACGTGGAACATTTGAATCCGCCTTTGATAAGAAACACAACAGTTGAAGACCCAGACCGTCCGACTCGTCCAGAGGACTAAGAGCAGCTATTTGGACGGCCGGTAGAAACACAACAGTGTAATAGTTCATTGGAAAGAGAAACATGGAATGATAATGCTGTCGTCTCAATGGCTACTAACTGGGATACAATTCAACCACCAGCAATGGCTGAAAGGTACTCAAGAAAAGAAAAAAAAATCTATATCCATAAAGCAACTGAAACTCATCGAAAATTACAACAAATATATGGGTGACGTGGACCTACTTGATAATTTTATAGCTATGTATAGAGTGCAAATAAAGGGTAAGAAATGATGGTGGCTGATTTTCACAAACTTTATTGATGTCGCTAAAGCAAATTCATGGAAACTCTATAACATTGCTATAGAGCCAAAACTTTATATTTTAGATTTTCAACGAAGTGTTGCTTTGTCATTACTAAAAACAAAAGATGAAGCTTCTCAAGATATGCAACCTTCATCTTCATTCACCCATTGGTCGGCCATCTGTATTTCAGAATTTAGCTTTGAACGAAACCAGAAAATATCCTACAAATCATATTATTGAAATAAATCAGACAAACAAAAGAAAAATATGTAAACATTGTAGCAGTCAGACAGTAACTGTTTGTAAAAAATGTAATGTGTCTTCGCATTTCAAAGATTTTCATATATTCACAAAGTAATCGCATTGTACTGACGTTGCGTTTTCGCAACATTTTGTATTTCATTAACCAATAAATATGTTTTTCATCAGACACTTTTTTTCTCTTAATTAGTCACTAATACATGTAAAAACTTACTTTAGTTCATTTTCGTCCAGTGAAAGGTAGTGCGGTCCTTAATGGGTTAAGTTCAGTGATCGGTCCTATAACTGAGCACTTGCCTGTCTTATCACAGATCGTTCTTGGCAGTTGTTAAGAGCGCATACTGTTCTTTTGACCTGAGGAAGTGAGCTCCACGACCCTATCTATCCTCGATCTCACTCTAAACAGGGAAGGCTGAGAAAGACGTCAACAGCGCTCTCAAATGCTCAATTTTTGGGGTGTAAAGGTGAAGCAAACTTACAGGTGAATTTTCTCCCTCATAATTTCACTCTAACTCCCGTGGCGCATGCGCATTAGCAAATCTTCAATCGGGGAAAGCAGTTCTTTACCAAGGACGGGGGAAGGGAAAGGGTTATTTCCATCGCAAATCTAAAGGCAAATCAATGTGCTTGTTGTATTTCCACGTGGGCCCACTTTATTTCAATTTTAAGCTGTTAATTTAATATTTTTGTGTTGCATACTTTTGATTTTCCGATTGTGATTGTCCAAAAATGACCGATTTCTTGAGTTTCTTGCAAGCACAAGTTTTCTTGTATGCATATGTAATCGCAATAAATACCTTTAGAAACAAGGGATCTTGTCGTTTAGAATTCTTATCAGGATTATATTTACTCATTTATATACTTAGAACTTTTGATTTTACTAATCTTAAGCCAGTTGATTACCTTGACATAAGCCAGTTGATTAGCTTGTTTGAGACAGAATTATTTTTAATTTTCTATCTCTTCAGGCTGATTTGCTGGATGTGTCGAAGCAGATTGCATTAGAAATAAAATACTTTCAGATTATTTATACTCTGAAATGACTAGGTTATATTTTTTATTTCTATTGATTTTAAATCGTCTCCAAATACGTTAGTTTATAGCACTTTTTATTATTTGAATTATTTGATAAAATAAAAAGTAGAATGACTGTTTATTTTATGAAACATTGACGTTGTTTAAAAATTTTGGCCCCTCAATCATTTAAAGCAAAATATTTAATTCATACAATTTAGTATTTTTAGTTGTGTTAAATTTTAAGCAAAATTAAAAATTTAGTTTTATAAATTTTGAATTTAAAAATCTGAAAATGTATTTTTATCGCATCTGCTAAATGCCTTTATAATTATAAAGGGGTCAGTGCAAAGAAATCTTATTTTCTTTATTTTTCAATCATGGAATAGATTAAAACTTTGATATTTTTTAAAGCCATACGCTAATTTTGTCACTCAAAATATACAAATTTGAGTTATCCTTGCAAAAATAATTTGATTATTTATGAATTAAAATTATTTCTTGAAACATGTTTATGCCCTTAATTTTTAATATATCTAAAACAATAATCTGTTAAAAATAATTTTTATAATATTTCATAAGTGAAGGCGAGGGATTTATTAGGTTTTCCTTTTCGTCAAAGAAAAATTCACATATTTCACTAATATGTAAATTTTATTCTAATTTTTATACCAATAAGTAAATAACTTCTTATTTGAATATATTTTACAATCTATGAAAAAATTAACTTTTTTATCAATATGAAATTAATGTCAATATTTTACAACAAATTTAGAAAATATAAATATAATTTTAAGTTTTCGGCATTTGATAAAAAATATTTTATATTCTTATTCTGAATTTCTTCATAACATAAAATCGTTTTCCATGTTATACAAATTTCATGAGAAAGGAATATGTAATGTGATCAGTTCTACATAATTTTTAACCAGGGTAGCCAAGATCTCGTAAAGGGGTGGGTAGGAGTTATGAGAGAAGGTTGGGGTTACACTGCTGCATTTGATTTTTCAATATGGACCCAATACACAGGGTGTCTCAAAAAGATTGAAACGCGCTTTAATTGTTTACCTGTTGGAGATAAGTGAGCAATGTAAATTGCAAAAATGTTGAACGTAAGGTAGGAAATAAGACTACGTTAATGAAATAGTCCTCCCATTAATTTTTAAAAAATTACACATTTAAATTTTTATACGACCCCCTTCGACAAATTTGATCAATCAGAAAATTTTTATTTTTAATGCAACAAGATCATTAAAAAAACCGCATATCTGGATCTTTAAAATTGAAAGAGTTAAATTTAATTGAAAATTGACATTGTGAATGGGGACCATATATCAAATTAGAAATGTAAATTTGTGACATATTACAGAAAAGATAAAACTGGATTATAATACATAGAATACCCAACCCCGTAGTGAGTACCACTGCTTTATATAATCTCTGTCTATGTAATGCTTTATTTAGATGCATTTGTGATAAAAAATTTTGACACATATTAACGTATTTTTGATCTAAACAATTTCCATCGTTAATTTGTTTATGATCCCTATTTTCACTGATGAAACAGCCTTTCATATGGTACGGAAAAGTGGAATAAGTCAGAGTTTTCCTTTATCATTATTCAGTTGATTTTAAAGAAGCAGATGTGCGAGTTTTTTTTTAAATGATCTTGTTGCATTAAAAATAAAAATTTTCTGATTGATCAAATTTGTCTGAGGGGTCGTATAAAAATTTAAAAAGTGTAACTTTTGAAAATTAATGAGATGACTATTTCATTAACGTAGTTTTATTTCCTTCCTTACTTTCAGAATTAATGTAATTTTTCTGCCAATGGCAGGATTATAACCCTGCTATATTACCTGTCTATGTAATCAAAAAATGTAATTTAGTTTAATGTAAATATAGAAAAAAATTGTAACACAAAACTGCACATAATTTATAATTATTTTACAATTGTACCTTTTAATCTTAATTTGATGTTTATGTACACCTACAATCCATCTATAACATACACTGAACTGACTGAATGACGGAGTGAGGAAGTGGGAGAATGGAAAGGGGGGATGTATGAGAATTATGAGTACTTCTGCTCTAGCTAGAATCTTTGTTTTGATGTCATTCGATCCATCTCAGCATTGAGACTATGAAAAAAAAAATCTAAATTTTCAAAATGTTTAATTAAGAGCAAAGGAATAACGAAAGAACTCACAACCACTTTGCTTTATTATCGAGCTCATCAGCTCTTGATAGAATCTGTGTTTTGGTCTCATTCAATCCATCTCAGCTTCCAGATTATTAAAAAAATCAAACATTTCAAAAATTCGCATTAGGTATGGCGATACAAAGGTATTTTCAAAAACTCACACCACTTTGCTTTTCGAAAATGTGTGATATTCCACTTTTATGTGCGAGTACGGGACCATATATTTTGAAATGAACGATACTATATTTTGGATTACGTCATATTACCTGTAGTTACGGCCACTTATATGATTACAGGATTTATTGACGTTTTCAATTTCTTAAGACATCTGTTTCGCTTTTTCTTTCTTTCAATTTTGAAATTCATATATTTCAGGAATATGTTTAACTGATTGTTGCAGCGGGATAAAAAAAATCTGATGTGGGCAGCACGTGACGCTTTCTGCAGACTCATTCATTTTCTCTTTATTTCTTTAATAATTCATTATATTGAGTTTAATTGCACAAAATAACACGCATACTTATGTGAAATTACACTGTATTTGAACTTTAATTCAATTTCCGTTTTTATTTGGTAACTAGAAGTATTTTCAAAAGCGGCGTAGTAAAAATACGAAAAACTAGAATGTCTCGAAAATGGCTAGTCCTAGACTACTGGCATTGACCTTATTTTTTTTATCTTTAAAAATTACGTATAGAGCAAGAATTTAGTTTTTTAGTAGTTGAGCATATGCTTTATTTTAGATTTTGACGATTTTTTCGGACCATTTCGTAAAAATGGCAGGTTCTTTTTTCTCGAATCGTACCAAAATCTAATGAGCACCAGGGTAACCCATAAGTGAATTTTCTAATAAATTTTGTGAAATTTGGCAAATCAGATGTTTAGCTAGAGTGGATACATTCGATTTTTTCTGCCCATGTCACAAAAAAAGGCAGGGTTTTTTTATTCCGAATCGTAACAAAATCAGCACCAGGGTCGACCGCAAGAGGCTTACCTATAAAATTTTATGAAATTTGGTCAGTTAGTTGAGTTAGAATGGATATATAGATTGCACAGACAGACACATACACAAACACACACACACTGATTACGCTCTAAGAATAGTTTTTTCGTGTTCTAGATGTCCCAAAACGTGTAGATCGCAAGTTGCGATATTCGACATAATTCCAATAATTTCCCTATACTTTACCATGTATTGTAGCGAACGTAAAAATGGTACAAGCATATCTTTTGCTACTACAATAGAGTCTTTATTTCATCCCATGTTGAATAAACATACATTTAATTAATTTACTTACAAGAGGAAATAGTATGCTGTGTTTTTCCGAATTGCAGTGCAGATTATTTTGAAAAATCGAAACAAGATATTATTATATTTATTTATTTCATAGAGTAACTAAATTAAATATTTAATAGAATTTTTCGAAGAACAACATAATTCAGAATAATTTCAAATCCATATTGCATATGTTCAGAAACATAAATAAAACTCATAATAAAGTCAGATATCGTAGATAGAATAAAAGAAGCAATCATATGTAGAATGTGATAAACAGCACCAAGCTTAGGAGGAAATTCGGAATTGAATTCTTTATCAAGGTTGGCATTTAATCCGATTAGACCCAAATCAAAAGCGCGTTTCTGAATACGGTGATTATTTGTTCCTATGGACATCGTATAATAAGCAAAAGATTATACGAATGGATAAAATATTCAAAAATTGAAAGCTTTTAGCAGAGCTTAGCATTCACACGGGTTCCAAGACAATCAGTTAGAACGTAAGGGTAGTAATGTAAACAATTTACCAGGGGGAATAAGGGTGTGACTACATTATGAAAGTATTTCCGAAAATATTAAGCCAAGGAGAATAAGGTTGTAAGAAACGACAATCTTCAAAATATACGATTATAATACACAGGGAATTAATAATAGATATTTATATTATATTGCGAAGATACCCATCAAATGTCAACAAACCTTTACCATCAGAGAGCACTCGCAAATGATATATTTTTTAAAGAGCACCAAATAAAATAGCTACTACAGTAAATTATCTGCATTTTTACATCGATGAGATCCATTTAGTGCTCACGATCGAAGGCGTGAGGATCTCCTCTCTGAATCACTGTAGCGTTGATATTCCACTTACCTGTTAGCCGCTCATTCAAAATATAAGAGGCGTGAAACTTCAACACTCACATGATACTATATTGTTCTGGGTTATATTCATATATTTATTTACAAGATAAATTGAATTATTTACAACATTATATATAAAATTGATACGCAAAATAAACATTCTTAACTTTTCTAATCGTGTCAGCAGACATTAACGTTCTCAAAAAAGTTTTGTTCCGTTTGTCCAGAGGGTAAGGAAAGGGACAATTGCGACTATTAGAATATAGGGAGAGAAAACGGAAAGAGCTCTCGAGACTTTATTATACTGCGGTCATTGATGATTAGGCATCCTATGCATGTCACTGTATAGAAACATTCATCCGATCATTGGCATCGAAGATGTCCCTTTTTCACCTTTAGATCGAAACACATATTCTTACGTTCGCATCACAAAAACATTATCCAGCAAGTGAAAAACATATAAATTGATAAAATTCTGACCCATATTGGGAGTGAGATACACCTCTGGTCCGTCTCTGGGATTGGTCAGAAAATTTGTGAACCTATTGGTTAGCCTCAAGCATTGGCTGCTGATTAGATTTGTTCTCTAATCGCTTAAGGTCTGGCTGAGTTGACAAGTCCGGTGTTTGGGGATTTATTGCTGACAAAAAATTTTGGAATAAAGTATTTTGTGATGTTTGTCACTATAACGTCTTCTCATTCGTTTGACTGTCGCTATGGTTTATCCCTTTGTCAATCCCTCTACTAAGGTTGAATGTTCTAAATTTAAAAAAGTTCATGTCACAGTAGCCTTTAACGGGCCCCTAGGCAAGCAAAAATTCTAGTCCCCCCCCCTCTCCCTCCTAGATTTATTTTAAATATAAAAGAGATACATTGAGCACGGAATTTTTTTCCACTTTTATTCGATTGGACATGGTCACTTTGCTATACATAGACTTAAAGTGTACATTCATCATTCAAACACCTTTCATTATAAAGTTAATTATGTGCTTAAGAACCTTCCTAGGAACCTTGTATAATTAGTTAAACACGTAAAACTTAACTAATTTCTCTTAACTTTTTGTAAAAATTATGTTGGGCGTCATAATAGCTTTGTACAATATTTGATACGAACACTAAATCTTCCATTCAAGACTGAGAAATTGTAATACTTTTCAAATATTGTAATACTTTTCAAAATGTTGTAAAAATAAAAATGAACTGCTTTTTATAATTTACTACTGACACAACATCATTTTACTACTCATAAGTATATATTTTATATTTTCTTAAATTTATATAAGTAAAATAAAAACGATGCAGTAAAACTCCCTAGCATACACAATTACTTCATTTTCTGAATTAAAAGAGCATTGTATGTTAAATATAAATTAGTTTTCTCATATAAAAGAACTTAAACAACTTAGGTTGACTGCAAAAATTGTTGAAATATTTATATATTTTTATGTGGCGTTAACATTAAAACCCAACAATTATAACATTTCAAATATTATTCTTATTCTCATCTATTAGATGCGGAAACTACTAATAGCTTCTATTAAAATTTTATTTGCGAAACAAAATCTAGTTGACTTACCTTTTCACTCAAATTGATGATATATGTGATCTTTTTCATGTGCTAAGTACAGTGTATTTAATAAATAAAATATTAATTGCTTTCAGTAAAATGTTGTTATTCAAACAAAATTTGGTTAACATCTTTACTAACTTTTCGAAATTTGCAACGTACTTGGTATTTCTTCTTTTCGGGTCTTATGTATTCTCTATTTTCTTCTTGATGAAAGGCAAATATCTTGTAATTTATATTTTTCACGGATGTTACTCTCGTCAAAAGTGAAATTGCAACACCTTGAAGGAATGAACGTAGCTATATGTAAATCACAGTACCGGTAGAAGAGAGAGTCATATGCAAATGATTAAGTTTTCCTACGTATCGAGTCACTTGACACACAGTTTCAGGTGATAAAGGCCAGCAGACGGCTTGTCAGATAAATGCTATCAGCGACGATGTGCAGCAGCCGAACTTTCGAAAAAGTGAAGAAGCGATGCCTCGAAGACGTCAGCGAGCTGTATACCAGCAGTTAACGGATGGGGAACGAGATCGTATCCTGGAGTTGCGTGACGTGGGTTTGTCGATGCGTGCAATTACCACGTTTGTTGGGCACGACGTGAGTACCAACAAGCGATGTGTGCCACGATGGAAACGGGAACACCATAGAACATGCCGAAGAGGGGGTGGATTTAATAGGTTCACGACAGAGCGCACAGACTGACACATTCACCGAACGCCTTGTTGAGACCCCTTCGTAACGGAAAGTGCAGTCCGAAATAGTCTGCCGCCATCAAAGGTTGAAACTTGTGTGCACCCAAACCATTCACAACAAGTTACATGAAGTACAGATGCGAGCAAATCGGCCAGCAACTGGTGTGCCATTAAGCGCTCGACACAGGGATGTACGTCTGGCGTAGTGTCATCGTCATCGCAACTGGACCAATGAATGGCATTGGGTATTGTTTACGAATGAATCTCACTTCTGCCTGTGGAGGAATGACAGCCGTGGACGTATGTGGTGGCTTCCCGCCACTTTCCAGCCCATATCATCCAGCGTCACACCGATCCTACACCAGGTATCATGGTTTGGGACGGTGTCATGTTCTATCAGTAGACAGCTCTGGTGCACATTGCAGGTAATCTGACAGCGGACGATTATGTCACACGATTTGTGATGACTGTGGTTCGACCATTGGTGCAGGCCGTCTCTGGCACGGTGTTCTAGCAAGACAATGCCACACCGCACGGTGAACTCTCAACAGCCTGAGCAGAATTCACATCCTTTCCTGGCCAGCAGCATCGCCGGATCTCTCTGCAATTGAACAAGTGTGGGCCCTCATCTCATCTGACTTCAGGTGCACCGGGGTCCACATATACATACTGTAGATGAACTGCGTGCCACAGTGGACACTGCTTAACAAGGATTACATCAGGCAACCCTTAATAGCTTCATCGATAGTATGCCTCGCCGTTTAGCGGCCTGTATAGCTGCCCGTAAGGACCACATTCTTTACTGGATAAACATCTTTATCTTGCATATCTTTGTTCGTTATTTTGAACATTTACATATGACTCTCTGTTCTACTGGTACTGTGATTTGCATATGGTTACGTGCATTCATTCATGGTGATGTATTTTCACTTTTGACGAGTGTAATTTCAAAATTATTTAATATTTTTGTATTTTATTTTAAAAATTTATTTCCTTCCCCACTCTTGTTTCAATTAACGCATTATACTTAATCCCGCTACATACATATAAGTGTACCTTGTGCCCATCAGATAAAACTATATGTCTGTAAGATAGAACCATACAGGCATTTTTAGCTGCGCGGGCGATTGGAGCAAATAGTTGATTTCATTCGACGATCCAGTCGCCGGAAGAACTGCTCAGATATACCTGAGCTTGTAAAGTCAGTTCTCACAACACTTGACCAAGTGAACAAGTTCTTCTTGTGCACTATAACAGACGATTAACGCAGTAGAAATCATGAATGTATACAGAAATTCATATATAGTTATAAAATCAAACATTGTCTCTGGCAAATTGACAAAAATCTACCACGATCGTTAAAAAATCTTATTCAAAATTGGTGTATAAATTAAAGGAGATTGATTCCGATACCAACAAAAGAAGTGTTGTGAAGAAGATAAATAGCATAAGAAGCAAATATCGGAATGGGTTTAAGTAACTTACTTTTAGATAATAAAATGCCAACTATTGCAATGCATTGTCTGATATAGTGAGTACCTGGCAGAAGTGAAAAAATCAACTGTAGCATGTGGATGCACAAATCCTTCAGATATACCTGTGCAAACATACATGTTCAGGTATACCTATACAAGTATACCTGTTCGTATGTAGTGGGCTTTAAGCACATTAATTACCAGGTTCATTATACTTCTCATACATTTACCACGTCCAGAAATCAGAGCCATGCATAATTCTGAAGTATCAGCTGAAGCTCAGATGATGATTTTACCGGTGAACTACAGTAAATTGTGTGCTCTTCCTCTTAGTTTAGGCAAAGGCTTGAGCTTGTCCTTAGTCAATCAACCGTGTCTTTTTTATCCATCCTTCGAAAATATTTTATTTTCCTAATACTCATAGGGCCAAAAGCCTTTAGAAGCTAATTGGGAAGTTTTACTACGGGAGGTTATTAACGGTTAGTTTCGATGCTTTACCACCAAGCCAGAATGCTTGTAAACACAGGTTTATGTTTGAGGTTTCATATACATTATTTCTTTTCTTTTACCTCCATCATATATGTAAATAATGAAAAACAACCTTTTCTGTTAAGAGTATATTTTTCTTTAAGCCATTTTCTTCATTTTCCCCATGTTAGCCTATTGAAAATAGCCGCTAACTTCCTATTCGTTAGAATTTTTTACTGTTGTTTTCTTGCCGAGCATAGATGCTAAGAATGGGAAAGTTTATGCTTTTAAAAAAACGATAAAATAATTGGAAGTATTTCTAATATTTTTGTAAAATGAACGCATTAATTTCGATAAATATAAAAAATACTTCTAGCTATTTCACCGATTTTTTTAAAAAAGCATAAACATTTCTCTTTCAGCATCACTATGTTTGGCAAACAGCAGAGGAGAAAACTGAAAAATAAATGACGCAGGGATTAGGGATTATTTTCCGTAGATTAACATGGGAACAATTAAACGAAAAATTGGAGGGAGAATATTCTTTTAAGCTGAAAGAAAGCAGGACTTTGAAATCCTGCCGAGACAAAACGTCCGTTCTTTGAAAAAAAATATATAAAATTTCAATTTTTTTTCATAAAAGACAGAATACGTGTTTGTAAATTTGAAAAATTCACTTTGAAATTAAAATATCATTATTGATTTGTCATTCTTCGTTCTTTTAGAAATTTACATTCGAAAGCAAAGTTACCGACAAAATATAAGAGACATTTTTATCCTGTAAAATATAATCCTTCAAATGCGCTGGCATGAGCATTAAAAATTGAACTGGAAAAAGTACCAATTTGGGCCGTAACAGAAAGCACTTTGAAATCTGAATCATTTACAAGAGTATAAATCCGATCTTCAAATGCGACATTAATAATTGAGCTGGGGGAATAGAGCAAGATTTGTGAAGAAAGTGTGTTTCAAATTATTCTTAAGAATTTCTCTCTAAGATGATATATTTTTAAATGTAACGAACAGATACTGTAAAGAACAATTGATTAACGATTAAAAATTTGAAGTTTTAGGACAATTGCTAAACATATAATAGCAAAAGAGAAAGAAAAAAGAAAAACGTGGTTATATCATTAATTTATTTTTTCATTATTTCAACTAAATTGCTCGAAGAGGAATTTTGCATCAAAGTTTAGAAAAACGACAGACAAAAATGATTAACTGTCCCACCATAGTGCTATATATATTTTATCCTAACCAGACCACCCGACCTACCCGAAGGTTTATGGTAACTGATTGGACGTTCGGGAAAATGACACCTAATTTAGATTGGAACACAATGGGGTTGACAACCACAGGAACGGTATTATTCTTCCCTTACCCAATCATATCTCAGATGGACTTTCGGACCTGCACATTTAACGTACTCATAATCTACGTAGACACGAAATTAGTTTGGGATGGCGTCGGGGATCGGACCCGGGTCTATCGTGCGCGATCAGCTTATGGCTATCTCTGTCTAAAATTGGAAATATTGAAAAAATAGTACTATTTGATTTTCATAACATGAAAAGGAAATTTTAAGAGACCCATCAATAATTTCCTAGTGTGTGACACTAGCGCTGTATTTGGAATTAAGTATATTATAGTGGAGAAGGTGGTAATATGAGATAGGATTATAATAAAGGAATCACTATAACTATTGTAAAGCTAGTCCGATTTAGAGACGGCTCTATCGCACTACGTCTATAGGTGGACAATAATTTCCCTTCAAAACAACCACTCAATTTGGTGAATGACGCCGAGGTATAAGGACAGGAATAAGATCAACGGTTTATGCCTATTATTTCTACAACAGTGGAGGTTTATGCCTATTATTTCTCCATGACCGAGGTTTCAATCTCCTATCCAGCAGAATCGCAGCCGGGGGCCACGTTCTCGACGGGATTATTCACCGGGTAGGGTCCGAAGAGCGCCCGCCAAGCCCGACCCCGGTCGCCGGCCGGATCTAGGCTGAGGTCATGAATAGACACAGTCCGTGAGATCACAGCCACTTGGAAGAGTCCGAGGTCTAACTGCCTCACTGGTACGACGGCCGGTTCCTCAACAGCCGGTTTCTCGGATTAATATGCCCCCCAGATACGGAGAACCAGAGCTACAGAGTTACGATCCTTACACCACATCTAAGGTCGCGCCGCCCCGGGGAAGGGGGAGGTATAAGGACAGCATTTATTTTCGCAAGGGTCGAAATTTTTGAAGAAACATTATTGATTTTTCCATATTTACTGATCTGGTGACATATCTTTTTTTCAACATAGTTTTAAATAACACTTAAACATTTCGTTAAAATGAGTTTTTTAATCGCTGAAATCCAATGTGCAGGTCAGCATATTTTAGGTTATATACAAATATGATATTCCCATTACCAGCCCATTTTGCCAGGTCTAGATACTGCAATACTTTTGACATTTTTGCAATATTTCTAGACTTGTTTGATTTTTTTAGCTTGTTACTTGGTACAGACACAAATTCTAAAGAACCTGGCTGCCCCAACCGGGAATCGAACCCTTGATCTCAGTACTGAGCTAACCGACGCTGTACCGTTGAGCTACTGGGACGAAATTGTAAGCTCTTATCGTCGAAATGAACTCTGCAAAATGGTTACAAAAAATCGCAGTATCATTACCTAAGTTATTGCCACCATTATCCCTGTTTTTCAGCCTGATAAAAACACCAAATTACAGCTTTGTACCCTATCAATAATCACTGTAATATATTATGAAGAAAAAAATTGGTTTTTCAATGTACTCCCCTACACAGCAGTGGCGTAACAAAAAGAAAAAGAAAAAATTTTACTCACACTCGAAATTTAATCACAATGAGGGTGTAGGTAGATTCAATTCAAAACAATGCTATAAAAACTTGTTATTATCTAAAATTGATGCTCTGCAAAATGGTCGAAAAGAAATGAGGATATAAAGCAGATGAAATAGCTTCGACAATTTTGCTTAATATCGATATTAGATAATGATAAAATTTATATATTTATTTATTACCCAGGCCGTTCAGCTCGCCCAAAGAGTATGGAACAGTTACAGGGGGACTGTCAGGAAAAACACAGAAATAACAATACTCAAACATACAAAGACATTATACATAAAAATACAATACAGACAGAAAATAACACAAGAGAAAACATACTAAGAAAAACAGCACTTTGAAAACAGTTGGGATTCATATAAAAATATGAATTCAAATAATTTAAATTCCCCCATTGCAAGGAAAATTCGTTTTAAATAAAAACAAGAAAGATCAATCATGCGTAAAGCATTGATTATGAAACACTTTCCAACTTCAATGCAATTTCATTTAAAGATCTCTAAAATGTGATACATTCCAGGTAATGTTTTTAAAATTATAATAATACTACAATAATTTATTATATTTGAAAACTTCATCGAAAACAACTAAAATTTTTTCAAATGACGCTATCGAAATATAACACGCCTGGCTCTCTTTATAAAAGCAGCATTTCATTCATAAACATTTTCCCATTCATTTCATTCATCACGATACTATAACAATTTATTTCATTTAAAAACTTAAGACCATGGAGATACAAGTAATAAAACTCTATGCTTAAAACTTCATCGAAAAAAATCGTCCTTCTCCCTGTGAAATCAATGAATATTTCATTCATATCAGCTATGCAGACTCCATGAGCTAAATAATTTTGCGTTAAAGAAATGCAACAATTTTTGTACAACTCATTCTACATATTTTGCTGTTTACATTTTCCATCAGTGAAAAATAAGCTTCGTTGTAGAAATAATCAAATTTGGATGATCATTTAAACTCAAATATATTGTAATTGCGTTGTTTAGATGCACAGAATTTAAGCACAAATAAAGCGGTTTTAGGACAGATACAGCACTAAATATTAATGAAAAAGAACTTTTAAAATCACGATTTGGACACAATATGGATGCCATATTTTATTTTGAAGTGGGTCACATGATCTCTTCATATAATAGTCACGTGATCGCTTCATATAAGGGGTGTAATTATTATTTTAATTTTTATTTTAAAAACTACTGAATATCTTTTTCTGAAACTTTTTTTATATATTTTATGGGATAATTTGAATATTTCCTAAAATTTCCGAAGCAATTTGTGAATTTTAAATTTGCTTAAAAAATGTTTAAAGAATTAGGTCCCATAGGGTTCAATGTATTTTATTTTTTCAACCCGGGTTCAATCCAAAACTAATTGGGTGATATTATTCATTTATATTCCCATAGATCCCACAGACCGTCTGAACAACATACTAAAATTTCATTTTGAAGTCATTTTTACGGCAGTTATCGTGCTAACGGACAGACAGAGAGACAGACAGAATGAACAAAGTTATAAACGCTTTTCAACTTTGTTGTAAAGTGTTAAAAACACTTTTCAACTTTGTTGTAAAGTGTTAAAAAAGCAGAAATTTTTTAAACTCCTTTTAAATAATAAATTAAGATCAAATTAAAGACACCAAAATACTATTAAACGCATTAACAAAACATGAAATATAACAATAGGAAATTTTACAGAAACAGCCTAAAACCCGAAAAAAAATGCGTTCATTAAGTAGTTGTCAATTTTGATCATGATCAATCCTGCAGCACACACACACACACACACGCACACAAAGAGATCAAATTATATCAGATAGATATATTGAGTCAAGGAAAAAAGTCACCTAAAATTTGGAACTCAGTGTAAAATTTTATTGACCATATAGTTTAAAGGGGCCAACATATTATTAAGGAACTTTTCCAGAAATACTTTTGGCAACAAGAACACAGTTTTTGATATTTTTAGGAGCGAGGGTTTCGATATGAGATTTGTATAGTATGGTTTTGAATTAAAGCTGCCTACATCCTCAATATATCTCAATTTTGTGTGTAATTAAACATTATTTTCAACTTTTCACTCGTCGCTGTTGTGTAAGGGAGAAAATTGAAACACCTATTTTCTCTCTTAATTTATATTTTACTATTCAGTTCTCATTTATTTAAGTAATCGTCCTAAAAAAAGCTAAATCGTCCTAAGCTAAATCCTAAGCTAAATTGTCCACTATGTGTGAAACATATTTAAATAATATTGCATTTAAATAATATTTCCAACCTTAAAAATAATTAAATCATCAAAGTCTTAATTATCTGCAATTATTAAGGAAGAAGTTAAACGTTTTGTACAAGATGAATAAAATAGTTACTTGGTGTAAATTCGATTTCAACTTTACCAAGAACCAAACAAGATGGTTATTATAAGATAAGGATGGTTTCCTTATCCTCAAAGATTACAAGTGAATCAACGTTATCTTACAATTATTTCACGTATTAATTTAATTATAGTTATTGTGGAAAGCACTTTAGCAGGTGTTTTGACCCGTTGAAATTCAAAATTATGCATTTTTTAATTTTTTTCTGCAACTTTAAAATGACAATCTATAGCATGTTCTCGTCGATGTCAAAACTTTTACAATGCTATTCTTTTTGCAATTTTTTTCCCTTGAAACATCTATTTAAAAGGATCTGTTATAGATAGAACTCATATGATGACTGATTTGAAATGAACATCAAATTCCGAAGGAGACTAGGGCATTAACAAAGAGTTTCCGTTTTCGGTTTCTTTTCCACTTCTTGTTCAAACATTTTACTTGAAACATCGTTTTCTCAGGATTGACTATAGAGTTTAGACAATGACTAATATGGTTCCAACATCAAATTCTAGAAGTGTTTTAAGAACTCTTTAAGGATTTCCACTTCCACTTCTGGATATGACATTTTCCATTCAAAAATTTACATTTTCCTTGAAATATTTTTTTTGTAACTGCTATAAATATAACTTAAACTGAGATGGATTCAGCATCATATTTTGGAGGCGAATGGGGCGTTTTCTAAGGATTTCCACTTCCGGTGTTTTTCTCTTCCGATTCAAAAACAATTTCTTGAAACATCTATTTCTCAAGATTGGCCATAGATGAAGCTTAAATGATAACTGATATGGATGCAGCATCAGATGAGTGCGGGTTCATTAAGGATTTGCATTTCCTGTTCTGGATATGTCACCCAGTTTTTCCGAAAATTCGCATGACTAAACAAAATAAATATGCAAAAGAGAGTAAAACTGCTTAATAGTTCCGGCAAAATTGGAATATAAAGCTGCGAATTTCGATAAGTTAATTACTATATCCGATTGTATTTATATTCACATTATGTCTATATACAATACAATATTATTTCAATTCACATCACTTGAGATAATTCAAATCGATTCTATTTCAAACATGTTTTATACATTAAAAGGATAGTTATAAAATATATGTGGAAAAATAAAGTAATCAATTCCCATATAAATATTATTTTCCATTCATTAAATATATGTATCTATTGTTTAGGAGTGGATCTACGATAAAGAACAATATGATAACAGAAACACGTCTAATATAATTTTAATTCTCAAATATTTATAAATAACCATATAGGAATATGTTTTGTATTAAAATGAATTTTGCAGTTACATTTTATTATTAGCCAGTGCATTCAAGATTACTCTAAGAACTTTAAATAGATTGGAAGATTAAAAAGAATTATGAACGAGATGGGAAAAGCACGGTGTTATAATCCTATTTAAACTTGAAAAGAACACATAACAAATATTTAGTTTTACTTAATCCTCTTTAATTAACAGGCATAAACAATTTTTATAAAACCAGCTCAGATTGTTTAAGTAGCTTTACTTTTTTTTTGTATGTGTAAAGTGTATATGCACGTAGTTTTACATTGAATCATGAAAAACTTCAAATAAAACAAATAAAACACGAATAAAACAAACTTTGTGAACTATAATAGTGCCAAGAATAATTATTTTTCAAATTATGTAAGCCAAATAAATCCCATATTTATATATTCCCTGCACAATATATATCAATTCTCTAAGTTAAATTTGTTCAAAGCATACTGACAGTCTAGTGCAGTCTTTATTTATACATTACAGCAAAATATAAAAGATTTTTCTAATTCATATTTATTCAACAACACGTATATTTACCAAATGTTTGTTATTTCTTCAGATTTAGAGAGTTGCAACTTGGTTTAAGAAAGTTGTAACTCAGTTTAAGAAAGTTGTAACTTATTTAGAGAGTAACTCGTTTAAAGTGTAACTTGTTCAGAGAGTTACAACTTGGTAACTTGCTTAGAGAGTTATAACTTGATTACTTAGAGATTTTGTTGCTTAGAGACTTCAGGCTTCGAGATTTGTAGTTAAGTTGCTAAGAAAATTTGTTGCTTAGAGACTTCAGACTTGTAGTTAAGTTGCAGTACTTGGAGATTTGTAAGAAAGTGTGTTGCTTTAAAGTACGAATTCAATGTCGTACATAAACAGTGTGTCCCACAAACATTGACCTCGGCTTTTATTCCCTAAATATTGATCTTAGACATATATAATAAATTACAAAGTTGCGTAAAAGAAGGTACAGAATTTTATGAAATCGATAAAAATTTTCAGGGATTAAATTTGAAGAAATACAAAATTTACATTTTTACACGGCCCCGTACAAAAACATTTCCAATTGAGTAAAACGTGCCCCATGCACTAATAAGGTGATGTATAAAATTTCAGTATTTTATCATAAAAAATTCCAGAGATATGTTTAAACAAAGTTAGTTAGGGATTAATCACAAATTAAAATGAAAGTATTTACAGCAAGCGTGCAAATGATGCAACGCAGAAATACATCATAGGCAAATAATATCTGCCACTTTATATTTATTTACAATTTTTCAAAAATATGCTTCCTGAAAAATACCTTAAAATTTTACTTGATTAATTACAGAATAAAACTTGGAAATGGCGCAATCAAAATGAACATTAAAACAGCTTAGAAATGTATGCATATGCAAATATCTGCCTCTGATCGGTGCGTCACACAATCGCAACAGACGCATCATCCCATGAGAAAGTTGTTTTTGCTCTGCCTTTGATCGATCGCCACGCTTACGCAAGCGTAGCGCGCGCAGCCCGGCAGTCTGAGTGGTCCTTAAGTATTTCACATTTCTGCTACATCTTGAGAGTGTAGTTAGCCTGAACCGACAGTATGTCGCAATACAGCAACGAAGAACTTTTTAAAATGCTTATGCTGTGCAGTTTATGCAATTTCAATGCTAACGAATAACGAAACTGCACGGGAATATCATCGCACGTTTTCCAATTCTCGACATCCTTCTGGAAGATTTATTTTCCGATTAGTGTAACGGTGAATGAAAGAGGAAGTGTACATCGTGTAGGTGGACTAGGTAGGCCCAGGCTTCACTCAACTGGTGTAGAAACTGATATTTTGGCTTACTTTTGTAGTCATCCACATAGTAGTGTTCGTACCGCTGCTTCATAAATGAAGGTACCACGTGCAAAAGTATGAATAATACTGAGACGGAATAAATGGCATCCGTTTAACATTCATGGTGTGAAAGAACAGGAGCCAACAGATTATCAACGTCGCCTAGATTTTTGTAATTGGGCTCCAAATCAGGAAGATGCAAATCCCTCTTTCCCGCAAAGAGTAATTTGGACTGACGAATGCTGTTTTAAACAAGATGGATGCATATATCCTCAAAATGAGCACTTCTTGTCTGACACAAATCCATTCGTGGTACGTGATATTTATCATCAGAAGCAATTTTCTGTGAATGTATGGTGTAGTATTTTCAGAAACCGTTTGCTTAGACCCATACTCTATGAT
Source organism: Amaurobius ferox (assembly GCA_951213105.1). Classification (NCBI taxonomy): domain Eukaryota; kingdom Metazoa; phylum Arthropoda; class Arachnida; order Araneae; family Amaurobiidae; genus Amaurobius; species Amaurobius ferox. Next base: position 45,402,238 of record OX578133.1, read on the forward strand.
GGTACGTTGACGGGTGACAGATATGTTAATGAGATTCTAAATGTGGTTATTCCTGATTTTATGGATGAACTGTCCCTAACAGAACTTCCACATTTATGGTTTCAACAGGACGGATGTTCAGCTCACCATACTGCAGTTGTGAAGCGCTGGTTAAATAACGAATTTCCAGACAAGTGGATTGGCTTGCATGGACCAGTCGAATTTCTCCCAAGATCGCCTGATTTAACGCCTATGGATTTTGATATGTGGGGTCGTTTATGCACGACTGTTTATCTGTCATCTCCCTTAAATGAAGCAGAGTTGCAATAACGCATTCAAATTGAAAAAGAACTTGATTAAGTGCACAGAAGTGTTATCAGGCGAACGCAGCTCTGTATTGGCATGGATGGACAACATTTTGAAAAACATTTCTAATCTTTGTGTAAAGTTATTATTTCTGCGTAGTGCAGATACTTTTGAACCAATAAATAGCAAAATCATTTTTTATTTATGTAATCATTGCTTTCGTTCGTAATTTGTGTATGATCCCTGAAACGCAATCTTCCGACATGATTTTTTCCCCTCTGAGAAACCATGTTGGTGCATCGAAAAGTAGTTAAAGTCAGCATTTTTGTCTTTTCATATCTCTCGGACTTTTTATGATAAAATGCTGAAATTTTGAACATCACCTTATTAGTGTATGGGGCATATTTTACTCATTGGAAATGTTTTTTACGGGGGCCGTATAAAAATTTAAATTTTTCATTTCTTAAAATTTGATTCCCTTGAAGATTTTAATTGATTTCATAAAATTCTGTACCTTTTTTTACGCAACTTTGTAATTTATTATATATGTCTAAGATCAATATTTAAGGAATAAAAGCCGAGATCAATGTTTTTGGGACACCCTGTATGAAGCAAAGTTTTTTATGCAATTACTTTGAATGTAAAGATAATGCTAATAAATAAAAATCTGTGGACAGCTCATGATTTTTCCCACATAATGAAAGGATGTTACTTATTTTACAGTGAATTATGATGTACAAGATCCACGACACAATATTTTTGGCATTTTGCAGCATATTAAGGATGCACTTTTGCATGCAATCATTGCTATTACGTGAAAGTATGGTTGCCGTGATTGGCGCTTTTCAGGGTATGGTTGACAAATTTTGAGAAATATTGCAAACTTGATAACTTTTGTCGACGTTCTAAATCCACTTGGACATTCTCGAAATATCAACTAGTTTCAAAGATACGAGCACTTTCCAGTATATTTTATGGAGAGTATATAAGGAAGCCATCACTCAGTTGGAGAGATTTGATGCAATACGAATGAAACTGATGTGTTGAAGACCCAGACCACACGGTCAACCCGAAGGCTTCTGGCAGCAATTTGTGTGATCAAACTGAATTTGCCGGGTCAAACTGAAGTGTGAGATACGTAAGTGTAAAGAAGACAGTGCTGAGAATTGTATCCTCTGTTTTCAGAATTTAATTGAGCATTTAATTGCTGTTTTATTGAACCTGAAAGTTGTTTAGCGCTCTTGTAAGATAGTTATCGAGCTATATTATTCCTGTTTGTACTATTTACTTTTAAATAAAAGCGTTAATTATCCAGAAATTTGGACTCATTTTTGTATTCTGGGAGTACATCCACGATTTGAAAGGATTCATCGTAAAAACACTACATGAATTGAAATTTGGTGACTTAAGCAACGTATCAATCCAAACAGTCGTCATCAATATGCAATTTACATTTAATTAATTTCCCGGAAAATAAATGACTGTTGGCGAAATCTTTGGCGTCAAAATATGAAAATATTACAAAAAGTATCTCCTCCAGTGAATGGAATAAACTATATCGCCGAGAGTGCTGTTAACAGATTTGTTGCATAATATTGCCTATGGAAAATGAACAAACATATTTGATGATACAAACTTTGTTTTTAATGTTATGTAATTTTTTTTATTTTTTGATAAGTTTATCTGAAAAACGTGCAATAACTAGAGAAAAATTCATGTTAGCGTTATAAAGGTCATGTCATTCATTTTATGACACATTACATACGAAATGCTTTTTATGTAACAAGTGCTGGATGTCCAGGTTTTTTAATGATATTTTTTTTTCAAAAATTCATTTGGAAATTTTGTAATATCTCGAGAACGGTTCATGATAGTGTTATAAAGTTTATATCAATCGTTTTATAATAAAAAATTGCGTTTAAATAATTTATTTAATTATCATTAGTGAAGATTCTTATTACGTATTCAAAAATTAGGGAGGGGGCTTCTTAATATTTGATAGCGTTTAAAATCAATATAGTTTCAGTATTCACTGATTATAATAATCGTACGAAATTATTTCCGAAAAGCTTCATTCATTCGTGAGATATCATATCCACAGACCGACGAACACATACACTAGCATACATACACATACAGGCATCACCTCAAAAACGTTCGATTTGCGTTCAGAGATGCGTAAACGTACTTTTTCGTCAGAAACTCTAATTTGAATTTTTGAAATCTTTGAATCTCTGTTAAAAAATTCAAAGTAAATTTAATTTAGAGTTTCAAAAATTTTAAAAGCAAAATCAATCGGTGCTCGGTGGTAAAGTAAATCTTGCAATCCCTGCTATTGCTATCTTGCAATCCCTGCTTGCAATCCCTGATTGACAATCATGTTGATAATTATTTCTACAAAATATATTGAAATCTTGCAAAAACACCACTTTGTCGGAAAAAACTCCCCGACTAAAAGAAATACTGAATCCTATTTCCAAAAATATGTCGGCGTGGTGGCCGAACGGTCAAGGCGAGAGTTTCCAGCGATCGATCGGCCGCCGCGTTGTGGGTTCGAGTCCCACGTAAGACATGGATGTTGTATGATGTGGGCGCAGTGTGTTCCGCCCCCTCTGGTGCGCCTGGGGCAACGTCCTAGGACGGCGAAATGGTTCACGATTACGGCCGAATATAGGGCGAATGACGAAGAATCTAGTGCCTGGCCATTGGAAAAAAGTGACAGGTATTGTCTGATATTACATTTGATTTTCAGCAACATTGAATTCTACGACCCAGACCGGGGGTGGTTGCTCACCCTGAAAGTTTAGAGCGTCTGTTTACCCTACCGATGCAATATTGAGAGATATTAAACTTTATTTTATGAAATATTAAAATAATACAAAACATCAACACACAAATGAGTATTGCACTTTTATTCTTTGAATGCGCTTATCTCGAAACATATACATTTGTAGTTTCTCGCAAAGATTTCAAGAATCGTTTTATACGTTTTTATGAATTTGTTTTTGTTTTGTTATAACATTGTGAAAAGTTGAACTGAAATTACATCTGTAACTTACAAAAATAAATATCAGCTAAGCAATTGTTAAGACTTTTATAAAAAAATTAAACAAAAATGTAATAATAATTCGCAGCATTTAAAATTAAAACAATGAATTAATCCTAGTTCACAAGTGTATTAAGAATGTTTTATTAAAAACAACATGTAGTTTAATTATATGTATGAAAAGGTAAGATATCATGCACGCAACAATCTACTATGATTTTAATTACTATATACTACTATTAACTACTACAATAATAACTTTTATGTATTATATCTCAATTTCCAATTATTTTTTATTTGTATTTTAAAATATAGTCGTATATTTGTATGTCCTAAAAACTTCCATGACCATAATTTTATTTTTTAAATGTTAATCTTGTATTAATGTTGTCAATCTTTGAGCATTTTAGAAGTAGAATGTCCCCTTAAAACGTTTAATCGAGATTGTTCCATCCACAAAATAGGCACGAATAATAGCAAAACAAATTAAAATAATGATATTAAAAATGCTAATGACTTTACGTTCTCTATTACAGAGACTAGGAATTTAGGCAGGTAATAAATCATTTTCGTCACTGAAATTCTGATGAAATGTGTTCACAGACTATGAATGACAAATTATAGGTGCTCTGATAAGGGAAAAACGTCGAATCATTACCTATTTAACGCACGTCGTACTTTCAACAGTCCGTTATTTCGGGATGAAAGCGAAAACGAAGTTGATCTGCTGAAAAGTCTGAAACACTAATTTCCCAAAGCACTATAAAACCAGGAAATAAATGTTAAGATCCATTTATAGTCATTTATATGACAGCTTCTTTGGGATTTCTTGATAGGTAAATTATTTTTACCGGTAAGAGTTCAAAATTTATTTTCGGATACTGCGCATTAGTTAGCCACCAAGGACTTCATTTAGAAATAATTATTCTTGATACTCGCACGTTTTATTTCATATAAGTATCTAAAGTTTGAAATAAATTATAAAATTCATTTAATTAATGCATTCAGAAAGCGCTTCTAAAAAGCGTAGCTATTTTTCGTTTAGCATTATTTCTTACTTAAATAACTTTACAATGGTAAGAGTACATCGAAACTACCATTAGCATAAATAATAGATCTTTATTCATCCAAAATATATCTGTACAATCCTCATCTCTTTGTTCTAGTGTTCAAATTAATAATATATATATATGATTAAATATATATATATATATATATATATATATATAACTTAATATATATTTATATATATAACATATAACTAAGTATCTATAAAAACTAATAACTCTTTGTACTCGTTTTGTACTAAGTAACTAATAAAAGACTAAGTAGCGTATTTTCAAAAGATATGAACGAACACTAGGACAAAGATATGTATATAAATTATGGTTCTGAAGTATGACTATCTACACATGTGTAAGCCAATTCGTTTTAGGTTTTCAATTTTCTCAATCTATTTTAATTTATAGTACATTGGGGTGTCTAATGGCATTTTGTTCACATTAAAAAGACCATTAAATGAAATGCACTATTTTGAAGGTAATGTTTTGTAGTCACCGCCTGAAGATTTTACAATTACATTACCTTCAATCCTTTGTTCGTCACTTTCATTTTTACAATTCTTTTTGAATTATTAAGGATTATTTCCTGGTTTTTCTTTTTGGTGACAAGCATTCTCTTGAGTCTTTTCTGGTAAAAAAATTGAATTCTTTTGTTTGCTATGAAAGTTTTAATATATCTCTTCAAGTTCTACATTAATTCATATATATATATATACATATATAATTGAAGATTTTTATGATTACTTGTAATATATATACCCGAGAAATACCAATGAAAATTGCTTGTAAACTGAAGGTTTTTGCAAATCAGAAGCCTAGTGTAGCACGATGAGCTATGCAAGAAGTTTGGAAATTGAATAAATGGAATCTAGTGATTATAAAAGGAATAAAATGAATATGAAAAGCATTTCTGAAACCATGTACGTTATCAAGGGCCATACATGTTTCATTAATGCTGATTCTACGTTTCTGTTTACATAACTGTAAAGTGTATTACAGAAATAATGTAAATGGCCCGACGTAGAAGAAAAGACAAAGTGGATCAAAAACACAGAAAAATCAAACATGAATATAAAATATTCTGTTACACCAGCTTGTGGCTAATTATTGAAATGAGGATGCAAAGTATTATAAAGTAATATCAAAAGAATATAATGAAAATAAAATGAAAATATATCTACCCCTAGTACTGTGGTACTTCTGGAAAAGCATGTGTATGACCAATCATCTCAGAACAGGTTACAGTGAATTTTTTGTTACTGACTAAGCAGTTTTCTCAAAGCAGGTTAAAGTGAATTATACGAATAGTTTAACTGTTAGAAGAAGACATGGAGTTTATGAATTATTTAGAAATGCTAGAGTATGATCTGTCAATATGTTGCTGTAATTGTTGCAAGTTTTTGAATTTAAATTTAAAATGTGTTTTAATAAAAGAAAAAATAAGATTGGGCGGGTAGTTATTTTTGATGACGGTGTTGATGAATTTATGAAGATGTTCTTTGTAGTAACAAGGTGTGCTTAACATTTTGATTCTTAATAACTGGTTATTAATAATATTTCTATATACAGATTTGGAAAGATTGGAAGAGAAATGTTGAAGTTTATTTACTTTGTAGTTATAAGTTTCTGTTTTGTCATAGATTTTAAATTGTATTGTATTTGCATTTTTAATTGTTAAACTAACGTCTAGAAAATTGATCCAGTTGGATGTATATACATTTATATATATATATATATATATATATATATATATATATATTCCTCAAGTACAATCAAAATGAAATATAAAATATAAAATCCAAGGCGTGTAGTGGTTCCTGGGAGTGTTTCCTGGGATTAAAAGCATGCTTAAACCAGGAAAAGGGGTCGCAATCCCCCTTGACTTCTCTACAACCCCGTAAACACACAACTTCTAATTGTATTAATCCATTTTCAATCTCATTTTTTCATATTATATATATATATATATATATATTGAGGAATTTTAATTTACTTGTATTATATATACCTGAGATTGATCATTTATTGAAATGTTCTGCATAGCAAAAAGGAATATATATATATATATATTGTGGCGTAGTGGTAGCGTGGGTTTATAGTCACAGCCAAATAACTCTCGAGTGACTTCAATTCTTTATTTACTTACAGCAATTCGGTAATATACAAATTAGGTCACAAAGGTACCCAAATCTGAAGTGAGGCGAATAGTCCGCTGAGGTCACTCTGACGTGTTCAAGAAAATGTCCAAATCAATTTCCCGTGGAAAGTCTATGAGATGTGAGTCTCTGGCGAGGTCTCAAGATGAACACTCGCAAAGCTTTGGAATGAAGCTGACGTAAGTCCACAATGCGGTGACGTCCTGTCACTGCAAATGCTAGACCCGGGTGGTCTGAATTTTAGACTAGTGGTAGTCTATATGGATCGAGTCCTACAGGGCCCTCGATCTCTCTTCCGTTCCCGTATTTAGGTAAGGAACTGTCGCAGAAGGCTTCTGCTCAAAAAACAATACTACAGGGCCTTTGCCCGAGAAACACTCTCTTTCCAAAAAGACGAGCTCTCTTGTCGAAGATCAGATCTTATCTCCTCTCGAAAACTCTGCTCCAGTCACAGACTATTATACAGCCCTGTCACTCTCGATAGTTTCGTTTTCGCGGCGGCCATTAGAGATAGACCAGAGGTTCCCAAACTTTTTTTTCTCGTGGACCACTTTCAAAGTTTTACTATTTTCGGTAGACCCCCTGCTGCTACATTTCTACTGTATTCCCAAAACTTCTGAAAAATATCACCCCAAAGAAGGTGTTAAGAAGAAAAAAAAAAGTAGCACATTTTCTTGTGTCCTATTTATTAAAATAATACTTGTGGTTATACAAAATTATAAACATTTATTTTTACAAACAATCAACAATTGACAAAAAATCAACAATGAACTCTGAAATGTAAATCAACAATATAAAATAGTCATACTTTTATGAGACGGATGTACTTGATGAATTGACAGCAAATTATCAATATTTGGCTTCAGTTTTGTAAGAAGTAATCTCAAATCTCCCCGTTCTGTGATGTTCAATCTGCTCCTTTTTTTGGTTAACAGGTTGGTAACGGCACTAAAACTTCTTTCGACAAGATATGACGAGGGAAACGCTATCAAAAATTTTCTCGCAATTTCCCACAGCCCAGGATATTTTTCGGGGATTTCTGCCTGCAGCCAAAATGTTTGATAGCCTTTTTTAAATTTCACCTTCAGTTCCTCGTTGGTGCTGAGCTCAAGTAGCTCCTCTTGTAATACCACATTCGCCTCTTCCGTTTCATTAAATGGGGTTATGATCCATGGTGGTATTTCCATCGTCAGAATATCTTCAAATCTATTTTTGAAGTCATCATGCAGGGTATTTAAATGTTGAGCGTATGTCTGAATATCCTCATCAAGACATTCTATCTGTGACAAGTGCGGAAACTGGGAGAATTCGCGCCGACTAATGTTTTGCTTCATTAATTTCAATTTACCAAGAAAAGCCGAAATTACACCCTTTGTTTATCTATTGTTCTATTCAATTCTGTGTTTAACCTGAGTCTCGAATATTTTTGAATACCTACCTAGTGAATGATGCTACCTGCCTACGTTGATAGGTAAATCCAAGCCACATTTTTGTTCTTTATTATGAAAACCAGAAAATTTTTCGTGGACCCCCCCTTATAACTTGTGAACCCCTGTTTTCTTTTCACGTCTACGTGGACCCCCGTGTGGTCTCCTATGGACCCCTGGGGGTCCACCTGGACCACTTTGGGAACCTATGAGATAGACCAAACAGAGGGTTGGCGCGCTCTTGGCGATGGTCTGGTTTAGGTCCAAGACGATTTTCAATGTTATAACCCTATTTCGCTCGGCGAAAACTTAGAACAACAGACTAGCGTGGTTTGAGTAACGTGAAAAAGGATTATTTGTTAAGTGTTTACATCATTTCATAGAAATGGATTAATAAAAGAAAATTGATTGCGTTACAGGGTATGTAATTTATGTTTATTGAAATTGAAATAATTGTAGTTATCACCATCCTACATACGTGTTCATTATAAGTATACACGTGTTCATAAGTATACACGTGTTCATATAAGTATACATGTGTTCATCATACGGAATTAGTGCTGTGTTATTACTGCCGGATTAGACTAAATTTTAAGAGGTAGTGGTATAATTAGTTAAAAAATATTTTCCGTATTTTTATAAAATGTGAAATAATTGATATTTGGATAGCTTTTTCTTAGTTGAATGTGATATAGTATGTGTATATATTTATGTAAAATTTTTAATAAGTGCCTTATGGTGGAAAATCCCCCCCCCCTCGGGTAATTAATGATTGAGTTCCACAACTTCGATAGTGCATTTATGTAAATTTGATATTTACTATATGAATATTTTTATATTAAAAAAAAAAAGTTTATTATCAGTATCCCAGAATAAATTAAGGATCAAGTAATTAACGATCAACACGCTAGTATACTTTTTAGACTGAAAATATTATATAATATTTCAGTCTTTTGGGTATGTTAGCTTGTAATATTTTGTGCATTATGTTTTATAGTGAGACAATGCAATGTGTCTATTTTTTAATCTATTTCATGATTATTTGAATTAAATATATAACTATGGTTATTTAAATATTCTTAAACTAATGAATATATATTTATGTTGCAGATTAATGTATTTTTAAATCCTGATCCTTTCTATAGTTTCAAAAATTATAAAAAGTACAGTCCTCAACATTTTGTTCCCCTCCCGTTTAAAAAAAAATCGCCAAGCGAGCGATAACGCGCCAAATCTGGCAGACGCATCGTAGTTCAGTTGGTCCAACTCAAGGTAAATGGAAGTAAGAGAGGTAGGCCATTCGTTTCTGGCAACCTACTCCTGTCCAGAGTTCTTGGAATTGCTGACGTCACTGGTCCCTAGCCGTACCTTTCCGAAGCGTGGGAAAATGTGTCGATGTTTTTAACTCTCGCGTTCCTAATGTTGAAAATAATTCAAAGCACTCAGTTTTTGGAAATAATATAAATGACCAAATGCAAATTCTGAGTCAAATGCAAGCGCATATTACGGAACTCAGTGTCATTTCTAAAACTTCAATACTGCCTTTCCAAAAAGGCATTCTTGTTTCAATAGCAAGCTTAAAAGGCCTTTATGATGGCATGAAAGAAAATAATATTAAATACATAATGACAAGTACAGTCAATCAAGATGCTTTAGAAAATATATTTTCCCAAATTAGAGGTAGGTCTTGGATGATTTTATAACCATCCTCTTACTACTGATTTCAAATCCCGACTTAAAACATTATTGCTTGGGTCTAAGCTTCCTATGCCAATAAATACAAATGTGGAAAATGACCAAGATCAAACACTAACTGCGACTTTATTTTTTAAATTAGAAGGAAAAGACGATGCAGTCAGAATCACTGCAGATATTGAGCCTCAACATAACATTCATTTCAGTCCTGATGTAAATGAAAAAGAAGCCTTGCATTTTTGTGCAGGATATTTGGCATATCGTCACAAAGAAGCGCAGTTAGGAACTTATTCATATCTAGTAGAATCAACATCCGAAAATGACAATAAATGGATTGAATCTTTATCAAGAGGTGGTTTAATTGTTCCACATGATACCTGGGTCACCAAACAGTCACCAAATTAGAAGACATTTTTTTAAAACTACACGGAAATTTTATTTCTAATTCAAAAAATATTTTAGGGAACCTCCAACTGAAAATAAAAGAACAATTTCCTGAAATAGCTCTTGATGTTGTAAGAACATATACCAGAACCAGAACCTTCTTTCGAATAAGGCACATAAATGAACAGATGAAAAGAAACGCCATGAAAAGAAAAACTGAAAGAATTTCTAGTCATTCACGTGAAGAAATGAAAAATAAGCAATGGAGAGAGAGAGTTAAATTTTAAGGTTTACTCATGACTTAGTAGTTAGGAATTGACGGGCTGCGTGTGTTAGGTTTTCATGGTTTTCCTAACATGTAACATAAGTGTGACGCAGCTTCCCTTAAAAAGTCCTCCATGAGGGCATTCCTCCTTTATAGAATGGACATTTTTAAAATTATCCTTCTCTCCCATAGGGGAACATCCATAATCCAGTCATTTGATCACTGACCTTTGTAATACCAGAATTAGTTGAAAGATCGTGAGATCAAATCTAGTAAAGTCACTAAAGAGGTATTGGAAGATATACCCCCCCCCCTTTCCAGAAACCTATCGAAAACTATTGAAGTTAGAAGGAAGGATATTAGGAGAAATAGGAAACAACTCATTTCATTATCGCCCCCCCCCCCATTTTTCTGTCGACTCAATTGATTACAAGGGCGGATCCAGGGGGAGGGCGCATGGGGCGCGCGCCCTCCCCGAGAATACGATTTCAAGCCAGAAAAAAATCAAAATATAAAATTATTAGAAAAATAAAAATATAGGAAATAAATAAAAGAATTTACAGGAACGAAATATGCTTAAAAAATCCGACAACACAATCCAAAATAGAAAATATAAGCTGAACTCAAGGAAGTATCGAGAAATTAAAAAAAAAAATCGGTGGAGGAGGTCGTGGCTTGGTCATAGAACAGTAGGGGTTATTTATTTTCACAAATGAAATACATTTTGTTGAATAATGAAAAGAAAATTCTGAAATATTCGATGATAGTCTAGCGATGTTTTCACACAGAATCCAGTGTTTCTTTCAGGTATACCTCTGGGGGGCGAACCCCCCTCCCCCGGAGATGAGTATTTGCGCCCCCGGACGACATTTTATGTTAACCAAGATTCTATTTATATGACACAGCACTTAAATATATGTATACTCGGCTAATAGAAAACTTGTTCCCCATAAAATCTCATTCGCCCCCTCCCCCCCGACCAAAATGCCCTGAAAGAAATACTGGGTAAGACTTTCCTCAAATTTTCTAAGATAGTTTGCTAGGTGTGCTTTCAGAGCGGTAATAGCTAATTGAGTTGAGAAAGCTAATGAGAAGTAAAATTTCATTGAATTATGACCTTATGCTTTATTTTTCGGTATTTTGTAGCCGGGACGAACTTTGTGCCAAAAGTTAAATGTAGTAGGAAAGTAAAAGGTTTTCAGAGTTTAATATACGAAAAGGAAATTACCGTGAACATGGAACCGAAACTCACAGATTATAGAGTACTGAAACCTGCATACATTGCAGATTCTGATCTTTCGAGTGCGATAAGAATTTCTATCTTACAATGTTTATAATCGCGCAACTTCGACCTTTTTAATTGGTGGTTGATACCAAGCAGTCGTGATTCTGGGAATACCTCGATCAATAATTCCTCAAATGTGTGAACTCGAGACATTGCAACATACGTAAAGCCAATCGAAAATTGGGATTTGTCAATTTCTACAACGCACTGATCTTGGGTTATGTCTTGACTTCGGAGAATTGCATATGCGAGATTGCATATGATACAATACAGTGTTCTAGAGTTATGCCTTAACTTAGGTGGGCGTTGATTGCACATGCAATAGAATGTAAGAATATGCAATGAACATCGTACGAAAATAATGAAAAACTATGGAACAGACACAATTTTTAACCAAAATCAGAAATAGAGACATCAAATTAGAAAGAATTTTAAGGGGAACTAGTTTAATGATTTGTCTCTGTGGCTGCATCGGAGACGGTGAGACTTGGTTGAAGGGGATGGGAGCAAGATTTTTCACGTGAAAGCGACTAATATGGTTTCATTTGTATTTATACGAACTAACTACAAAGAAAATTTCATCACAATCGTTAAGTCGTTTTTGAGGAAAATTATTTCGTTTTTTATACTTTTCACATAATTTTCTAGTTGTTTCATACTATTTTCGATTTCCATAGCCAAAAACCTAGTCCGCGTTAATTTAGACCCTGTGCAAAAATTTTAGTTGTGCCCATTGTGCAATCAATTGTTGCAGAAGTAAAACTTCTTTGTCAGAGGCCAAACTTCAGTAAGACTTTTTCGCTCGGCGTATTGGAGAAATTGAGGGAAGATGACGATATTTCCCAGCACCTTATTAAAGTGTACAAGACACTTTGGGTGTCAATTGTCACAGCAGAGCGAGGTTTATTTACTTTGAGGGGACTTAAAACTTGGTTGAGTTCTCAAATGGCCGAAGACCTGTTGACAGGACTCGCTCTGATGAATGATCATCCCCATATTTGAGTTGATGTAGAGGTCGCAATAAATTAATTTGCCACAAAGGAAAGTTAGTTTATTTTATAAATACTATTGGCTGAGATATGAAAAAATAAAGATATTAAAAGATGTATAAGATATAAAATGATAGAAATAAAATTATATTAAAATATGAAAAATGATATTTTAAAATATATATCTATGAATATGCTCGGGTTTTTCTTTGACTTCTCAATGTTTTGCGAGTTCATTCAAGGGCATAACAAAACACGACCACAAATTTAACAAAATAGACGTAAATTAGTTTTCTAGCTTTGCGCCCCACCCGAAAAAAATTTCTGGATCCGCCCCTGATTGATTAAAACCTACTGACTGGTTGGACGTGTTAGACTTTCATTGATTTTCAAACATACAGCGTAAATAAGGCACAATTTCGGTAGATGTTCCTTTATGAAAGGCATTTTCAAAATCTGGTCACAACTGAACTTATCCTAAAAATTATACTCAACTACTTACAATCGTAATCCGTGGACCATTGTTTAATCAAGGTTATTGCCACTCGTCAGAATGGAACAGGCAAAGTTTTGCGAACCACTAAACTCAAAACTCCTCAATGCAAGGATTTTACAACTTTTTTGGCATAAGTATTTACTTCAAACCTAGCAATGATGCAAGGCATATATATTATCCCCGGGAACAGGTCATAAAATTCTTAGGTTTACATTCAGGTTTACAGCGAACGATTTCTATCCTATAACAGGACGTTGCATACGATCAAAAACACACTCAACTGGTTATCCGCCACCTCCTGTGGACCGTATTTTTCTCTTTCATTGCAGATCGTCCGCACAGGCAGGCTATAAAATGCTCACCAAGCACAAAACTCCTTAAAGCATAGATTATTTATTTATTTGAGAAAACGATTTAACAAAACCAACAACTACCAGAAGAATTCAAAAATCCTTGCTAGGACAAAATCATATACGAGTATCTTTTCTCCGCTGAATCACTTTTACAACTTTGTAAATAATAGTCCTTTCCCTTGTGCTATGCGTTGCGTCCCATTCCATCTTCATTTGAAAAAAAATGTGTCGCACACTTCTTTACATAGTCCACCTTTCCTCAGATCATTTTGTGCAAGGTTATGTTAATACTGGACGTAAAACTAGCCGCCTGTGAGCATCGCAATCTAGTTCAGTACACATTTTAAAATATGTTCTGTGAGTTTAATGTATACTTTTCTATTAGTGATACTTTCATCATCGACAATTAATGTTTCCGCTACCAGATTGGAAACCGTATAATTATTAGGTCGGTGTTTGCCTGCGGCGAAATGCAATTGAAATGTAAATTATCTGAGCAGAACAAAAGCTATTTCAATTTGAGTGCTTTTGGTGCTGTAAGATTGTTTCATGTTCATGACTGTTAATTAAAGGTTATTTAAAATTTAAGCTTTTCACGACACTATTATCTACGATAAATTGCAAGCTATACGAGCAAATTGTAGTTTTGATTTACTTATGCCAGAAAATAGCATTTAATACTAGAATTAATTGGCTAATATTTAAAAATATAAAATAAAATTGTAAAACAAATCAGTACAAATAACATAACACTGTTACAACACAAATACGTAAAAATTTCTAAATGGGACCCAAAGTTATAGATACAAGACTTCTATGAAAGTTCTTAATCAACGCATTAACTTTGAAAGAAAAGGTACATGAGTGTATATATTAGGTATATCTATAGTAAAATAACTTTACCCGATCTAATAAAAATGATTACAATGTCCCTAGATTAGAACTTAAAAATTAATCTAACGAATTGTCAACAAAAAGATACAGACCACAAAAGTCAATGGCAAATTTGTAGGGCAATATTTAATTAGTAGGAATTGATAGTAAAACAGGAGGCATTTGTTTGGTGAATTACTGTCCTATTTACAAATTCTAAAATAAACAACACTTGCCTTGCAGGCGTAGGAATCTGATGTACAGCCTACTAAAAATATCTCCTGTCAGCAATAATGCACAGTTGAATTCCAGAAAAAATAATGCAAACATTACAGGTATCACCGTGTTACAAGCCATGATAATACGACTTTTTGATAGGTATTGATTGCCTTCCATATACGCGTTATGTGCATTCCTGATGGCGATTGCTACTAATTAGATAATGCTTTAGAAATTTAAAATTGGCATTTTCGTCTACCTCGCTTTGTTTCCAAGTCCGTTGTCCTAACTTTTTAATTTGTCGACTAGGAGAGCTGTCCACTAGGAGAGCTAGGAGCGCTTTTATCAGATCGAACATGGTCACTTTACTATAGATAGATCTAAAGGGTACACTTATGGACCATTCCTTACAAAGTTATTGGAGTGTTTACGGACTCTCCTAGGAAACCTGTATATGATATCACTGCTTTCTAACATCCCAAAATCTAACATAATTGTACACATTCAACCTTAAATACTTCAATGATGTTTAGAATTTTGGGTCATTTGATTTATTTTTAACAAATGATTTTTCTCAACTGATTTATAATTTT
The DNA here is from genome assembly GCA_951213105.1 of Amaurobius ferox. NCBI lineage: Eukaryota > Metazoa > Arthropoda > Arachnida > Araneae > Amaurobiidae > Amaurobius > Amaurobius ferox. The sequence continues at coordinate 45,417,365 of OX578133.1, forward strand.
CTCAACAACTATACAACGTAAATATAGTGTAATTCGCTATGTACATAGTATATTGTATAGGAAAAGTATTGTGACGTAGTCAAAAATTTAAATTCGAGTATTCGACGGAAGAGCACGTTTTAAGCATCCCTGAATTCGAATCGAACGTTTTAGGTAATGTGTGTGTGTGTGTGTGTGTGTGCGTGTCCTTGAGTCTAGGGATGCAATATCTCACGAACAAATGGAGCCTTTCGAAAGAAATTTATCACAAATATTACAATTGTTAAGTACCAAAAGCCTTTTGATTTCAAACCCAATCGAATGTTCGGAAGAACGCCCCCCCCCCCTCCCCTCTCAATTTTTCAAATGAAATTTTGAAAAAAGTCATTAAAAATCAAAACCTTCAATAATGTTACGTAAATGATCATATTTTATGTAGTTTTTTATAAGAAAACAAATGACACAAAGTTTAGAACTCTAGAATGAACCGTTCTCAAGATATTGCACGTTCTTTTAATAAATTTGTCAAAAATATTTTTAAAAAGTATTATCGATTGCAAAATATGTTCACTTTTTATGCAATTATGCGGCATAATTACATGCCGCATAATTACATAAAAAGTGAATGCGGCTTACATACATACATAAAAATTTGTTAACATCTTTCTCTTGGATCTAGTGCTTTCCAATCACAAGAAAATACACTTGTGTAAGAGTTATGTATTTTACGATCAACAATTCGCCAATAATAATTTATAAACTATAAGAGAAGTTCTTCTCTCTGTTTATATGCAATGCTTGGCAATAAATATGGTGAACTGGGTGACTAATTTAGCGAAATATCGCTAACTTAACGAGGTGTCGCCCCAGATGGACGAAAATATTGTCAAAATTGCAAAAATAACGCCAAATTAATGCATTAATTATTAAAATATTTTAATATATGGACTGTATTGCTATTACGGATGCTATCAATACTGATAATTGTCTGTTTAGCGTTGCGCGAAATACAAGTTAATGGGGTATTTCAAAATAGTTTTACATGTTGTCATACTTAATAGCTGCAAATGCACAATTCAAAGCTGAAAACATTCTGCCGTGGATCTTATGCGCCATTTTTACACTGTGAAAGAAGTAAATTCATTGCAATATATAGGGAAAATCATGTGCTGCCCATATCAGATTTTTGATCCTTTAGGTACAATGGGAAGATCACTAATCATTCAGTGATATCTTACTATAGTATTTTGAACTTCTATGAGGTGTAATATTAATACAGTCAACCCTCCTATAACACGGTACTCTCATAAGGCGATTTCCATATAACGAAGAGCAAAAATTGCGACAGTCCTCCCATAACACGGTACTCATAAAACACGGTTTCTATGTAAAGCGGTAGTCTTATAACACAGTTTCTCTATAATACAACTCAATTACCTTAAGCAGCCTCTCTATGGTATGAATTTTTATATTGTACTTTTATGGTTGAAATGAATGGGGAATTCCACTATTTTCTCATCCATTTTTCAATTTCAGTTATCATGGAAATCACCTGTAAAAAATTAATACATTCACCTCAAATGCATTGGTAGACGAAAATATGGGTAAAGAATCGGTTCGAAATTTCAATTTAAATAATGTGAAGAGGGGATTGGATTTCGGTAAACAATTAGAAAATTACTTTATTGAAAATGATCCTTCAACAGTGCAAAGTTTAAAAGATAATTACAGAATAGATTAGCCTCTTATAGAGAGATTTTGGTAGACTTACAAAATAAAACTGCATTTGAAAATGAAAATGAAGATATGCAAAGTGAAAAGGACATTAAAAGAAAAAGAATTAGGCCACTAATACTTAACAGAAATGATGAATGTTAATAGAATTTTTATCGGAAAAAGTTATTAAGTTTATATTTCACATTGTGTTTTTGAATTTTCTTATATGAAGAAACTCCATAAAAATAATTCGAAATATGCAAACATATATATATTTATTGCCTTTTGTATCTATAAACTTATATTTTATAGCCGTATTCATCATAACATGGTGCTCTAAAAATTCAATTTTATATAACGTAGAACGAATCAGCCTGATTTATATGTCCTGAGTTTTAGCCCGGTTTCCCTATAACGTGGTACGAATTGTTCTGTTTTGTACTAATTCTGAATTTCTTATAACGCGATTTCCATACAACACGGTATGCAGTTTCCATATAGCACGGTACGAATTAATCTGATTTGCACTAATCTGAGTTTCTTATAACGCGGTTTCCATATAATGCGCTACGAATTAGTCGCGTTATAGGAGGGTTGACTGTATATGATGGAAAGTCGAATGGAGATTTTCATTTCATATGATTTAAATCTTTTAAATGTGTTTTTTAAGATTTATTTGTGGCAACAGATATATTTCTCATTATCTTCCTCTATATTTCCAAAGAAACGTTTTCGCTGTATATCAGGTATGTATCATTATTCTGCTATGCTATGTTTTAGAATAGAATCAAAGCCTTGAAATCTGATTCCTGCAGAACCAAAAAGCCTGTTTCTCTGTCATTAAAACTAATGAAATGCGAGTTACCAGTTGAGGATTTCGGAAGCAGATTTGGAGAGGTTTGTGATCGTGTTAAAAGGCGATTTGAAAGATACTTATTTGCTTAAAATGAACTAAAACTTTTATTGTCATTTCAGAATATTTTTGTCGTGTATTTTATTTTATTTTCATTTCGCGTCAGTTTGAATTTGACTATTTCTCCAATAAATACAAGTGATTCGCTTTATTTGAAACAGGGGGCATCTGCATTTTCACGGATATTAACTTTTTATTTTCCCTAGAAACATTATATAATGTACAGGGAAAGTGTTGTGACAGGGTCGAAAATTCAGCTATCTTTGAGATATCTTCAACACGTTTCCGACGGAAGAGCACGTTTTAAATACCTTACGTTTTTCAGATGATGTGTGTGTGTATGTGTGTGTGTGTGTGTGTGTGTGTGCGCGCGCGCGCGCGTGCGTGCATGCGTGCGTGCGTGCGTGTGTGTGTGTGTGTGTGTGTGTGTGTGTGTGTGTGTGTGTGTATGTGTGTGTGTGATATATAGCAAACGAATAAAGCATAATAATTTAATACGATTATTATAATCAATGAATACCGGAACCCTATAGATTAAAAATGTAATCCAATGTTTAGAAGTAATCCATATTTTAAATTAATTTTTGAAAAAATTATTTAAAAACTAGAGCTTTCAATAATAATGAATACATAATCATTTCAGACTTGATTTTTAATTGGAAAAGTAATTATATAAAAATTTTAGAACGCTAGAATGAATCTTTCTAAATACATTAAACGATTTTTGAATGAACTTGAAAAAAAATCATTAAAAAATCAGCGCCTTCAATACTGTTAAATATATAATCATTTCATTCGTAATTTTTCAAAACTAAAACGAAACGAAACAGACAGCAAAAACGAAAGACACAAATTTCAGAATGGTAGCAAAAAATATTCTGTAGATATATTTTCAAATAAATCTATTGCAAAATTGCATAAAATTAACAAAAAAGATCAATCATGTATAAAACATTGATTGTGAAACACTTTCCAACTGCAATGCGATTTTATTTAAACATCTCTAAAATGCGATATATTCAGCGGTGATATTCTTAAAATTATCACAATACTTTATTTTGAAATGAGTCACGTGATCTCTTCATATAATATGGGTGCAATTATTATTTTAATTTATTTATTTAAAAAACTGCCGAACATATTTTGCTGAACTCTTTTTATATATTTTATGGGATAACTTGAATATTTCCTAAAATTTTCGAAGCAATTTGTAAATTTTACTTCGGTTAAAAATGTTTGGAAAATTAGGTCCCATAGGTTTCAATGCATTTCATTTTTTCAACCCGGATTCAATCCAAAACTAATTAGGTGAAATTATTCATTTACATTCTCATGTGCCCCACAGACCGTCTCAACAACATACTAAAATTTCATTTTGTTAAAGTCATTTTTACGGCAGTTATAGTGCGAACGGGCAGACAAACAGACAAACAGAATGAACAAAGTCATAAACACTTTTCAACTATGTTGTAAAGTGTTAAAAAAAGTAGTGAGTATTATATATGTTCGCTTTCTGTCTGGAATATAATGCGTCAAATCTGTCAACAACAGTCTCGTGGTTGTAGTTCGTCGAGAAAACAAATTTTCATGATAGTTTTAATTTTGACTCCAAATAGTTCCCCAATAGTCATTTATTTCATGGACTATTAATTAAATGTCAATTGGATTTTGATTAGGATTTTGCACACGAGTATGAGGAAGTCATTCTGTTTGGACTAATAAGTTCCCAAAAGTGCCCAATTTCAATTTATGTGGTGTTAATTCAATGCCAGCAACGTTAAGCAGCAGATCTTGTACACCATTATTTCTCTGAGAAATAAGTAAAATCTTTTCTTTATGTAGGATATGTCATGTGTTGCCTACATCAGATTATTTTAAAAGGGAACGAATGCGTTTTCACTGAGTTTAGCCATTTTTTCTATTTTCGGAATAAAGAGGACGTAGAGTCATTGTTTAGTTACTAAATGACAGCGAGCGTCGAGAAGATAGAAATCAAACATTGCAGTTTTTTTAAGTAAAGTTTATTTTCAAATATATTTACTTTAAGAACAAGTTTATTTTGTGTTCAATCTGTTTACCTGCTCTATCATTTTTTTCTTATCTTTGTGAATCTATGTTTGTGTCTTTCTTCAATTTTTACTTATAACCGGGTGGCACTTAATATTCTGCAAATTTTAAAATTTTGAGTTGGACTATATATTTATATCTAGCTCCATAGCCCTGTTACATGTTTTACGTCTGTAATAAAAAGACGCCTGAAAGGTCTTTTGCGATTACCCTGTTTAATGTTTTATGCCCTGTTAGATGTGTTATATTTTGTGCCCTGTTACGTGTTTTATGTTTTATGCCCTGTTACATGTTTTATGTTTTATGTCCTATTACATGTTTTATATATGTAATGAAGAGCGTCATACGCCCGAAAGCGCTTTGGCAATTACCCTGTTTTATGTTTTATGCCCTATTATATGTTTTATGTTTTATGCCCTGTTACATGTTTTATATCTGTAATGAAGAGCGTCATACACCCGAAAGCGCTTTGGCGATTACCCTGTTTTATGTTTTATGCCTTTTTATATGTTTTATGTCTGTAATGAAAATATTCATACGCCCGAAAGTGCTTGCTGATTATCATGTTTTATGTTTTATGTCGTGTTACATGTTTTTATGCCAGTAATGAAGAGCGTTTATACGCCAGAAAGAGCTTTGATGATTACTTTTGTAATTAAAACGTTCTATACCTTGAAAATAAATATTTTTAAAGCTGCAATATTTGATTCCCATTGTTTACTGATGAATCGGAACTAAAGTCCACGCATCAAAGCAAAATGCACTAAAAGTTTATTAAGTTCTTATTTCTCCTATAAAATTAATAAGTCCCCTAAGTATTTAAGTCCCTTTTTAAAATAAAGCAATTTAAATATAGTCAACATTGAAACAACAAACTTAAAATAGCACAAGACTCACTAGTTGGGGTGCATACAGCTAGCAGTCCGTTTCAGTTGGCAAACAATTTGCAATACCATTGTTTTTATCACAAAAAAACTTTTGGAACATATTTTTCCCAGGATGTGTTGTATATAAAGCTTAGGTGATAACAGATATAAATTAATCATCAAATAAATTCCAAGAAGGCAGGTGGTGAGGCGTTCACTAAGAATTTCAACTTCTACTTCATTTTCATTTCCAGTTCAAAAATGTTCATTTTCCTTGAAACATCTATTTTTTCAAGATTGGCTATAAATAGAGCTTAGATGATAGCTGTCGATTCAATATCAAATTCTGGAGAAGGTAGAGTAGTTCAATAAGAATTTCCACTTCCGGTTCAAAAATGTTCCTTGAAGCATCTATATCTCAGGATTAGCTAAATGATGACTGACGTGAATTCAACATCGAATCTCGGAAGGCTAAAGGTTTCACTAAATATTTCTACTTCCGGTTCTGTTTACTTCGGTTTTCAAAAAATTCGCATGGCTGCATGAAACAAGTGTGGAAGACCCAGACCACACAGCCAACCCAGGGGTTAATGGCAGTTAAATGTGTGGCCGGGTATGAAATAAGTGTAGAAAAGCGTAGAAAATGCTAATAATTCCGATATGTACACACAGCTTGCCAACATATGAAAGCTTTTTCATACATTTTTTTTGTTATAACTGTTCAGTCTAACCAGTGACACTAAGCAGTCACAGCTAACAATAGACACCAATAGAATCGAAAACGCCGATATATACATACCCCAGTGCATATCCCCACGGTGTGTGGGCAGGTCACAGATAATGACAGCAACCACAATTTCTGAAATTGCAACTATACATTTTTTTTACTACCCCCTGAATATATGCAAATACGTAAAGCACTCTGTCCCAGTACAACATTTAATTAATTGCTACCGAGAAACCCCTCCCCTTCTCTGCAAATAGCTATTCTGTTGCGAAATTCTCCGGTTGAAAATATCACTTGTAAAACTTAAGAAAGAAATCGTGGTAAGTGAAGTATATTTCTAAAAAAAGTCCAACCTCGCTAAATTATCATCAGAATCGCATGATTTTTGCTCTGATGATTTATAGTAAAGTAATATGCCTACACATCCAAAATGAAGTAACTTGCTATTAAATTAAAGACAACCAACATAGGTTTAATACTTCATTTAATAAAGCTCTTTTCCTCGACGTACATAAATTTATAAAACCAAAGCGCTTTCGGGCATCACGATGCCCTTCATCAGTAGCGAAATGGCGCATTTCGCCACTGATGAAGACTATGGTGATAAAAGCGCTTTGGTTTTAAATTTAGCGCTTTGATTTTAAATTTAGCGCTTTGGCGCTTTGGTTTTATAAATTAAAAAAAGCACTAAAGCGCTTTGGTTTTATAAATTTATGTGCTTCGAGGAAAAGTGTTTTATTAAATGACTTACCTATGTTGGCTGTCTTTAATTTAATATTTTATTAAAGTTGACGTCTATCCATTATTAAAGTTGACGTCTTTTATTAAAGTTGACGTCTATTATTGAAGTAACTAACTCTAAAATTCAGAACGTCAGAATTTTATGTCTCTATTTCCCATACAAATTATCGGCACAAAATTCAAAAGTCTCTAGGGCTGAAAAAGGAGGGCTCAGAGTCCCGGAAAAACAATAACTCCGGACCCCATAACAGGAAACAAACTGTCTGTAGATAAAAATTGCTCTTCATAAATCCAGAATTTGACCCTGCAGGTAGAGCAAGGTCTTAAAAGTTTGTACCGGCTACCTCCCCCCTTTCGACAGGCCTGGAAATACTCTTCTACGCCCCGACAATTTATCTAGCGTTCGATGGTACCATATTTGAGATCAAATACTATTTTAAAGCAAACAGCGACAGTTAAAAAAAAGTGCTGGTGATCTTGCATAGAAGACGTTTGTATGTCTGTGTATCAGTCTATGTCGTCTGTAGCGGAAAATTTAAAAGTCAGACAGAGGCGAAATTTGCTACGGAGGTGCTTCACGTCTCCGTATGATGCCCCTCGGTGAGATTTTTTTTTTTTAAATTCGAATTAATTTAAGAGTTAAGAATATTTAAAGTCAAAAATCCGTCAAAATTTCAACTGCAAAATTATTTTTATTCCGTTCAGACGATAAAAGAAAAATGGCGCTGGTGGTCTGCGAATGATGTCAGAGAAGATTACTTTAGCTGCCATTGTATTTGTTATTTTCTAAATTGGTGAATTTAAAAGGTAAATTTTCATGGTTTGGAATATATGATTATTTCAATATTATAAGTGTCCACTGAAAATATGACGCCAATTGGATAAAAATTCGCTTAGATAGCAATTTTATTCTTTAATTTTACTTCTGGGGTAAAGGAACTTTTTTATTCTTTGTGACTTCAAGTGTTTTCCTTTATGTGTGGCGAGAATATTTAGGACGTATCAAAGGAGCTTATTTAAGGCATATTAAAGGAGCATATTACGCCAGCGTTGTACAATTAGAATGGTTGCGCATGGAGGAAACGGAAAGCGAGAATATTTTGGTTCAAACAGGAGATTTGTAAATTAATTTGCGTTATCTGTATCTGTCTTATTTAAGTACAGGAAACTTATTTATGACCTGCTCAACGTCGGGTAATTCGTTCTAGTTTGCAAATTATTAAAAATGTATTGATTTTTCTAAATTTTCACTTTAATAATTTCCATCCCAAGATCTGTACCCCATTGTAGATATATTGAGCTTTCATACAGTGAGATTTTAAATCCCCAGACAGCCCAAGGTTCATTTTCTGAAATTGCATAAATGCTATAAATTGCATAATTAATATTAATACATTTTCAGAAATTTACTGAATATATTAACTTAGAATAAACAATATCTGCATTTAATCCAGTTATTTTGAGAAATTTTTCTGAGATGCAGTTATTTTAAGAACGTTTACCATTTTCGGCGGTTTTAGTATAAGCTTCACAATTTTCAAGATAACATTTGGGCAGAAATATTTGCTTTTATTATCATTACTACCTTATTAAATTCGTCACTTTGATTTTATTCAATAAAATAAAAACAAACAGGAGAACATAGAATCTCAAATTGAGGAAATTGTTTCTATGATACGAATCGAAACCTATTGTTACCATGCACAGTAATTATCGTATACATGTGTATCGATGCCATGCACAGTAATTATCGTATACATGTGTATCGATGCCATGCACAGTAATTATCGTATACATGTGTATCGATGCCATGCGCAGTAATTATCGTATACATGTGTATCGATGCTATGCACAGTAATTATCGTATACATGTGTATCGATGCCATGCACAGTAATTATCGTATACATGTGTATCGATGCCATGCACAGTAATTATCGTATACATGTGTATCGATGCCATGCACAGTAATTATCGTATACATGTGTATCGATGCCATGCACAGTAATTATCGTATACATGTGTATCGATGCCATGCACAATAATTATCGTATACATGTGTATCGATGCCATGCACAGTAATTATCGTATACATGTGTATCGATGCCATGCACAGTAATTATCGTATACATGTGTATCGATGCGAAATATCAATGTATCGTAAAATTGTATATCGATGCAACGATTTCCATATGCCGATCACTAATAGAAATTCTATTGCTTTAATTGACAATCTGCATTCTGTATTACGCTCTCATTCCAAATAACAGCGCCCATGGACCGGTTTTTCTCTTATTATATGCTCGTCAGTTACGTTGCTCGTATCCAGAGCAACACAAATCCTGCGCGGGACGTGGTCAACACATAAGACACGCCCATGACCTTGGCTCTTTAAAACCTATTTGAAAATCTTTAAATGATGTACTTTGAATGTTTTTATAGTATACATTTATCTATATCTTTTACCTGTTTTTAGATCCACTCTGCATATATATGTTTCTTTTGAAGTCAACTCCAAATATATAGTGTATTTTAACTACTAATTTTAACTACTAATACTAATTACTAATAAATGACAAATCTCACAGATCCAATAGTCATTTTATTTTAAAATCATCCTACAGACGTAAAAACAATAGCTAAAGCTTTCTCGATGATTTTACATGTTCATCCTCAGTGGCAATACAATTAGAAACGATACCAACGTGTTTAAATACAATTTTATGCTGTCAAGTAAAATTTGCATATCATGAAATTGTCAGTTATACAAAAAGGTGGATTGTGAGTCAAATTTATATAAAGTTCAGAAGCAAATACTTCGAAAAGGTTTAAAGATATGGGATTTTAAAGCACAATAATTATAAATCAATGTAGCTATGCAAAGGCTTAACATGCAGGGAATCGAGAAGAGCAAACTAAAAGAAGCCCTCGATCGATCTTGCTATATGAATCCCTTTTTATTTATTTATATCGTTTTTCTATTTGTAATTTTGATCCTGTTCAGTTCCTACGTTATGCTTGGCGACTTGTTCTCGATTCCCTGCATGTTAAGCCTTTGCATAGCTACATTGATTTATAATTATTATGTTTTAAAATCCTATATCTTTAAACCTTTTCGAAGTATTTGCTTTTGAACTTTGTATAAATTACAATCTGACTCACATAATCCACCTTTTTGTATAACGGACAATTTCATGATATGCAAATTTTACTTGACAGCATTAAATTGTATTTAAGCAAGTTGGCATCGTGTCTAATTGTATTGTCACTGAGGATGAACATGTAAAATGTTCGAAAGCCCTTTGGCTATTGTTTTCACGTCTGTAATATGATTTTAAAATAAAATGACTATTGGATCTGTGAGATTTGTCATTTATTAGTAAATAATATTTGAAATCGTGACGTGTCGCCACTCTTAGTATTTAACTACTAATTTTAACTATCAGTTCATTTAAGAAATGTTTTTATACTTGACTTGTCAGTGAGTTTTCTGAGATATTGCCAAAAATTAAAACGCCACCACACTTGGGACAAGGATCATTATTAAAATGTTGTTGTTTTATCATTTACATCTATACTCAAGATTTCCATATTTTGTAAAGGTTTACTGCGTGTCTTATAAAGGCGAAATTTAAAAGTTAAATGCTTGACTTACGCTTTAAATTATACGCTCGTCAACATCAAATAGCCGATAACTAAAATGACAGATAGGAAACTTATGTGACACAATTTTCCGAACTACTATGGAAAGTGACAAATTCAGCCCTACTATATATAGCTGGTTTCAAATTTCGGTCAATTTGGATGAGTTTGTTGTTATATAGCCTTAGATAAATTTCAAAGAAATTTGATGTCGGCTAAGAAATACGACTGAATTTTCCACTTCACATAGAGCAGTGACTTCCAAGCAGGGTTCCGCGAGCTCATATCCGGTGTTCTGCAAAAATTAGCAAAATCTTACGAAAGAAGTACAATTTGCTACCTATTTTGTAACTGAGTAAAAAAGTTAAAATTATTAAGGTTTTAACGCAATCTATTAATAGAACAATAAAGCCTTTGAAAGTTTAATCTGGTTTAGGTATTTGCATGATAATTAGAGTTTATGCACCAAGACTTAGGAATAAAAAATTGGTTGAAGTGGGAAATTTTTGTATCGGCAAGGAATTCAGTTGTCATTAATGAACATTACCTGCATTCCTGCCAATTACAGCGTTGTCTGATAGAAATTTGTTTTTGGTTAACAGTTCTATAAAAACAATTGTATTAACGCAAAATCATTACAAAATATATGCACAATGCTTGTATGTAACTAGTAAGTCAGAGGTAAAGTAAAAATTGTTATTTTGTTTATTATAGCAGTAATTAATAACTAAAAATACACAATACTATTGTAATATTTCACTCAAAAGTATGACTTAATTATTATTTATTAACTCACCGCTTTACACGTCTATTTAATAATTCATCCCTGTGAAACCTATAATATGTTTCAATCAATTAGGGATTCGGCGAGAATTTGCAAAATATTTCAAAGGTTTTCCCAAATGAAAAAGATTAAAAATTACTGACAAAATCTTACAAAATTGAAACACATAATTTTTTTATTGTCCTTTTAGATATCGGCTATTTCATGATGACGGCGTATAAAAAAAGCGAAACCGGTCAACGGATGCTATTTTCTACAATATGATAGTAATTCTAACTTTGATAGCGCCTCCCAGAAGCTGGTGTATGTTCTACAGTTTGGTTTTCAACTTAACAAGATTTGAGTAAATGCACTCCGAAATGTCGAACTTGAATCAATAAAATTAATTGAAAAATTCATAACGACGACGAAATCATTGGGGACTATTCTAGTGATTTTAAACAAGTTAAATGAATTCTATTAATTAATATTAATCTCTGCAGTGAGGGGTGCTTTCCCCTAATCCATCATATTTCACTCATTTCACAAACTTAATTAATGATCCTTGTAGATCCGAAGTTAAGCTCTTGTACAATTTTATCAATTATGTTTAAATGAATGCGAGAGAAATTATTGGAGCCCGCTTCACATTCAGAAGTCATTCCTCTGGATTAGAATTAAATGCCGGATAAAATATTTTCAGTGTTTGAATGAGTCGCTTGAAATTGACTCTCTTTTAAAACTGAAATGTGTGTATTCAAGCGCAATCAATGTGGATAAAATTGCTAAAGACCGCGGTACTTAAAAATATATTCAGAATAGAAGTACATTGATCAAATGAATAAGATAAAATCTGCTATGTCCAACACATGACTTAACATTAAAGTTATTTACATTGTGGGAATAGCAATATATCCGTTCTTCGTAAGGAATATCAAATATAAAGAAAATTAAAATTCCCAATCATGTGCAAATTCCTGTGGAATTCTAAATGACATTGTTATTTAAAACATTCTATTAAAATATTAAATTTAATTCTCTTAATATGAAGTATAGGAATATCTGGTCTCGCTTTACTAAATTATCTTCACAGACAGATCTGAAGAATGAAACATCCTGGTTCCTTTTGTAAACAAATATGCAAAAAATATGAAATATATGCCAAAATGAAAGCGCTAAAATAGTATTAGAAGATTCTCTTTCAGCAATTAGCTAAACACAATATATGAACTTAAAATCCTTTTGTCAAAATAAAACAGATGATAAAAGAAATTGAAAATATTAATAATTCTCGTAATATTTAAGCCGTAATTGATATAATCCGGTCAAAAGTGTAAAAAGTGTAAAAGTGTCCGGAAAAATATAATAAAAATCGTCTGCTTCTGTAAATACATTTGATTTAATGTCGTTGTTAAGCAAAAGGATATAATTTTCTTCGGATAAACTTGAGGAAGAAATATCATCTGCATAATGGTAGCTCTATTTCTATAGAAGATTTAATTGTGTACATTTTTTTTAATATCTCGACAACCTCTGGTCCTAGAAACTCGAAACAGGGACTAAATTTTAAGTGGAGTCATTCCAATGATACTCACAAAATTTCATGAAATTCGGTGCACACACAAACGTATACATGCAGACAAACAAATTTTTAATTTTATTTATATAAATAACATTGACACAAATTAAAGCATTTTTATTACTAATCTGAAACGAAGTATCCGACGTTGATAGGGTTCTAAATAAGAGCCCGTTACTTAATAGCTTTACAGATAACACCACTTAGTTTCTAAATAGTCTTCAAACGTCACTCCCAGTTGATTGGATAAATTTTCAAATCATTTTTTCCTGCGTTGCAATCCGAATCCCCAGCGTTGGCAGCAAAAATGAAAACGAAAAAGAAAGGAAAGAAACAGAACGGAATCCTTTCTCTAGGAGAGAAGGCGTGTCTTAGATAGGCATACTCAGGCAAATCCATCCAGGAGAAATCTCGACGGCACTTCATTAACAGTATCTACAATTTTAACTTTTATGCGATACTTGAAAAATGAATAAAAAAATAAAAATAATAATAAATGAAAAATAAATAATGTATAGTAATTAAAAAAAAATGTTTTTGTTAGAATGCGAAGATATACACAAAACTTTTTGCAAAACTGTAGGATTGTGTTAATCTCACTTCTCACTAATGCGTGTAGAAAAGAAACGGATTACCTGGAAAATGCAAATGTCGAATTATTTAAAAATAAATAAATAAATATGATGGAATTGTCCTACGGATTCGATTGATAGATTGTACAAAAAAACGTTCTTCGATCTTTCCTGCAACGTCAGAAAAAAACTCTGTGATAATATTTTCGATCTCTGGGGAACCAATTTATATGAATATTGCTTAAAATCGTGCATTAACATAAAATAATTAAAACAGTAATTCTAATTTTTTTTCTAATCGCGCCGAGATATGTTGCATCAAATCAGTTAATGTATTACCGAATTTCGCGGCTATCCGAAGCTTAGATTTTCCGTTACAAACAGACAGAAAGACAAACATCTTCTTTTATTATGTAAGATTTCTCTGAAAACCCATCGGAATTACCGATTCATCAGTCATTGCCTATTAAAATAAGCTTATCAAAAAACATGTAATTTGCTTGATTATTTTGTGAACTATTGTGTTTTATACGGAAAGTAAAATTTGTAATATATCAAGAACGGTTAGGGATAACAAGAAAGATCAATTGTGCTTAAAGCATTGATTATGAAACACTTTCCAACTTCAATGCAATTTTATTTAAACACCTCTAAAATGCAATACATTCCTAGGTAATATTTTAAAACTTATCGCTCCTTTTTTTCAGCTACTTTGTTGTTAATTTAGGCAAACTAGGAGAAAAGCCGCAATTACAAGCGCTCATAAAAATTCCAGCTTCATTGCAGAAATATTCAGCTAATTATCATCTGCCGAAGCGTTATATATATATATATATATATATATTGTATATATATATATATATATATATATATATATATATATATAGTATATACAAAGTATATATAAACTGTTTTGACAAAATAAGAGGGGTGATAGTACCTATCAAGACAAACAATATTTAATATAGAACCTAGGGTCGCATTCCACTCTGAGTGCTAGAAAAGAGCAACTTCCAAATACGTCCAACAAGCACAAGCTGCCACTCCGGACAACATAGCTGTCGCGCCGGAGAAGTATCACATCTCCAGAGCATCACCGTCACTTCTAGTCATCCGACACTTCTTAAATACGGAAGATGGATTGGACATAGTGGACCTGTGGCTTGGCCTCCACGCTCACCGGACCTCAACCCACTGGACTTCTTCTGGGGGCACATAAAATTATTGGTGTATGAGACGCCTGTGGACTCCGTAGAAAATCTCGTCGCGAGAATCGTTGTTGCAGCGGAAAGAATAAACACGACACCAGGTGCCTCCGAGAGGGTGCGCCAGTCGTTCATTCGCCGGTATGAATTGTGCAACGGCACCCTTGGCCGTCACTTTGAGCATCTACTTTGAGTCTTTCTCTGGTGTAATAATAAATGGGATTGAGCAACTTATGATTACGTTAATTCTCTTTATTTTCACTGTTGAAAGTTCAACTTTAACTTTACGCTTTTCTGATACTTAGAGGGGAATGCGACTCTAGGTTTCGTTGTAAATATTGTTCGTCTTGATGGGTACTATCACCTCTTTTATTTTGTCAAAACAGTTTATATACACCCTGTATGTATGTATATATATATGTGTGTGTGTGTGGGTGAAAGAAGAAATAATAAAAATAATTAATTCAAGTAATCGTGAAATATCAACATCACCATAGAAGCAAGACCACTGCCATAATGCCAATAATAGAAAAGATTAGCATATGATAACATGCTGATCTTTTATATATATATATATATATATATATATATATATATATATATATATATATATATATATATATATATATATAAATAAATATAAAAATAAATTATTAAATCCAAAGTTAGAATGTATGTATAAATAAATATATATATATATATATATATATATATATATATATATATATATATAAATATATATATATATATATATATATATATATATATATATATATATATATATATAGTATATATATATATATATATATGTATATATATGTATATATGTATATATATGTATATATATATATATATATATATATATATATATATATATATATATATATACTATATATATATATATATATATATATATATATTATCATAACTATCAGGAACATTACTCTCAATTACGGGCAGTTGATACACCTGAAACTTTCAGAAACATGCTTGCAAATGTTTCACAATATACGTTTTCGGAATTTAATTTCAAATATAATGAATTGTTTTAAACAAGTAATCTTAGGTCAAAATAATTAATCTATTCAGAAATTTATTATCATACAATTTTTGCAAAACATATTAATATAATCACCGTATATAATTTGTTTTCGATTTTCGAAAAATAATGGTCGAAATATTGAAGATGTTCGTATGAAAATCAAAAAGTCCGTAAAGTGCATCGATTAAAATTTCGTACCAAATTTTATCGCATTTGCAAAAGTTGCTCTAGAGCTAAAGTAATACACTTGAAGAAAGGTAAAATTTCAAATATCTCGAGAATGCCTCATTTCTTAAACAATGGTTTTTAGCTCTGCACAGCATAGTTGAAAAGTGTTTATGACTTTGTTAATTAACTCTTTACAACATAGTTGAAAAGTGTTTATGACTTTGTTCATTAACTCTTTACAACGTAGTTGAAAAGTGTTTATGACTTTGTTCATTCTGTCTGTCTGTCCGTTCGCACGATAACTGCCGTAAAAATCGCTTTATTAAAATGAAAATTTAGTATGTTGTTCAGACGGTCAGTGGGACCTATAATAATAAAAATGAATAATATCATCTAATTAGGTTTGTATTGAGTCCGAGTTGAAAATATGAAATCCATTAAACCCTGGGGGACCTAATTTTTCAAACATTTTTTAAGCAAATTCAAAATTCACAAATTACTTTAAAAGTTTTAGGAAATATTCAAATTATCCCATAAAAATATTCAAATAACCCCATAAAAAATATAAAAAAAATTTTAGCAAAATATATTGGGTAGTTTTTTAAATTAAAATTAAAATTATATTTTCACCCATATCACATGAAAAGATCATGTGACCCAAAGTAAAATATGGCATGCATCTTGATTCAAAATCGTGATTTTTAAAGTTCTGTTTAATTTATATTTAGAGTTGTATCCGTCCCAAAACCGCTTTATTTGTGCTTCTACGCATCTATATTCTGAAACAGCGCATTTACAATATATTTGAACTTAAATTATCCGTGCCATCCATCTTGTGTCAAAATCGTGATTTTTATTCATTTTAATTCATATTTGTACTTAATTTCTATGCATCTATATTCTGAAACAGCGCATTTACAATATATTTGAATTTAAATTATCCATGCCATCCATCTTGCTGTTGTTGTTGAGACCCAGACCGTCCGACCTACCAGAAAGGTGTAAAGTAACCGTTTGGACGGCCGGGAAGTGCCACCCAATTTAGACCGGAACCCAGTGGGGGAGGCATCCACAGGGACCGTACCCTCCTTCCCCTACCACCAACCTCTCGGAAGGACTTACGGACCCACATGTTTAACGTGATCGTACTCCGCGTGAACACGGCGGCAGTTTTGGCAGTGGCTGGAATCGAACCCGGGCCTACCGAGTGCAACTCCAGCGCGCTGACCACTGGGCTTGTCAAAATCGTGATTTTTATTCTTTTTAATTCATATGTATACTTAATTTCTATGCATCTATATTCTGAAACAGCGCATTTACAATATATTTGAATTTAAATTATCCATGCCATCCATCTTATGTCAAAATCGTGATTTTTATTCTTTTTAATTCATATTTAGTGTTGAATAAAGTCCATTTTTTTCGATAAAGTTTTAAGTTTTCAAATATAATAAATTATTGTAGTATTGGGATAATTTTAAAAATATTACTGCTGAATGTATCGCATTTTAGAGATGTTTAAATAAAATTGCATTGCAGTTGGAAAGGGTTTCATAATCAATGCTTTATGCATGATTGATCTTTCTTGTTGTTAATTTACTGCGAATCAAATATATAGACTAGAGGATATTTACACATTTTCAGAACGCATCAAAACTAAATAAAAATAATACAGAAGTGTATCATTTGGCAACTATTTGGTATGTCAAAACTAATTTATCTTCTGCTGTCGCTGAATAGCGTCTATTTTAAAAATGACATATGTAAACAAGCTTTAGAACGAACGTTATATGTTTGCTGTTTCCGAGGATAAGCATTCCTATTCTACAACCTAAAAACGCTATGAAAAAATCATGGCATTAGCATTTCTAAATGCAAAATACTCAATATTATGAACAATAAAGAAAAAATTGTTAAACATTGCTTTACCGGAAAAAGAACGCCAAACGAATTATGCAGCCAGATCTACCAAAATTTCAAGAATATAAATTGAGTACAATAAATTGTATTGTTTATCAAAGATTGTATGGTCCAGTAATACAAATAACATACAGAAATAAGAATGGAATCCTATAGTCAGGCACAATGTGGACAGTTGCTTGTTGGATCATTTATGACAGCACAGATACTGAAATCATTCATCAAAACTATTATATTTCCCTTCGGAACAGCTCGAAACGAGTTGGTCCAATCAGAGTTGAAGACTGGACTATCCCTAACCCTCCAGCAAATTACGAGAAAGCTATGTAGCTTTAAAAAAGTGACTTTAATGACCCTCTTGGCAACAACATCTATATACAAAAACTGGTGAACAGCAATCTCTCTAAATTAGAGAGCCTTGATAGGGATGATCCCTATCTAAGCTCTCTGCTCTAAATGACAAACAAGAAAGATCAATCATGCTTAAAGCATTGATTATGAAACACTTTCCAACTTCAATGCAATTTTATTTAAACATGTCTAAAATGCAATACATTCCTCGGTAATATTTTAAAACTTATCACAATACTATATTAATTTATTATATTTGAAAACTTAAACCTTCATCGAAAAAAATGAACTTCATTCAAATGACGGCATTGAAATATAAATTGCCTGGTTTAGACATCTCTAAAATGGGATACATTCCTCGGTAATAATTTTAGAATTATCATAATACTACGATAATTTATTATATTTGAAAACTTCATCGAAAACAACTAAAATTCATTCAAATGACGTCATAGAAAAAATATCACGCCTGGCTCTCTCTATAAAAGTAGCATTTCATTCATAAATAATTTCACATTCATGTCATTCATCACAATACTTTAATAATTTATTTTATTTAAAAATTAAGAGCATGGAGCTACAAGTAATTAAACTCTATGCGTAAAACATCATCGAAAAAAATCGTTTTTCTCTTTATAAAATCAATGAATATTTCATTCATATCAGCTACGGAGACTCCATGAACTAAATGATTTTGTGTTATAGAAATACAGCAATTCTAATACAACTCATTCTACATATTTTGCTGTTTACATTTTACATAGGTGAAAAATAGGCTTCGTTGTAGAAATAATCAAATTTGGATGAGCATTTAAACTCAAATATATTGTAATTGCGTTGTTTCAGTATATAGATGCACAGAATTTAAACAAAAATAAAGTGGTTTTAGGACGGATACAACACTCAATATGAATTAAAAAGAACTTTAAAACTCACGATTTTGAGACAAAATGGATGCCATATATCATTTTGAAGTTGGTCACGTGATCGCTTCATATAAGAGGTGTTATTATTATTTTAATTTTTATTTAAAAAACGACTGAATATATTTCGCTGAATTTTTTTTTATATATGTTATGGAAAAATTTGAATATTACCTAAAATTTTCGAAGCAATTTGTGAATTTTGAATCCGCTTAAAAAATGTTTGAAAAATTAGGTCCCATAGGGCTCAATGCATTTCATTTTTTCAACCCGGGTTCAATCCAAAACTAATTGGGTGATATTATTCATTTATATTCCCATAGGTCCTACAGACCGTCTGAACAACATACTAAAATTTCATTTTGATTAAGTCATTTTTATGGCAGTTATCGTGCTAACGGACAGACAGACAGAATGAACAAAGTCATAAAGACTTTTTAACTTTGTTGTAAAGTGTTAAAAACTGATTACTCATGGAGTTAAAAAGGAGGAGATAAAACTCCTATGGATGAAACGCTTGAAAATGCCATAATGCTTTGAGAATTATATCTAGGTGTCGCTAGTGTTTGTAAAGTAGTTGCTATTGTTAATTGACACTATAGAAAGGCGTAGCATTTAGTATATGTATTTTTAATAATTTTTAAATTAAGGTTTCCTTAATTATGAGTATAATTAACCAGTATTTTTTCATAGTTGTAGGATACAGTACAGAATATGTGGAGATAAAAATGAATTGGAAAGCAAAATAATTTTGAATACGTAGGAATATTCTTTATTGCTTCAGTTATTCTTTGCGTTGTATTAATAATTAATTTTAAAAAATTGACAGTTTAAATAAATATTTTAGGTATTTCGCCATAGAAATGCATACAATACAGGACTACTGATGTTATCCCAGCGCCACCTTAATTATTGTCTCAAACAATAGTGGCGTTTTTAACACTTTACAACAAAGTTGAAAAGTGTTTATTATGACTTTGTTCATTCTGTCTGTTTGTCTGTCTGTCTGTCTGTCCGTTAGCACGATAACTGCCGTAAAAATGACTTAATCAAAATGAAATTTTAGTATGTTGTTCAGACGGTCTATAGGACCTATGGGAATATAAATGAATAATATCACCCAATTAGTTTTGGATTGAACCCGGGTTGAAAAAATGGAATACATTGAGCCCTATGGGACCTAATTTTTCAAGTATTTTTTAAGCGGATTTAAAATTCACAAATTGCTTCGAAAATTTTAGGCAATATTCAAATTGTTCCAAAAAATATATAAAAAAAAATCAGCGAAATATATTCAGTAGTTTTTTAAATAAAAATTAAAATAATAATTACACCTCTTATATGAAGCGATCACGTGTCCATGATATGAAACGATCACATGACCCACTTCAAAATGATATATGGCATCCATCTTGTGTCAAAATCGTGATTTTTAAAGTTCTTTTTAATTCATATTGAGTGTTGTATCCGTCCTAAAACTACTTTATTTTTGCCTAAATTCTGTGCATCTACATACTGAAACAACGCAATGACAATATATTCCAGTTTAAATGCTCATCTAAAATTTGATTATTTCTACTATTAAGCCTATTTTTCAACTATGTAAAATGTAAACAGCAAAATATGTAGAATGAGTTGTATTAGAATCACTGTAATTCTTTAACACAAAATCATTTAGTTCATGGAGTCTGCTCAGCTGATATGAATGAAATATTCATTGATTTTAGAAAGAGAAGGACGATATTTTTCGATGAAGTTTAACGCATAGAGTTTACTTACTTGTAGCTCAATGGTCTTAATTTTTAAATAAAATAAATTATTATAGTATTGTGATGAATGACATGAATGGCGGAATTATTTATGAATGAAATGTTGCTTTTATAGAGAGAGCCAGGCGTGTTATTTTTTTATGACGTCATTTGAATGAATTTCAGTTGTTTTCGATGAAGTTTTCAAATATAATAAATTATCGTAGTATTATGATAATTCTAAAATTATTACCGAGGAATGTATCACATTTTAGAGATGTTTAAACCAGGCAATTTACACTTTTATGCCGTCACTTGAATGAAGTTAATTTTTTTCGATGAAGGTTCAAGGTTTCAAATATAATAAATTAATGTAGTATTGTGATAAGTTTTAAAATATTACCGAGGAATGTATTGCATTTTAGACATGTTTAAATGAAATTGCATTGAAGTTGGAAAGTGTTTCATAATCAATGCTTTAAGCATGATTGATCTTTCTTGTCTTAATATGAAGATTTAACTCCTTACTTTTACCTCCATGTGATTACTCTTCTTAACCGGTTGACGGTCACGAACAAAGAAGGTGTCCAAGCGCCGCATTAACTGTCTGAATTAGCAATGCCCTGCCAAGGATCAACAAGCGGATGATAAGAATGTTAGCCGGTGGCCAACTATGAGTGTGATAACAGATACTCATTTCAGTTTCGTTAAATTTGAGGTTTAAATTGCTAGTAAATTAATCATATTCAATAAACACATAATGTAAAGTTTATCTCACATTCAGTCGGGTCGTGAGATTAACATCACATTAGGATGATGGAAGTTGATGAATCCTTCTCTCCTCTTATTGTATTGATATACATGATATAAATACTAATAATGTTTAATAATAAATAATTCAAGTTAAGAAAATATTAGTAATTGAACTCCCCTTTAATTGAATATACTTTACAGCAAGCTAAATATCATGTGAAACAGCAAAATTGGTGGGTTTAACATATCAAAGACACAATGAATTAATAGATCTTAATAACTATACCCTACAAATTAATGTCTATACAAGAGCATTAGCTCTATTGATGATTGACGTAAATTACAATTTAATTTGAATCAGATGTATCTCTGGTCTGAAAATAATAAACTTCAGTTAAACATTGCTAAATGCAAAAATGTCAGCTTCTCCCAGTCATACTAAAATTAATTATGAGTATTATATTAATTTTGAATTGTTGACTTGTGTGAATGGTTTCGAATTCGAAGTTTAAGTTTAATATTCATATTCAAAATATTTTACCAAAATTAACATCATATTCGCTTGTTTGATTCTTTCGTTCGGCCCTTGTTGGAATATGGTTCTATAATTTGTAATCCGTATCATCTTGATTCGTTTCATGCTATTGAAAGGCTTAAAACAAGCTCATGAGCTACCTTTATTTTAAGGTCAATGGGTATTATAACAGCAGCATATCTTCTCTTTATCCCAGGTACTCGTTTGGCATTAATTTTTTGAAATAAAGGAACAACATGCTGTGCATGGTGTTTAACGGAAAATTGCTTAATAATTAGATTGATTGTAGTTCCCTATTAAATATTGTGGATTTTTTTACTAGCAAGCTTTGTTTAAGATCTCACACTTTGTTTTGCAATTCTGTCAATGTTAATTGCAATTTTTTGTGAAACTTTTCTGTTTTTAATTTTTACACTTTATAAAATGTATACACTACCCGATATAGAAATACAACATCATGAAACTTTGGCTGTATAATTATGCAAATTGCGAGATATACGCACCCGGTCGATGTATGCAAATGATCTGAAATGCAAGTAAGTCACGTGATTAGAACGCAAAAAAAAAAGGAAAGAAAACGGCAGATGAGCCAACAGTTGTTACTGTCTGTCGCCTACGGAAATCCGTTTTCCGAGCTATTTTTCATTTCAATAGACACGTGTTAGTGAAGATATGCCTTGCCGATGACGCCGAAGTCCGTTTCAGCATTTGGACGATCGTGCGAGGGGATTCATTTTAAGCCTATGTACGGCAAGGTGGTTGTACCAGCGTATCGCCGCTGAAACATGCATAGATGCGTTCACTGTGCAAAGAATTT
The DNA here is from genome assembly GCA_951213105.1 of Amaurobius ferox. Taxonomy (NCBI): domain Eukaryota; kingdom Metazoa; phylum Arthropoda; class Arachnida; order Araneae; family Amaurobiidae; genus Amaurobius; species Amaurobius ferox. Next base: position 45,440,390 of record OX578133.1, read on the forward strand.
GGAGAAGATGGATTGAAAAAGGGTATGTGAATCGACGCAGTGGTACAGGTCCATCCAGACATACGTCAGCACGCATTGATTGGCGCATTCGAAAGCATGCGGTGGCTGTTCCACAAACGATGACTGTCGACATTCTGCAGAATTTGCAGGGTGCATTGGATATTCCAATAGCAGAGAGAACAGATTCTCGACAATTGGCCGAAAGGGGTTTGCACTCAAACCGTCCTTTACGGAAACTGCCATTAACAACAAAAAAACCAACGTGAGAGGTTACAATGGTGTCGGGCCCGAGCCTCTTAGACGACTGAATGGGACAGGGTGGTGTTCAGAGACGAATCTCGGTTCTTTTTTTTTTAATGATAGTCACCGTGTAAGAGTCTGGAGGCGACGGAGATACAGATCCAATCCTTCTGCGACTGTTGAAAGCCAGACTGCTCAACTACGCGGCATCATGGTTTGGGGTGCCATCGGCTTCGATAGCCGGTCACCTCTGGTTCGTATCAAAGGCACAATGACGGCACGACGATATGTGGGTGAAGTGCTGCAGCTGGTTGCACTGTCCTACCTTCAGCGGATGTAAGATGTTGTTTTCCAGCAAGGTAACTCGCAACCGCACACGATAACTATCAGCAGAAAGCCTTGCAAGGTATCCAGGTGCTTCCTTAGCCTCTGCTGACTCCAGATCTCTCCCCCATCGAGCATGTATGGGACGTAATTGGCCGTTGTTTGACTACCCTGCCCCCCGCCTCGAATAGTGGACGACTCAGGGGGGATGGTTGAAAGCATATGATCATCCATCCCTTAGGAAACTATCCGCACGCTCATTGTATCTCTTCCTCCAAGGGTTGATGCTTGTACCGCTTCAAGAGGTGATCCTACTACCAGCTGATCACCCTGTCTATGCCATTACTGTATTGCCTTATCCTTCTGGAATTAACATCACTTATTTATCTATGCCATCTCTGTCCTTTATCATCACACTCTATTCGGTCTTTCATGTTGCATTTTCTGTATCGGGTAGTGTATTTAAATTATGTTGATTTGTTTTCTTTGTCGGAAAAGAATTTCAAGAATGTTTGTTTGAAGATTTTGCTACGATTCATGATTTTTTCTCTTTTTATGTGATCATTGTAATTGGACTTCTTCCATTTTATATCGCTGAGAAATAAATAATTAATAAATTATTATTATTATTATAACTTTCTCCCACTCTGAATTCATTTTTAGTGCCACCCTATCTTCACAAAAAAATATTACGTACTAAGACTTTTTTCAAATGTAAGCTCTTAGGTCTTAAAAGAAGATCCACCTACTCAAAGAACTATTCCAATTTAATTAAATATAACTGTGTCAACACGTTAATAAACAAAGATTTAAATCACTAAAAAGCCAAATATAATTTAATGTTCATCTATAATCATGTGGCTGAGCACAGAACACGTAGTAGAATTCTTCATAAAATGTCATTTTAGTGGAGAAAGATCGAAAAATATTGTAACTGTTGATGAGACATGTTGATGAGACATGCTACTAAAAAGATTGTTGCTGACAAAAATCGATTTACTATCGCAAAAAAGAAGAAAATACTTACAAACTTTGTTCCAAGAATCTAAAGAAAGTTCCATTAAAAAATTCATAATTATTGCTAGTTCCTCGTACAACGAGAAATTAAAATTTAGAAAAGTCGTAAAAAATGTTAAAATCCATTTTATATATTATCAAAATAATGTAACACCTACCTTTAAAAAAATACCATAACTTTATCCACAAAGAGTAGAATTCCATCAGTATAAGGCTACCAGTGACACAGCCAAATCTACCGCTAAATTTTTTGATAAAATGAGAAAAGAGACAGATGACAAAGAGTCATATATTTTGTTCATATTCCTTCAACGTCCCCTGGCGTGTCACTAATGGACTAGTGTACCTTTGGACTGTTAAAAAAACGCTCTCTAAATGCAGACCTAAATGTATGGATGGACTATGGAAAGCTGTGAAGGTGGAGTGAAATATATACCACTACTAAATTTAAAAAATATTACTTTATTTCGAAAATGTAAATGTAAAGTTTGATAGTCCAGAGAAAGAGTAAGCAAATAGAGTATCTATATAATAAAAGGCAATGTCTGCCTGTCTGTCTATTTTATACACTATAGGCTCAGCGACCGCGCGTCGCAGAAATTTGGCAATCGGAGACCCGCGGGGAGGGGGGGGGGAGCGGGCACGTGAAAACCGATTTTTAAAATTTGAATTATTTTTTTGTTATTTGATGTTTTATGCGATGTCGACCGTTTTGTCCCCTGTTTCCCCTTTTTTCTCCACCATACATACGTCGTAGAAAAAACAAATCAGACGATCGGAAAGAGCAGACAATTGCGAGTAAAAATATATCGCAGACAATTGCGAGTAAAAATACATCAATTTCAAATCTCAGAGACAAATTCTAATATTTTTTAAAGATTTTAAAACAAAAGTCATTTTCGGCTCAAAAAAACGAACTTTCGTTTTTAAATCCTCGCATCGAGAAAAGTTCCGAGAATTTCGACTAATAATTTACATTTTTAGAAAGCTCAAACATCGGGCATTCTTACAAGCCCAATCTGATCAAGAAATAGTAAAAAATAGCTGCAGAATCCGAATTTTAAGAATTTCCGAATTTAAATTTTTCGGAAAAATCAGTTTTTCTCCCATATGCCCGCGCAGACGCACTGAACGGCCCAAAAAGTTCGATTTCTTGCGCGCGCAGAAGCAGTTGCCATGGAAACGGTTTTAGGCCTAGCAGATGTTTGGTGGTATATTTGAAGATATTCGCATGGGACAAATGTCATCAGTGATTGCTTTTTCAATTGAAAAAGGGCTTCATTGGAAAAGGACTTTAAAATTTTAAAAGTTTTGAACTGCAGGTCTTTGGCCAGGGATAGGGGAGCCTGGAGTTCTATACTGCGGAAGGCAAGGGCCCATCCTGGGCTGTCAGGCCATTGAAGAAGAAGAAAAAGAAGAAGATTGCTTTTTATACGGTTTTTGGCCTAGAGACAATTAAAAACCGAATTAGTGTTTGCTTTTTATAAGATTTTTGGCTCAATATGCTGGATTGAATTGCGGCGATGTATTATTTACATCGGGTGGTGGTTGGGACCACAATGAAAAAACTTAAACACTGAAGAAATAAAAAAATAAATAAAAATAAAGTTATGGAGATTGTCGCGGTGCCTTAAATTTTCCTTATTAGTTTTAACGTCATTAAACTAAACCAAACTTTGTTAACTCCATGGGGTTGAGGGCGCGGTAGCCCAGTGGTTAGCGCGCGGGAATTGCACTCGGTAGGCCCGGGTTCGATTCCCACCACTGCCAAAACTGCCGCCGTGTTCACGCGGAGTACGATCACGTTAAACATGTGGGTCCGTAAGTCCTTCCAAGAGGTTGGTGGTATTGAAAGGAATGTACGGTCCCTGTGGATGCCTCCCCCACTGGGTTCCAGTCTAAATTGTGTGGCACTTCCTGGCCGTCCAAATAGTTACCTTACATCTTTCTGGTAGTCCGCGCCAGCAAGTTTGCCATGGTCAGAATTTTCAAGGGTAGCGAACAGGCTGGTCGCCGAAGGCGGCTAGTTTAAGAAATAAATATTTAAAAAAAATTTGCATATCCAGTGATTTAAAGGTTACTTTTTAATGCCACGGCGAAATTCTCACCTTCATTAACCGTTTGAAAAGATTATATTCGAGATTTTGAAAAATAATATGAATTTTTAAAATTAAATTGTTAACATAAAACTTGAAGTTAATTTTCTTTGTCTATTTCTGTCTGTCGTCAGTGAATATGGTGTTAATACGTAACGTACTATCACCTTATTCAGAAACAGGCACTTGTTTTGGGTTAATTTGGATTGAATACGTGTTTTGATAACGAATTCAATTCTGAATTAATCTTCACCTTCAGACATGTGCTATCTGGAATATTTGAGATACCTCAAAGTTTTTTTGTATTTTGACTATGATTACTTGGTTTTAGATATTTCATATTTCAATATATATATATATATATATTGTGTATAGCAATTGTCCACCAGTGTATATTGTATATATATTTATTATACAGGGTGTCTCAAAAACATTGACCTCGGCTTTAATTTCTCAAATATTGATCTTAGACATATATAATAAATTACAAAGTTGCGTAAAAAAGATACAGAATTTTATGAAATCGATTAAAATTTTCAAGGGAATTAAATTTTAAGAAATAAATAATTTAAAGTTTTATACGGCCCCCGTACAAAAGCATTTCCAATGAGTAAAATGTGCCCCATACACTAATAAAGTGATGTACAAAATTTCAGCATTTTATCATAAAATGTCCCAGAGATATGAAAAGGCAAAAATGCTGACTTAAACCACTTTTCGATGCATCGACATGGGTTCTCAGAGGGAAAAAATCATGTTGGCAGATCAGGTTTCAGAGGTCACACACAAATTACGAAAGAAAACAATGATTACATAAATAAATCATAATTTTGCTATTTATTGCTACAAAAGTATCTACACTGTGTAGAAATAATAAATTTACACAAAGATTACAAAGCTCGTTCAAAATGTTTTCCATCCATGCCAAAGATCCATTAAAGATAAGAGGCAGATATTATTTGCCAATGATGCATTTCTGCGTTGCGTCATTTGCACTCTTGGTATAAACATTTACATTTTAATTTGTGATTAATCACTCACCAACTTCGTTTAAACATATCTCTGACGCTTTTTAGGATAAAATGCTGAAATTTTGTACATCACCTTATTAGTGCACATTTTACTCATTGGAAATGTTTTTGTACGGGGGCCGTATAAAAATTTAAATTTTGTATTTCTTCAAATTTATTCCCCCGAAAATTTTTATCGATTTTATAAAATTCTGTACCTTTCTTTACACAACTTTGTAATTTATTATATATGTCTAAGAATTTTAGGAATAAAAGCCGAGGTCAATGTTTTTGGGACACCTTGTATATTGTAAAAATTTTAATTACTTGTAATATAGTCAAGTACTGTTGACTCATCGCCTATTAATTGGTGTATGAAGAGCACATGAAAACAAGAGTTACTCAATATGGGGCATGAGAAAAGCTGGTTATACATAAAACAGGTACTAAACCCCTGTTCCCTGTTCTACATAAAAGGTAAATGGTTAAAAGTAATTATATATGCAATACATCAAGCAGAAATATCCACGATAGTAGTTAAGACTGTACTAGTACCCAAATAAAATTATTTCAAAATCTCACGAAAAATCCTTTTATATGCATACAAAATCTCACGAAAAATCCTTTTATATGCAATCCTTTTATATGCAATATATTGCTAAACCTATTGTTCCCTTGTATTAACATGTATGGTGAAGGCAAGGTACTTTAAACAAGGTACAAGAAAGGTTCAAGAGCAGAATAACATCAAGCAGGAAAAGCAGCATGTGGAGTTAAGATTTTATCAGCACCTAAATATAACTGCGGCTGAATCGCACTTAAGAATGAAAATAAATAAAAGTATTTCCGAAACCATGGACGTTTTCAAGGGCCATCCTTGTTTCGGAGATACTGAAGATGTACGTTTCTGTCTGCATACTATAATATTTATTACAGAAATTATGTATATATCCCGACGTAGGTAATATGAGATTAGATAAAAAAAATGCATAATTCAGAGCAAAGCTTTTGAATAAGTATGAGAACGCAGATTATTACAAGCTGATTAAGAATATAATAAAACTTTTTACCATTTGCACTTAAAAACTTGAAAAAGCAGTAACACCTTTGCTCTCCATAGAGTCCAGAAATTTTACTAAAGAAATGGTGTTAGTCAAAAGTCCAGGGTGAAGAGTAAACATTTTCAATAAGTTGTAGATTGGGGGGATAAAATTGAAATGTTAAGGTTGGTGCATCTTCAGAAATTTTTACAGTAATGAGATCATCAATGAAACGATATATGGTATGACTATGGAAGTGGTGCTTATTTTCATAAAAGTGTAGCTATAAATTGACCAGATTGGTGGATGAGATTCCTCCCTGTGGAATACCCTGTGTTAATTTGTAAATGCTAGTACTCTGAGATAAATATTGGTGGTATAGAATGAATTTTAATACAGTTTTAAATTTTGGAATTGTTAAGTTATGAAATTTAGTATGTATTTTATATAAATGTATTATTACTTTATATAAATCATGTATGTCTATGTTATTAAAAAGGTCTTTAAAATCAAAAGTTTTAATATCATAAATATCTTGACATTGTTTTAAGTTTTCCACTAACTCTAAGCTGGGGCACGGTAGCCCATTGGTTAGCGCGCTGGAGTTGCACTCGGTAGGTCCGGGTTCGATTCCAGCCACTGCCAAAACTGCCGCCGTGTTCACGCGGAGTACGATCACGTTAAACCTGTGGGTCCGTAAGTCCTTCCGTGAGGTTGGTGGTAGGGGAAGGAGGGTACGGTCCCTGTGGATGCCTCCCCCACTGGGTTCCGGTCTAAATTGGGTGGCACTTCCCGGCCGTCCAAACAGTTACCTTACACCTTTCTGATAGGTCGGACGGTCTGGGTCTCAACAACAACTAACTCTAAGCTATTTTTTATAATAAGAGTTTGCTGTTCAGTGAAATGTCCATATAGTTGATCTAGAATAGATATTAGTTTATTATCAGCTGCATTTGTATACGAATTAAATCAATAGTGACTGTTCTGAATGTAATTGGAGATTTATGGAATTTTGGTATGTACCATGTATGGAGATGGTACCCTGAATGGATATAGTACCACGTATGGATAATTTAGATTATGTTTTAATTTGAGAAGTTTGTAGAATAATATGATTTGTTTACTAATAATTGATTGACTATGCTGGATGGGTGTTAATGATACAGATGTAGAGAATTGCTTAGTAACTTCTTCCAAATAATTTTTTTTTGCAAATAAACACATAGTTACGGGCTGCTTTATCGACATATATAACAGCAAATTTATTTTTTAGTAATTTTATTTCTTTAAAACTGTCTTTATAATTATATTGAGAAGACGATATAGGTAATTGAGCAAATTTTTAAATACCAGGTGCTTTGTACTTGCCAGCTTTTAAAGGCTTCAATAGGACAGTTGTATTTTCTTGATAATTTATAAATACATTTATCAAGATCTATTGCAGTTGCTTGAAGAATTTTTTGTTTGGTCAATAAAAGTAAAAGGGAAAGTCTGTATTGAGATCCATAGCTAAGTACCGTTTTTCATAGTTGGTTCCATAATGATGTTGAGGTTTCCTGCAATTACATGTTCATGTTGTTTGTCTATATACTGTTGATAATTGGGTTCAAAACATGAACAAGAGACTAAGTTGTTTAATTGGTTTAACAATAAATTATAGTTATGAGCTTTTCAAGCAAAAGGAATAGCATATTTAAAAGCTTTGAGTAAGTGTACATTTTTAATTGATAAAAAAATGGGAATTTTTCAAAAATTTGTGTAAATATTTTTAAAAATTAGATTTGTATAATTTATTACACAAGAAGTGTGGTTTGTTCGCTCTTTTAAGTGTGAAAGTTTGATGTTAATACCTAGTTGTCTTGTTCTGGTTACTAATAGGTGAAATACTAAGTGCCCAATTTGCTTTTTGTTATTTAGGGCTATTAAAGAATGATAAACTTTATTCATATGTTATTTTTCAATTGTATATACCCAGTATCTGATTTTCCTCCAATCATAGTTAGTTTTAAAGTGGTTGTTTAGATTAATTAGCTGAGTATTAAAGTCCAAGTTAATATCCTTTATATTTTTGTGCACACCCCTCTGAGTTCGAGTTGTCTTAATATATATATATATATATATATATATATATATACATATATATATATATATGGTGCGCTAATAATTCACAGATTTATTATTCAGGTGAGTCCCATGGTATAGTTGATTAACCAACGATGGTACATACTCGTATAATCAAAACAATGTTTACAAAATGGAAGAACAAAATTTATTGGTTAAATAACACATTCGATTATTAATTATTTGTAAAATTGTTACAATGTGACCAAAACTGATACAGTGGCCAAAACTGGAGCACTTACCCAACATCAAAATTATTTCAAAAAATATATAAATTATTCAAAAATAAATAATAATAATTAAATATTTTTAATAAACATATTTAAATAGGCAATAAAAGTAGAAATGATTGAGGTGAATTAGGTATAAAGAGTTCAGTGGAACTTAAAAATCCACAAGAACACAGCAATCCACAAGAAATAAAATTAAGCAAATGATAGAAAGAATTGCAATTGATAGACGGCAAAGAAATTGTAAAATCATCAGAAGGCGCCTACAACACTTTGCCTTTAAAAACAAAGTTATTTTCATTAAATAATATACGCCACTATACGCCCACAGACCTGTTGTGTGTGTCCCACTGTCCAGACAGCACCGTACAGCTCGTTTGCAATGGTGTCGTGAGCATCACAATTGGACCGAACAGGACTGGGCTTGCGTACTATTCTCAGATGAGAGTAGGTTCAGTCTGTTATCGGATTGTAGACGCCAACTGATCTGGCGTGAGAGTGATACTGCTTATCGTCCAGAAAATATCCAGGAAAGGGACCGGCATCCGACATGCAGTATCATGGTATGGGCCGGAATCATGATCAATGGCCGCACGCCCCTACATGTGGTTGCAACTGGGACTATGACCGGCCAACGATACATTGATGAAGTTCTACTGCCTCATGTTCGCCTTTTCCGTGGTGTTGTCGGTGATAAATTTGTTTTCATGGCACCATGTTATCGAACACTCGCTGTTCAGGATCAGGCCCCCACATCCAATTTTGGGCCCGGGGACCAAGTCGAGCCGCGGGCCCTAGATAAGGAAATAAATGGGGAAGGTACCCCTTTTTTCTGTATTATTTAGAAGTAGAGTAGAATTTCATAAAATATATCAAGTACAAGGTTTTATAACACTGAAAAATAAGAAATTCGTGAAGGATATTTCATATGATGGCAAGTGGTGTGTACATTTCATTTTAGAAGAAATATTTTTATACTTTCTTGCTCGCGTATTTCGTATAGTCATATACATGTTTAGAACAATCGGAAGTGACATTTCTAGAACTAGATGCATAAATCATTAGTGACCACCTCCAAAGTTCGATGTTGAATCAGTCATTATATAAGTCATTCCTATAGCCAACCCTGAGAAATAATTATTGTAAAAAACTGTAATTTTTTAATCGGAAGATCTTTAGAACCAGAACTAGAAATCTTTAATGATTTTTTTAACCTCTAAAATATTTGATACTGAATCTATAATATATCAGTCATCATAAGCTCTATCCATAACTGATTCTGAGAAATAAATGTTTGAAGGAACATGAAATTTTTTTTTTATCCAGAATTGGAAAAAGAACTGGAGGAAGAATTCCTTAGTAAATCCCCATCGTCCCTGAAATTCGATGCTAAATTCATATCAGTCATCACCTACGCTCTATCAATAGTCAATGGAAATATACATTTCAAGGAACTATTTTGAACCATAAGATGCAAAACAGCAAGTAGAAATCCTTAGAAAACCAAATTCCAGAGGAGGTTCCCTACTTCCTTCGGAATTTGATGCTGAATCCATATCAGTCATCATCTAAGCTCATCCAAAAAAAAAAGATGTTGCAAGGAAAATGTAAATTTTTTAAATGAAAGTGACATTTCCACAATCAGAAGTTGAAATTCTTAGTGAATTCCTCTTACCTCTTCAAAATGTGACTGCATCAATCATTGGCTAAGCTTTATCTGTAGCCAATTCCAAGAAATAGATTGGAAATTTTTGGAAATCTGTAGCCAATTCCAAGAAACAAGAGAAATTTTTTTAATCGGAAGTAGGAAAAAATCCGAATTAAAAATTCTTTCTCAATCCCTCTAATTTCCATCACCAAAACTCTATTTACAGCCAATTTTAAAATGGATGCTTCAAGGAGAAGAGAAAACTGTGAACTAGAAATGTAAAAAGAACCAGATATGGAAATCTTTAGTGAACCTTCCTACCTCCTCCAGAATTTAATACTCGATTCATATTAGGTCGTATCTAAGCTTCATCTATAATAGATCCTGAGAATGTAAAAAGAACCAGATATGGAAATCTTTAGTGAACCTTCCTACCTCCTCCAGAATTTAATACTCGATTCATATTAGGTCGTATCTAAGCTTCATCTATAATAGATCCTGAGAAATTGATACTTGAAAAAAATTTTTAAAATACAATGGCGTTGCAACATTTCTGTGGCGAACAACCACACACAAAAAAAGTGATCGGTGTGATAGTCGAATTATCTCCAATCAACATGCATATGCAGCATTTAAATAAAATAAAATATGTCCAAAATATCTCGGGGTTTTATCAGAAAATCAACTTTCATTTGTTTCGTAACTTTTTAGATGGAAATAGCACATGTTCAGATACATGCCATTTTGGTGCACAATCGGTTTGACTCACTGAAAAATCCCAAGATGGAAAGTACTCTGCTTTTGACAGAAATCGCTTTTTAACAATTATCAGTAAAAGTTTGTATCTTCCAAATACTCTACTAAAATTATCCTAAGAGATTTTAATCGGCACATTTTTGAAAACTTTAACGATGGAAATAATTTTTAACACTTTACAACATAGTTGAAAAGTGTTTATGACTTTATTCATTCTGTCTGTCTGTCCATTCGGACGATAACTGCCGTAAAAACGACTTTACCAAACTGAAAACCAGGCGATTTATATTTCAATGACGTCATTTGAATAAAGTTCATTTTTTTCGATGAAGTTTTAAATTTTCAAATATAATAAATTAATGTAGTATTGTAATAATTTTTAAAATATTACCTCTGAATGTATCGCATTTTGGTGATGTTTAAATAAAATTGCATTGCAGTTGGAAAGTGTTTTATAATCAATACTTTATGCATGATTGATCTTTCTTGTTGATTTAATGCTTTATATCATTACAAAATTATAATTTCTAAATTACATTGATTTTGCAGTTTATCATTGAATTTCATCTTTTATATAGTAAACTAGCTCTATTTGAAAAACAATTCGCCAAGTATCGTGCCACAATTGAAAAAATGATGGTGTTGAGAATAGTTTATACCAGCATAGCGGGAGCAGTAACATGTTATTTTATTTTGTAGCACTACAGCTACTTCACAGAGTACATAGTTTAATAGAACCTTCTCATTTTTCGGATTTTTAAGTACACTATTATTGTTTGACATTCGCCAAAAATCAAATTAACGCCAAAGTAATGCCTAACCAACATAGCTACCAAATTTTAAGGAAATTTAGTGAATATCTTTTGAACTACGGTGAATACAGAAACTGCCTAGATACTCCCACATTTATACAATCCGCCAATGTAACATTGATAAAATGAAGTTCATCGGAAACGTTTTTGTTTCATAACTAATTATTTTATTCTAATTTATTTTCATAATTACATTAAGAGAATGAAAACATGAAGTTAATTCAATATTATATTGCCATGTGTTCTAAACTCTTTCATTATGTTCATAAAATGTTTCTTCCAAAATGTATCAATTCTGATATTTATGAAATAAAATGTCAAATGAGTATATACAAAAGATGCCGTATAATAAAAAAAATCCTTTTCTAATTAGGATTTCGGGAGAGGGGCAGACGACCCCCAAATCTCCCCTTTCCTCCTCAGGATACGTCTTGGCAAAATGTAATATATAATAGAGAGTGTGTTAATTTTCTCTTTCGATGGATTTTCTCTACTAATTACCAAGTTCAACATAAAATCGAGAGTTTAAAAACGAATTATTATAAACACTAAAACATTCATATTCCCTTAATAATACAACATTTTGCCTGAAGTTTTGTGCATTATTTAACTATAGTTATTTTAAAGAAATAAATTTACAAAGCAGCATAAAAATGTGATAAAATAAATTTAATTTATTCTAAGATTAACTTCTTTCAAGATTAAGATATCTGAAAATAATATTTGAAAAATGTAAGACAATTATTTTGAACATACTTTAAATCTTAGATGGTGTCATTGAGATCAATATTGCCTCTGTTTCAGTGAATAATTTATTTTTGTTTATAAAATTTAGATGCACTAGCACCGATAACAAAACTTGCTTTTTGCACTTTCTTTAAAGTAATATAAACTATTACATCACTGAAATCAATGTGCGCAGCAAGTTCATGCCTTCAAGGAAGGAGCAATTTAATCTGCTTTGGTTCGTGCCATGCCAAAGCTGTAGAAAGAAACTAGAATTTTTCCATTCTACTACCTAGCATTCAGTCGGATGAAGTCTGACATGGGACACTATGGATACCCCGTCGCGTTAATTGGCGTTAACACTATGGATACCCCGTCACGTTTACGAGGAGGGAAGATAAGATCGCCCCTTCCCATCCTTATAATTTCACAAAAGAAATCTGTAGACAAGAATCGTTTTAGTAGTCAGCTGGATGTGATTGATATGAGCTGTAAACTTGAATGAATGAAACTTACCCGCTAGTGTTATAAACGTATCCATTTTAGCAGTGCAATTCTAGAAAATTGCTCCCTGCTTTCCTTGTAGGGATTGTTTTTTTTATTGCCTTGTCGCCATCGCCTTTCTTGACAACAAATAATGACAGATTCTGCCGTTAAACGCAAAGACATTGTGAAGCTATCTCTACCCAGACGACTTGTATTGAACTAAGATCTTCTTTTAGCTTGTTGTGACTATTTTGGGGAACAGACCATCTTCAAGTTATTTAGGAAAAAAATTATAAATTCATACACGGATGTTCTATAATAAATATTTTATCTTCAGCAATGTTCACGGGCCCCTAACAGCCGTCGGGCCCCAGTACCGTGGTCCCAACTGACCCCCCCCCCCCTTCCTTTGTGGGGACCCTGTTCAGGATTGTCTAGTCATCGAGGATATTCAATGCCCCGTATGGCCAGCACGTTCTCCAGATCTAAACCCCATTGAAAATGTTTGAGATGCTTTGGAGAGGCGACTTGCTGGTCGAAAATATCCTCCAACAAACAAAAAGGCCCTCATCCGTGCACTGACAGAGGAGTGGGATAACGTGCCTCAACAGCTGCTGAATAATGTTGTGCAAAGCATTACACGACGTGTGGAAGGTTGCATCGCGCTCTGCTGTGGACATATGCCGTACTGATACCTTTCTCAAAGGTGCCTGCTGTCGTTCATGTGCATTTTTCCATTTCTCCGTACACAGCATCAAATGAACACTTTTTCCTTTTAGATGTTTCAAAACCTTCTGTATTTTCCAGAACAATAAAAGATCTTTATTCTAATGTCCGAACAGTGTGGCAAAAATATTTTATCCTGCTGGGTCTCCACCCCCGCTTGATGTTGTGCTACATTGCAATTTGTGATCCGTCCTTAGTAATTGTCCAGCAGTATATATATACTATATAGTGAGAGATATATTTTAATAAAACATAAATAAAGGCTTTTAAATCGTCATTGATATTCTTATTTTTAAATTTATTTTTCAAAGCAAACTGAAATTCTCCGAGAATCCTATTTAATAAATGCGCCCCGAAAAATGTCAAGCGATTCGAAAAGTATGGAAACGCGCGGTATGCTACGGTACTGCCATCTATTATTGATATTTGAACTTCATTCATTTCTGAAATAGAACTGCTGCTATAAACAGTAAAATATTTTAGAAATAATAAAAGTATTAGAGATAATAAAAATATACCAAATTTGTGTCGCATATTTAGAAAAATAAATAATCATAATAAAATAAATGATGGAAATTTACTGAGAATGCCAAATGACACCTGTCCTGCTAGCTGAAGAGTTTGTATCTCACCTTGCAGTTTATCAAAAAGAGTCAAAATTATTAAAGAAAAATCTTATACGTGAAGCACATGATTTTTATACACAATGCTTTATTTCTTTCATAGCGAAATAATGGTACAAGATCCATAGCACAATGTTTTTGGTACTGAATTAATACTACTTAAATTGAAATTCGAAGCGTTTAGAAACTTATTTGTCTACTCACTGCAAAATATTCATAAAAATGCAATTACCATTTAATTAACATCCAGTGAAATAAATAATTATTAAGTTATTTAATTATTAATTATGAATTCTTTCCCATCAAAATACACAACTATTACATAAAAAAATGTCAGGCGTGAATGGAACGAACTAGATCAGCAGGAATGATGTTAACAGTTTTATTGCATAATATCGCATATGAAAATTGCACTTATTGGATGATACTTACTATTTTTTTTAATTTTATGTAATTATTATTGTGAAAATTTTATTTTATAAACGTACAATATCTCGAGAACGGTTCTTGTAAACATTTTAAAGATTATATCATTCGTTTTTTAATTAAAATGTACGGATGAAATGATTATTTATTTAACCGTGTAGGGAGTCTTGTTTTTTTAATCATTGTTTCAAAAATTCATTCGAAAATGGCGCAATATCTCGAGAGTGGTTGATGCTAGCGTTCTACATTTTGTGTCATTCGTTTTCTAATGAACATTACGTTTAAAGTGGTTATTTATTGATCAAGACAGAAAGTCTTAATTTTTTAATAATTTTTTCAAAAACTCATTCAAAATTGTAGGTCTTTTAACATTCGGTTGCGTTTAAAATCAGCAGGGTTCTAATATTCACTAATTGTAACAATCGTACATTGGACGTTCATGTAGGTTTTCCATAATGGGGGGGGGGGGGGGGGGGGAGCGGCGATTGGGATCTCCTCTACCAGAGTTGATGAGATTTTCTCTCCCTACACTCGAAAGGAAATTTCAGGAATTTTACCTGGAGAAAGTGAATTTTAAAGCAAATGAGCATAATTCTAAGCTAATTATATCAGTTTCAAGAACCAATTTTCGCGAAAAAAGGTTTGTCGAAAAATCAACAAAAAATAAAATTGTTGATGAATACATACCCCCAAAAAGAAAAACGTTCACACATATTTTATCATTATTTACATTACAAAATAATTGTGAAAGCGTAAATTGATGTAATCGGCTGAAAGTTGTGAATCGCAACTTGCAGTCAATTGGGAAATACACAATTTCATAAGAATCAACCTAAAAAAGTAAATATTGCAGATCGATAGGGGGGCTTTATTGCCTATGTATGGATATCCATGAAACGTGCCGAATTACATTCGAAACGCTTCATTTGTTCACGGAATATCGCATCCTCAAGAACCTCAAGACACAAATTATGGGAGATCCCAGGTCAGCAAGAAAAACTGCCTTTAAGCGCCATCTAGTGAGAGATCGGGAAATCAAATTTGTAAGATATTAACATAAGTTAGTTTAGAGAATCGGAGCAGTGCTCTCGGATATGATTTGAGACAAGTCTCATATCAAAAGCCCTAAAGTCTCTTAATTTGGAAAAGAAGAGTAATTTCTCTTCAAGAAATAAAGAGAACGAATTAAAGGGTGGAAATGTGTTCCGAAGAACACGGCTTGGGTTCAAGAGACGGTGAAAGTCGGCATGTTCAAAGTAAAAGGAAGGGGGAGATTCAAGGCCCACTAATATAAAATTATCATACTTATTAGCAAGCCCTTAGGAATATCGAATTCCTAGAATCACGAACACAACTAGAATCCTCCTCCTTGGCGACGCCACAGCTGTGGCGTCACCAAGGGGGAATTTGGGAGCCATAACCCGTACACATTGAAATTCGAAAATATGGTATATGGTGAAATGGAAAACAAAATATTTGACCCCCCCCCCCCTCCCCTCCCACTTCCCGTAATTTTTCTGCGACACTACTGCACACGCACGTTCAGATATCACTTCGAAAACGTTCTATTTCAGTTCAGGGATGCTGAAAACGTACTCTTCCGCAGTCGCAACCTCAACTTCGAATTTTCGATTCCGTCTCAATACTTTCCCGATATATTATACTATGCTTATATTAGGGAAAGTAAAAATGAAAAAACCATTTAAAATGGCATCAGAAAAAGAAAAATGCATAAAATTAAAATTGAATGCTTTCATCTGACGATGGCAATTTGATATATAAGACCGTTAGGGCGTATGAATGCGTATGAATGAAATATTCACTACTTTTCATTGATTTTACATAGAGAAGCAGACGATTTTATAGCATTGCCTTTTTCGATGAAGTTTTAAGCATGGAATTAGAAAGTACTTTTACCTCCATGGTTTTAAGTTTTTAAGTAAAATAAATTATTGTAGTACAGTAATAATCTTAAAAATATCCCCGCTGAACGAAAGGATTGGATAAAAATGTATGAATGAAATATTCACTGCTATCACACAGAGAGCCAGGCTTCATTTGAATGAAGTGCCTTTTTTTGTCGATGAAATTTTATGTTTTAAATGTATATAATAATGTTTTAAATGTATATAATATGTTTTAAAGTTTTATGTATATAAATCCGTAAGAATCCATCAGATATATAGGAATTTGCAAAACTTGAAAATAATAAAATAAAGCATGCAATGAAATATCAAATTTGACCTTTGTTTAATATTATCGATAAAAGATAGCAGCACAGACAAAGTGGTCGCCATATAAGAGGGAATATTCAAAGTTTGGAAATTCTGAAATTCCAAACATTATCCGAGAAATTTTCCTTTGGAAATAAAACATTTATTCCATTTTAATTTATTCGAGACAGATGTTTTGTCATATGATTTGCGAGGTATTTTCAGGTGCATGTTAGTACCGCAGTTAAAAAAGTTATAAGATTGAGTATACTTGTGTCTGTCGCTGTCCTGCTTCGATGTTGTATGTTCGTATTTCTATTTCCACGTTCATTTTGTAAATTATGAAATTAGTACTATATTTCAGTGAAAATATTATTATTCTTAATTTTACAAGCTATAATATGTATTTATGAACATGGAAGTCCTTTATTTAAGTGCTCATAAGAGCAGAACTGAAGGTGGACCATAAAGGGTGATTTGTATGCATGCTCCGTGACCCTAAGCAAAACCTCTTTTTGGGACCCGTGGCGAAGCCGAACTTTAGCAATAGATGGACGGGACTATGGGAGCTTTGCATTAGAGGATAAAACAAATTAACAACTTTCCCATAAATACGTAAATATGATATAGGCAGCACATGGACTTCCCTACAAAATGTAATGACTTTAATTATTTTACAGCGAAACAATTATGCACAAGATCCACAGAACAATTGTTTTTAACACTTTACAACATAGTTGAAAAGTGTTTATGTCTTTATTCATTCTGTCTATCTGTCTGTCCGTTCGCACAATAACTGCCGTAAAATTGACTTTATCAAAATGAAATTTTAGTATGCTGTTGAGACGGTCTGTGGAACGTATGGGAATATAAATGAATATTATTAGTTTTGGATTGAACGCGGATTGAAAAAATGAAATACATTGAACCCTATGGAACCTAATTTTTCAAACATTTTTAATCGAATTTAAAATTCACAAATTGCTTCTAAGGTTTTAAGAAATATTCAAATTATCCCATAAAATATATAAAAAAAATTTCAGCAAAATATGTTCGGTTGTTTTTTAAATAAAAATTAAAATAATAATTACACATATATGACATGAACAGATCGCGTGACAAGATAAAATATGACATCCATCTTTTTTCCCAAAAATCGTGATTTTTAAAGTTCTTTTAAATTTATATTTTGTGTTGCATCCGTCCTAAAACCGCTTTAGTTTTACATAAATTTTGTGCATCTATATATTCTGCGCCAACGCAATTACAATATTTTTTAGCTTAAATGATCATCACACCTTGATTATTTCTACAACAAAGCCTAATTTTAATGGATGCAGAATGTAAACAAGTGAATGAAAGAATTAAAGGGTGGAAATGTGTTCCAAAGAACACGGTTTAGGTTCAAGAGACGATAAAGTCGGCATGTTCAAAGTGGAAGGAGTGAGGATTCAAGGCCCACTAATAGAAAATGAGCATACTTATGAGCAGGCCTTTAGGAATATCGCATCCCTAGACTCACGAACAAAACTAGAACCCTCCTCCTTGGCGATGCCACAGCTGTGGCGTCACCAAGGGGGAATTTGGGAGTCATAACCCCAGGAACCCACCGTACACTTTGCAATTAGAAATTATGGTATATGTCGAAATGGAAAACAAAATATTTGACACACACACCCTCCCCTCCCACTTCCCGTAATTTTTCTGCGACGCTACTGCACACACACGTTCAGATATCACTTCGAAAACGTTCTATTTCAGTTCAGGGATGCTGAAAACGTACTCTTCCGCAGTCGCAACCTCAACTTCGAATTTTCGATTCCGTCTCAATACTTTCCCGATATATTATACTATGCTTATATTAGGGAAAGTAAAAATGAAAAAACCATTTAAAATGGTATCAGAAAAAGAAAAATGCATAAAATTAAAATTGAATGCTTTCATCTGACGATGGCAATTTGATATATAAGCCCGTTAGGATAATATATATATGCGTAAGAATCCATCAGATATATCGGAATTTGCAAAACTTGAAAATAAAATAAAGCATGCAATGAAATATCAAATTTGACCTTTGTTTAATATTATCGATAACAGATAGCAGCACAGACAAAGTGGTCGTCATATAAGAGGGAATATTCAAAGTTTGAAAATTCTGAAATTCCAAACATTATCCGAGAAATTTTCCTTTGGAAATAAAACATTTATTCCATTTTAATTTATTCGAGACAGATGTTTTGTCATATGATTTGCGAGGTATTTTCAGGTGCATGTTAGTACCGCAGTTAAAAAAGTTATAAGATTGAGTATACTTGTGTCTGTCGCTGTCCTGCTTCGATGTTGTATGTTCGTATTTCTATTTCCAAGTTCATTTTGTAAATTAAGAAATTAGTACCATATTTCTGTGAAAATATTATTATTCTTAATTTTACAAGCTATAATATGTATTTATGAACATGGAAGTCCTTTATTTAAGTGCTCATAAGAGCAGAACTGAAGGTGGTACATAAAGGGTGATTTGTATTGCATGCTCTGAGACCCTAAGCAAAACCTCTTTTTGGGACCCATGGCGAAGCCGAACCTTAGCAATAGATGGACGGGACTATGGGAGCTTTGCATTAGAGGATAAAACAAATAATCAACTTTCCCATAAATACGTAAATATGATATGGGCAGCACATGGACTTCCCTACAAAATGCAATGACTTTAATTATTTTACAGCGAAACAATTATGCACAAGATCCACAGAACAATTGTTTTTAACACTTTACAACATAGTTGAAAAGTGTTTATGACTTCATTCATTCTGTCTGTCTGTCTGTCCGTTCGCACAATAACTGCCGTAAAATTGACTTTATCAAAATGAAATTTTAGTATGCTGTTGAGACGGTCTGTGGAACATATGGGAATATAAATGAATAATATTAGTTTTGGATTGAACGCGGGTTGAAAAAATGAATTACATTGAATCCTATGGGAGCTAATTCTTCAAACATTTTTTAAACGAATTTAAAATTCACAAATTGCTTCTAAGGTTTTAAGAAATATTCAAATTATCCTATAAAATATATAAAAAAAATTTCAGCAAAATATGTTCGGTTGTTTTTTAAATAAAAATTAAAATAATAATTACACATATATGACATGAACAGATCGCGTGACAAGATAAAATATGACATCCATCTTTTTTCCGAAAGTAAAAATCGTGATTTTGAAAGTTCTTTTAATTTTATATTTTGTGTTGCATTCGTCCTAAAACCGCTTTAGTTTTACATAAATTTTGTGCATCTATATATTCTGCGCCAACGCAATTACAATATGTTTTAGCTTAAATGATCATCAAACTTTGATTATTTCTACAACAAAGCCTAATTTTAATGGATGCAGAATGTAAACAAGTGATTGAAAGAATTAAAGAGTGGAAATGTGTTCCAAAGAACACGGTTTAGGTTCAAGAGACGATAAAGTCGGCATGTTCAAAGTGGAAGGAGTGAGGATTCAAGGCCCACTAATAGAAAATGAGCATACTTATGAGCAGGCCTTTAGGAATATCGCATCCCTAGACTCACGAACAAAACTAGAACCCTCCTCCTTGGCGATGCCACAGCTGTGGCGTCACCAAGGGGGAATTTGGGAGTCATAACCCCAGGAACCCACCGTACACTTTGCAATTCGAAAATATGGTATATGTCGAAATGGAAAACAAAATATTTGACACACACACCCTCCCCTCCCACTTCCCGTAATTTTTCTGCGACGCTACTGCACACGCACGTTCAGATATCACTTCGAAAACGTTCTATTTCAGTTCAGGGATGCTGAAAACGTACTCTTCCGCAGTCGCAACCTCAACTTCGAATTTTCGATACCGTCTCAATACTTTCCCGATATATTATACTATGCTTATATTAGGGAAAGTAAAAATGAAAAAACCATTTAAAATGGTATCAGAAAAAGAAAAATGCATAAAATTAAAATTGAATGCTTTCATCTGACGATGGCAATTTGATATATAAGCCCGTTAGGATAATATATATATGCGTAAGAATCCATCAGATATATCGGAATTTGCAAAACTTGAAAATAAAATAAAGCATGCAATGAAATATCAAATTTGACCTTTATTTAATATTATCGATAACAGATAGCAGCACAGAGAAAGTGGTCGTCATATAAGAGGGAATATTCAAAGTTTGAAAATTCTGAAATTCCAAACATTATCCGAGAAATTTTCCTTTGGAAATAAAACATTTATTCCATTTTAATTTATTCGAGACAGATGTTTTGTCATATGATTTGCGAGGTATTTTCAGGTGCATGTTAGTACCGCAGTTAAAAAAGTTATAAGATTGAGTATACTTGTGTCTGTCGCTGTCCTGCTTCGATGTTGTATGTTCGTATTTCTATTTCCAAGTTCATTTTGTAAATTAAGAAATTAGTACCATATTTCAGTGAAAATATTATTATTCTTAATTTTACAAGCTATAATATGTATTTATGAACATGGAAGTCCTTTATTTAAGTGATCATAAGAGCAGAACTGAAGGTGGTACATAAAGGGTGATTTGTATTGCATGCTCTGAGGCCCTAAGCAAAACCTCTTTTTGGGACCCATGGCGAAGCCGAACCTTAGCAATAGATGGACGGGACTATGGGAGCTTTGCATTAGAGGATAAAACAAATAAACAACTTTCCCATAAATACGTAAATATGATATGGGCAGCACATGGACTTCCCTACAAAATGCAATGACTTTAATTATTTTGCAGCGAAACAATTATGCACAAGATCCACAGAACAATTGTTTTTAACACTTTACAACATAGTTGAAAAGTGTTTATGACTTCATTCATTCTGTCTGTCTGTCTGTCCGTTCGCACAATAACTGCCGTAAAATTGACTTTATCAAAATGAAATTTTAGTATGCTGTTGAGACGGTCTGTGGAACATATGGGAATATAAATGAATAATATTAGTTTTGGATTGAACGCGGGTTGAAAAAATGAATTACATTGAATCCTATGGGAGCTAATTCTTCAAACATTTTTTAAACGAATTTAAAATTCACAAATTGCTTCTAAGGTTTTAAGAAATATTCAAATTATCCTATAAAATATATAAAAAAAATTTCAGCAAAATATGTTCGGTTGTTTTTTAAATAAAAATTAAAATAATAATTACACATATATGACATGAACAGATCGCGTGACAAGATAAAATATGACATCCATCTTTTTTCCGAAAGTAAAAATCGTGATTTTGAAAGTTCTTTTAATTTTATATTTTGTGTTGCATTCGTCCTAAAACCGCTTTAGTTTTACATAAATTTTGTGCATCTATATATTCTGCGCCAACGCAATTACAATATGTTTTAGCTTAAATGATCATCAAACTTTGATTATTTCTACAACAAAGCCTAATTTTAATGGATGCAGAATGTAAACAAGTGATTGAAAGAATTAAAGAGTGGAAATGTGTTCCAAAGAACACGGTTTAGGTTCAAGAGACGATAAAGTCGGCATGTTCAAAGTGGAAGGAGTGAGGATTCAAGGCCCACTAATAGAAAATGAGCATACTTATGAGCAGGTCTTTAGGAATATCGCATCCCTAGACTCACGAACAAAACTAGAACCCTCCTCCTTGGCGATGCCACAGCTGTGGCGTCACCAAGGGGGAATTTGGGAGTCATAACCCCAGGAACCCACCGTAAACTTTGCAATTCGAAAATATGGTATATGGCGAGATGGAAAACAAAATATTTTATTCCCCTCCCCCCCCCCTTCCCGTAATTTTTCTGCGACGCTACTGTACACACGCGTGCAGATATCACTTTGAAAACATTCTATTTCAGTTCAGGGATGCTGGAAACGTACTCTTCCGCAGTCGCAACCTTAACTTCGAATTTTCGATTCCGTCTCAGTACTTTCCCGATATATTATACTATGCATATATTAGGGAAAATAAAAATGAAAAAACCATTTAAAATGGCATCAGAAAAAGAAAAATACATAAAATTAAAATTGAATGCTTTCATCTGACGATGGCAATTTGATATATAAGCCCGTTAGGGCGTATGAATGAAATATTCACTACTTTTCATTGATTTTACATAGAGAAGCAGACGGTTTTATAGCATTGCCTTTTTCGATGAAGTTTTAAGCATGGAATTAGAAAGTACTTTTACCTCCACGGTTTTAAGTTTTTAAGTAAAATAAATTATTGTAGTACTGTGACAATCTTAAAAATATCCCCGCTGAACGAAAGGAATGGATAAAAGTGTATGAATGAAATATTCACTGCTTTTACACAGAGAGCCAGGCTTCATTTGAATGAAGTTCCTTTTTTTGTCGATGAAGTTTTATGTTTTCAAATATAATAAATTATTGTAGTATTGGGATAATTTTAAAAATATCATCTCTGAATGTACCGCATTTTAGAAATGTTTAAATAAAATTGCATTGCAGTTGGAAAGTGTTTCATAATCGATGCTTTATTGGATGCTGGATTGATCTTTCTTGTTTAATATTGAATTAACACGACACAAATTAACACCAAGTCCAAACGGAATGACTTATTCATAAACACGCGTAAAACCCTCGTCAAAATGTAATTGACATTTAATATCCCGAACTTCAACGGGTTCGGATGGATTTCTGACGGGGAAGAGTATGACCCCCAAATACCCCCTGACGACGCCACTGGATTTGTCGCATAACATTGCACATGAAAGTGAACATATCTATTGACATATATATTTTCAATGAAATATTGCAAAACGTGCAATATTTTGAGAACGTCTTATGCTAGCTTTCCAAAGTTTGTGCCATTCTTTTTCTAATGAAAATTAGGTCTGAAATTATTTATCATTATTGAAGGTCCCGATTTTTTAGTGATCTTTTTTCAAAAATTCGTGAACGCCAAAATTCAAAAATGATATTCTCTCGTGAATAGAACTAATTAAATCCAGAAAAATGATAAGATTTGTCCAGTTTGTCAATTTTTTAAGGGGGGGAGGGGTAACAAAATTTCTTGTTTACGACTTCTCCAACTATCATATCTACGAACTTCAACGGGTTCGGATGGATTTCTGAGGGGGGGGGGGGAGTATCACCCCCAAATACCCCCTGGCGACGCCACTGGATTTGTCGCATAACATTGCACATGAACGTCAACATATCTATTGACATATATTTTTTCGATACATTTATTTGCAAAACGTGCAATATTTCGAGAACGTTTCATGCCAGCTTTCTAAAATTTGTGCCATTCTTTTCTCTAATGAAAAATTAGGTCTGAAATTATTTATCATTATTGAAGGTCCCGATTTTTCAGTGATCTTTTTTCAAAAATTCGTTTAAAATGTGGGGAATCTCGCGGTTCCAGTTTTCACTATTATAATATTCGAATCAAATTATTTTCAAACCGTACGTTCGTGAGATATCGCGTCTACAGATTCACGAACACATTAACATGCCACACACACACACTAACATGCGCGCACACACACTAACATGCGCGCACACAGACTAACATGCGCGCACACACACTAACATGCGAGCGCACACACTAACATGCGAGCGCACACACTAATATGCACACACACTATCATCCACACACGAACACACTGACATGCACGTACACACACACACACACTAATATGCGCACACACACTAATTAAGCGCACACACACTAATTAAGCGCACACACACTAACACACACACATAGGCATCACTTCAAAAATGTTCGATTCCAGTTCGGTGATGCTTGAAATGTGTTCGTCTGTTGAAAACTCAAATTCGAATTTTCGATCCCATCTCATGCTTTCTGTATACATTATACTATGTATATAGAGAAAGTAAAATATCACGCCCATACAATTTCGCTGTTTTTCCTGCTTGTGTCTTAAAACGATCTACATCGTTTCGTTTTTCCAGAGTCCTTTTGCTCACGGTTTTAATATCATCTCAATTTTGGCAAACATATGACCTTTGTTTTTAACACGTTACAACATAGTTGAAAAGTGTTTATGACTTTGTTCATTCTGTCTGTCTGTCTGTCCGTCCGTCAGGACGATAACTGCCGTAAAAATGACTTTATGAAAATGAAATTTTAGTATGTTGTTCAGACGGTCTGTGATACCTATGGGAATATAAATGAATAATATTAGTTTTGGATTGAACCCGGGTTGAAAAAATGAAATACATTGAACCCTATGGGACCTAATTTTTCAAACATTTTTAAAGCGAATTTAAAATTCACAAATTACTTCGAAAGTTTTAGGAAATATTCAAATTATTCCATTAAATATATAAAAAAAATTTCAGCAATATATTCAGTAGTTTTTTAAATAAAAATTATAATAATAAGTACACCCTTTATATGAAAGATCACGTGGCCATTATACGAAGAGATCACGTGACCCACTTCAAAATAAATTAGGTATCCACCTTGTGTCAACATCGTGATTTTTAAAGTTCCTTTTAATTTATATTTAGTGTTGTATCCGTCCTAAAACCGCTTTATTTTTGCTTAAATTCTGTGCATCTACATTCTGAAACAACGCAATTACAATATATTTGAGTTTAAATGATCATCAAACTTTAATTATTTCTACAACGAAGCCTAATTTTCACTTATGGAGAATGTAAATACCAAAGGATGTAGAATTAGTTGTATAAAAATTGCTGCATTTCTTTAACGCAAAATTATTTAGCCCATGGAGTGTGCAATATAGCTGATATGAATGAACCATTCATTAATTTTACATAGAGATGCAGATAATTTTTTCGATGAAGTTTTAAGTATAGAGTTAAATTACTTGTACCTCCATGGTTTAAAATTTTTAAATAAAATAAATTATTGTAGTATTGTGATGAATGAAAGTAATGGAAAAAAGTTGTGAATGAAATACTGCTTTTATATAGAGAGCCAGGCGATTTATATTTCGATGAAGTCATTTGAATAAAGTTCATTTATTTTCGATGAAGTTTTCAAATATAATAAATTATTGCAGTATTATGATAATTTTAAAAATATTACCGAGGAATGTATCGCATTTTAGAGATGTTTAAATCAGGCAATATATATTTCAATGCCGTCATTTGAATAGGTTATTTTTTTCGATGAAGTTTTGAGTTTTCAAATATAATAAATTATTGTAGTATTGGGATAATTTTAAAAATATTACTGCTGAATGTATCGCATTTTAGAGATGTTTAAATAAAATTGTATTGAAGTTGGAAAGTGTTTCATAATCAATGCTTTATGCATGATTGATCTTTCTTATTTTTAATTGATTCAATGCATACCCTTAATAAATGCTTTTAAAAGATTCGACTAATTCTGCAATTTAAATTGCTTAATGTTTGGCTTCTTGACTAATAAAAATGATTCTCGCCAAGTTAAATTCGACTATTTGAAATACTAAAAGGTTGAGAATTGAAGACTATTGGCGAAAGTTGTTAATAATCGTACATTTTCAACATTTAAAACAATACCTATAATTTTTCATAATTTGATAAACACGTTTATTCCAAAATCACAAATAATGAAAATACTGTTGTATTTCAGTATTGGAGTATTGTCAAGAAAAAATCTAATTCTGCAATTTGACAAAAATTTAATATTAAATTTTCATTTTGACATTTCTACCTTTTATTGATTTTAAATATCTACAAATTGTAGGATTAAGCTAATCTAAACTCTCGTGGCTATACGAGAAATCTCAAAGATACAGCATTTTAAATTTTAAATCTACCCGGTTGAAAAGCTCGTAATGTTTGTTTACTTCAGCGTTTTCTGATTAGTTTTTTAACTTTTAACCGTGCATAGTTGAAATTTTCAAACAATTTTATATATTGTGATACGTTTTATTCACATGGGAGCCCAAATGAGAGGGAAAGAAGAGGTACTTCCTACTCCCTGGACGTTTAAGGTCCCAAAGGCAGACATCAATCTGTACTTCCTACCCCCTGGACGTTTAAGGTCCCAAAGGCGGACATCAATCTGTACTTCCTACCCCCTGGACGTTTAAGGTCCTAAAGGCGGACATCAATCTATCTATGCTGTATCTCATCCTTGAATCCTCTCATCTGAAAAGAAATTATATGGGCGCCCATGATTATTTATATATAAAGTTTTAAATATAAACATTCTACGTCTAATAAAATGCACCCAACAGGGCCTGCACGTTGAGCTAAATTTTCTGCAAACCTCTATTTTTAGACTGTATAGAAGAAAGTGAAATGAAATCTAAGGCAAATTGTCATTTCTTATAAATGTCAGTATACATTACATATTTTATCGAAATATTTTATGCATTTGCTTCCATATTGATGAAATAATATTTTCTTGAGAGGGGTAAGGGCCAAGGTATGTATATCTGCAGCTTTCTTTGTAAATAATATAATATATATAATATTTTATCAAATGAATGTAAACCTTCTAATTTGAACACTTGCTGTCATTGATCAAAGGATAATTAAACCCATATCTATTATAAGGAGACAACTGCCCTGGGGACAATCGGACCCTTTCTTGAAAGCTCAATTTTTATACATATAGTGTAATAAAGAGTATTTACAATCAAATTAATTTCAAAATGTGTAGTTTAAGCACTTGCTGCAATGGATCATGTAGAAATTAGACATGCATTTTCAAAAAGAGAAAGGAGCTGTAATAATCAGGCCCCCATACTATTCGTTTCTTGTATAGTAAAATATTACGATTGGGGATTACTGCCCCACTTGATCATTTACTTACAAAATTCCAATAAATCCCGCTGTAGCTATAAAAATATATATATAAGTAAAATACCAATCACAAATCACAAATTACCATAATACAGTATAATACAGTATACAGAGTGTTTAGAAAAGACGGTATTAGGAAAATTTCCTCGTAAACGAATAGAGGTGACCTTATTACTTTCCCTGCAATACATGGTAATGTATAGGGAAAGTATTGGAATCATATCGAAAATCGCAACTCGAGTTTTCGACGGATCTACACGTTTCGAGACCTCTAGAATAAGAAAAAACTATTTTTAGCGTGACGTCTGTGTGTCTGTCTATCTGTGCAATGAATGTATCCACTCTAACTTAAAAATTAATAGACCGAATTTCATAAAATTTGGTAGGTAAGTCACTTGAGTGTGACCCTGGTACTGATTAGTTTTCAGTACGGTTCGGAATAAAAGAAACCGCTTTTTTTTACAAAATGGCCTTCAAAAATTATCTGTATCCACTCTAGCTGAAAAACCAATGGACCGAATTTCACAAAATTCGGTAGATAAGTCGCGTGTGGGTCATCCTGGTGATGATCAGATTTTGGTATGAATCGGAAAAAAATAACCTGTCTTTTTTTGCAAAATGGCCCGCAGAAATCGTCAAAATCTAAAATAAAAAGCTACGTATGCTCAAATATATCCATTAAATGCTTGTTTTATACGTAATTTTTAGCGAAGAAAAGAATAAAATCAACCCCATTTCACTAGGACTAGCCGTTCTTGATATATTTTTGTTTTTTCGTATTTTCTATACACCACCTTTGAAAATATGTTCAGTCAGTTACCAAATGTGAATAAAAATTGAATTAAAAGTGAATTAAATTTAATTAATGTAAGTAGAATGTGGAAATAAGTCTGCAGGGAAAGTCATGTGTTGCCCACATCAGATTTTTTTTAATGCAGCTGTATAGGAACCCCCCCAAGACCAATAAGACAAGTTACGGGCAAGGGCGGATCCAGCTTTGGCGCCAGGAGGGGGTCACATAGTCGTGGTCAAGTCAAGAACTTATAATTTAATTTTGATAACAATAGATACAAGTAAAAAGTAGGTATTTTATTAATGTACGTAAGTACTGTACTTAAAAATATTTATTCTTTATTGTACACTTGAAAAACTTAACACATAATAACTTGTACATATACACGTACATATTGCCATCTTCTCTTGAAGACATCCAGAGAAGCACTATCACGCACGGAATGAGGCAGCCTATTTATATTCCATAACCGTGGTGAATCATTTGTCATAACAGCTAGAGGTATGTCGAGGGGTATGACGCAAAACTCCGCAAAAGTGAAGAGGTGGTACGACAAGGGTTTCCAACAAACAAAATAGAAACAGACAAAATACATATATTTAAATAACAAAATCAATTTTTCTTTTACGTCTTCTCCCGAAACGCGTTATTACGTCATTTACGTCAATGGGTACGTTTTTATAAACGTGGAGAAGTGCCAGTCCGGTTAGGCGATCTTCAACCATTGAAGATCTTAGCCACGATTTAATTCTGCGCAACGTAGAGAAAGACCTTTCTGCTGTTGCTACACTGACAGGTAGTGTAGCCATAATACATAAAAATTTTCTTATATTAGGATACATATCGATGTCACAATTTAAAATAAGATCAGAAATCGACTGCGGTATGTCCTGGCTCCGCTGCCACGCCTGCCACTTCACCATCCACAGCCGATATTCATTTACAATGACAGCAACTGGAGTGTTATCTAGTAATAATGTATAGTCGGTAGCTAGTTGTTTCACAGTTTCAATGTCTTCATTACTATATTCGCTTTTTGGCATGAAAACGCTTAGCTGAAACAAATTAAGTACATCAGGAGACAGGTGGTCCTGGAGATCACTTATTATTGAATCTAGAAGAGGGATGTATATAGCTCTGCGGAAATACTCTTCAGCAGATTGAGCAGGTTGGTTATTGGCCCTATGTATTTGTTTTGATACTATTCTGTGGCATTTAATTTCTACATCTAGCTGCTCAGCTACTTCTTTAGCCTCTTCAAAAAGCTGTCGGTAGATTACGTCCACATTTTCTCTTTTATTTTGTAAAACACTTAAAGTATCATTAATAGCGTCCGTAGCTTTTTTTAAATCAATTGAGTTCGATTGCAGTATTCTGCTTAAAGATACAGTAGTACCTGAAAAATAAAAAGTAAGTGACTGTGACTGTAGTGCATAAACTAAGAATTTATAACTTAATATAAACGGTATATACTCGTAGCATAAAATATTAACAAAACAACAACATAATTTTAAAGTAGGTTTAGTATACTCGTATAAGTTCATTTGCCAAACAATAAGAAATAAAATAATTTAGGGAAGTACCCACCTAATACATCACTTAAACAGATGGAGGATATAATAAAGTCAGAACTGCGCAATGTTTGCAGCAAGCCATGCGCATCATTGGCAGTTTTATTGTCTTGCCAAGCAGAAATCTTCTCCAGAGCGCTACAAATTTTGACTAAGTTGTCTCCTTGAAATTGAAGATGCCCATCATGCCTCTCTACCCAACGTGTCTCACAAATACCTTGCATGGCAGCTCCGAGTTCTATTTTAAAAATTTCATGCCTCTTAGCGGATGCATTGGCAAATGCCACAACTTTTCTCATTGTGCCAGATGTATTGCGACAGGAAACTACTTTGGATGATCTTGCCAATGAGTTATTGAGCACATGGTTGTTGCACGGGCAACGTTTAGCATGAATGGCTATTTTCATCAATTCTTGCACTGCACCTTTTGTATCTGATGCCATAACCGAGCAGCTGTCAGTTCCAATACCCACACACCAAGATAAATCTAAGTTAAATATGGTACACAGATTTTCAACGATTTTCGCCAATGCTACACCTGTCAATCGAGGCTCTATGTCACCTGAATTGTTGTCTTCACGTCTAAGAGCATCGTAGGTATCACAAAAAGTCACAAAATGTTCCTTAATAATACCATCATGCAAATATCGGAATGATAGGCTCAGCTGTGAGACATGTTGTTGTTGTTGTTGAGACCCAGACCGTCCGACCTACCAGAAAGGTGTAAGGTAACTGTATGGACGGCCGGGAAGTGCCACCCAATTTAGACCGGAACCCAGTGGGGGAGGCATCCACAGGGACCCTACCCTCCTTCCCCTACCACCAACCTCTCGGAAGGACTTACGGACCCACATGTTTAACGTGATCGTACTCCGCATGAACACGGCGGCATTTGTGGTAGCGTGCAAATCTAGCGCGCAAACCACGGGGATACCGCACCCGAGATGGCCAACAGCACGCGGTGTTCCGAGGTGGTCACCCACCAAGTACTAACCGCGCCCGATGCTGCTTGACTTCGGTGATCTAACGAGAACCGGTGTTTTCAGCACGGTACGGCCGTTGGCCTAGCTGTGAGATATGTGATATATCTGTTGTTTCATCGAATCTGTTGTTTCATGGATTTTGAAGATTCTAAATGTTGCTGCAATGCAATATCGCCAGAATCAATACGGAATTTTAAAAGGGCTCTAAAATTCCCTTCATCGGCTACTACGCTGTCATAGTTCAGCAATTTACCATCGTCGCGATGGCCACGTAACGATATATTTTGATGGCCACAAAATATTATAGTTTTTACGATTGGTCGCAAACGTTCTCTATTTTCATTTATTTGTTTCAGTCTTTGACTATTTACTTGGTTCATTATGTTAATTTTCGGTTTATGAAAACTCAATAAAAAGTTCTTCCCTGCTTCGACAGCTAATTCGTGGTATTTGTTTCGCTGGTGTGTTAGCAGAACACCATTTTCACCTAGCAAATTATCGAAAGCTTTTAATGGTTCTTTTACGAGTCGACATAAAGGTGTTTTTGTCTGTATACCACCTCCAGGAGCTACGACAAACAAAGCACAGTACTTGCAGTAAAGACCCTGGTCTTTATGCGACAAAACAAGCCAGTGAAACTTGTCAAGGGGAGACTTCTGAGCATATTTTTTTGTTTGTTTTCCTTTTTTATTAACAACACAATGCGGGAAAGTATAATTAGGGGGAGGATGCCAATGCTTTTCAAGCAACATAGCTTTAGTTGAATCATCTATATTTTCCCCTATATAACAAGCAATATCTGAAGCAAACTTTGGTTGAGAAAGTGAAGTCTTTATCTGATCAGAATCAGAAGTCGATGTACATATTGTAGGCTGAATATCGTTAGTAACAGGAGAGCATGTTTTTTCTTCATCTATGGTTAATGTAGGCAATGTAGCTGTAGAAGCAGAAGCATCGGCAATACAATTATTTTCATCTGTAGTTGTAGGTGAATTTTTCGAGTGAGCAATCTCAAGCCTTGGTTTCTTTGGGAAAAATGAATCTATTTTTTTAATGAACGTTTCAATCCACCACTACCATCTCCTTTTCCCTTAGAATCACCCTGCAAGCAAAACCATGCAAATTTCACCCTGCAAATTTCACACCCCACAACAGACAACAGACTGTTGAAAATACATATTAAATATATATACATAAAAACACCCACATTCGCTATAGTACAGGCTGGTGGCGCAGGCGCATTACCTCACAAACAAAGCAAAACCATGCAAATTTCACACCCCACATCAGACAACAAACTTTTGTAAACATATGAGTTATAAGTACGTAAAAACATAATAATATAGGTAGTTTTACAGTCCACTGCATTTTCCATAAAGACCTTACTTAAGTTTAGGCCCCTACACGAATTTTTATTAGGTAGGTACTTACATCAAATAGGTAATACCTACTTACTTTAGGTAAGTATAACAATTTCAGGTTCTCTAATATTTTATAGTTTTTAAAAATCTGTAATATACAAATAAAGTAAAAAGTAGTAGGTAGTACTTGTTGTAAATGCATGCCTGTTAATGAAGCGCAATGTTTTTGTGTCGCGCAATAGTTTGCATCGAAGTTTTCGCTAGGTGCTTTTAAAAACTTTAACCAAGATTATTTTTAAGTTTATGCATCATGCTATATTCATTCTGTTGGTTGCTCTCTTATTTTATTTTTAAAGAGCATTAAAATCAGTGTGGTCACGACGACGATACACTTGATTTCATTGTGTGAATTTATCTAAGATTTTAGGTTAGGTCAGTAAGCTTAATGCTCTTCAATCTCCCTCGTCCAAAAAAAATATATAAGCAGGTACATAAGTCACGCATCACTCTTTCAGTAAGTAGGTACCTACATATCTACCTATGAGGTACTTTATGAGCATTAACAACAATAACATTTAAGTTAAAACACACGCACTGGAATAATGAGAAACTGATTACTTACCATTTCTTGTAATTAATGAATTTGCAGCAACAATTTTTAAGAATACTTATAAAGGTACACTTATAAACACATTATAGGTAGAAAGAAATTTTAGTTTTTTAACTTAGAACTATGTTATGATATGTTGAAGTTTAGTCGTTCCGATTCCGATTGAGGTTAGGTCTAGCTAGACGTTACGCAGTCGACAAGCGGTAAAATTCAAATTTTCGATGCGTTCGTTCCCAAACGTTTGCCATCATACAAAGTTATTATATTATATTAATTAAATATTGAAGGTATGTAGTTACATAAAATCTGTATGGTGACAAAATATATAAATAAAATCATTATGTTCAATTAGGGGTCCACCTAAGTCCTGGAACCAGCTCAGGGGGGGGTCATGACCCCCATGACCCACCCCCTGGATCCGCCGTTGGTTACGGGGGACTAACCCCGTTTTTACGGAGTGACTATCTCACTCTCTTTGAGATAAAGAAATAAAAGTAAATTACAAAATTGTAGAGCGTTGCCAAATTAGTACAAAAATGTGTTTTTCCGACAGAAAAATCTGAAAACATTGAAAACTAGGGAATACACTCTAAATCCCCCCCTCCTCCCAAATTAAACAACATTAATATACTCTGACGATTGGGATGCTTTGCATTGGGAAACGCTCTCCGTATAATTGTTCGGCTTTACTGGCATTCCAGTTATATTCTCTAAACATGAGGATCATTTCGCAAATGTTCTAAATTAGTAAACATAGTAAATATGACGCATAAAATCAAAATCAAAAAAATCTGATGTGGGCATCACATGACTTTCCCTGCAGACTCAAATTCATTTATTCATTTCTTCTTTACTTCTTTAAGAATTCATTAAATTGAATTTACTCGCACAAAATAACACTCAATTTGCATTTTTAATTCAATTTCTGTTTTCATTTGGTAATTGGACATTTTTCCAAAGGCGGCATAACAAAAATGCGAAAAATCTCAAATATCTCGAGAACGGTTAATCCTAGAGCAAGAGTTGTTCTTACTC
Organism: Amaurobius ferox; assembly: GCA_951213105.1. Taxonomy (NCBI): domain Eukaryota; kingdom Metazoa; phylum Arthropoda; class Arachnida; order Araneae; family Amaurobiidae; genus Amaurobius; species Amaurobius ferox. The sequence goes on from OX578133.1 coordinate 45,473,989, forward strand.
TTTTCCTCGTCAAAAATTACGTATAAAAGGAGCGTTTAATTGATACATTTGAACATACGTAGTCTTTTTCTTTAGATTTTGGCGATTTCTGCGGCCATTTCGTAAAAAAAAGCAGGTTGTTCTTTTCCGAATCGTACCAAAATCTAATTAGCACCAGAGTATCCCCCAAGTGACATACCTACCAAATTGTGAAATTTGGTCAATTAGTATTTTAGCTAGAGTGGATACATGATATTTTTGAGGGCCATTTCGCAAAAAAAGGCGGGTTCTTTTTTTCCGAATCGTACCAAAAACTAATCAGCACCAGGGTCACACCCAAGGGACATACTAAATTTTATGAAATTCGATCCATTAGTTTTTGAGTTAGTGTGGATACATACATTGCAGAGACAGATTCACAGACACACACACACAGACGTCACGGAAAAAAGAGTATTTTCGTATTCTAGGGGTCCCGAAACGTGAAGATCCGTCGAAAACTGGAGTTGCGATTTTTGGCATGATTCCAATACTTTCCTTATACATTACCATGCATTGCAGGGAAAGTAATACGACGAGGTGACAAACAAATAGAATAAGGATACAATACTGCAAATGGAATGTTCTTTCAAAATCAAATTAGTTTATTTTTCTGGCTTCGATTACAATATTTACCCACAAATTGTCTGTCAAATAAAATAGATAGCATTCAAACTGAGTTTATTGAATCGTATGTTATTTTTGCAATCAAATCGTTCTAAAAATGTTTAATTAGCCTCTGTATTTTCAATGAGAAAGCCCAAATCTCTCGCACCACATAAAATCTCAAGAATGCAAATTTAGTCTTTGCCTATATATACTTCAAGGAAATGTCTCACACTGGGAAAATATATAAATTTAGTTTAATTAGCAATTTTACCATTAATTGTTTTCGACTTTTGAATGAAATCTCACATTAAAATTATTTGTATATAAAATGCTTGAATAATATTAAATGTAAAGTTCATGATCTAAGCTGAATTGACATTCAAATTTGTCATTCCACTTTAGATTATAAATTTTTTCCTAACACAAATTCAATAACATTGATCACCCGCTGCGCACATGTCAAGAACCCAAACTTTGCATTGCTCTTCAATTTTGAAATTTTTCTTCTGAGTATTTTCCATCGTAAATTGGTGGATGGTCCCCAAAAAACTTCAAAATGATGCAGTTTTGAATATAGGTCTGTATTTGAATAAGTCCTGAAAAGAATGAACTAAAATATTTTGGACACCAAGGTTTTCGACAGTGATGAATCCATTGTCGTCAAAACTTACCCACCTTTCAATTAATATTGTATCCAAATATGATTTTCATAATTAATAATTAATATTAGAAATATTGTTTGAAGATGAAAAATGGTATAAAATTTGTTTGAGTTATTTAGTATCCCAATATAAAATAGGAATTAGTTTGACAGGCTAATTATTTCCGAAAATATAAAAGAAAAACTGCAGTATCAATTTAACATTAGGAACCCGAAATTTCAATCAATCAACGTCTTGGGTAAAATATATGCATTTTATATAACTTCGTGGTGCTTGGAGAATCAAAATCTGTTATCAGAAGGTGATATTGCCCTTCGAAAAAATCAAGTTGATGCAAAGTTTAATATGAAGACAACCCCTTATGCAAATTAGTTGCTCATTTATCTATAGCAGGCATTATTATGAGTGTGATGATACATTTGGTGTTACTGTACGACCCGAGAAGCCGGAATAACGAGCGGTGTTCGGATTTTTTTTTCTTTTTTACGACTACATGCATCTAACCGTTCGCTATATAAGCAATATGTTTAATATTTGCAGATCAAAGATGACAAAAATATTCGTAATAACCGATACTTCGCTACATCTGAGGTTGTTATATGGGGGCCCCCACTGTATTTCTAAAACTCATTAACTAATATGGTTAAAATAAGTCTCAATTTATTTTAATAGTTAATCATCAGATTTTCCCAGTTTAAGAGCTATTATTTCAGTTAGATATCAACAATTGTTCATTATGACAACATAATTTCACAAAAATGTTTCATTTGTATCAATTAAAACATTTTCACGAAGTAAAGTAGAATCTTTGTCAGCACCTGGTATGAAGGCCATGTTCACAAATTGGATGTAACGTAAAAGGGTGAAATGTTGAAAGATTGTAGCTCAGCGTGTAATAGTCGGAGGGGAGCGGCAGTGATATCAAGGAAATGAAAATCTAAACTATTAAAGTAAAATTTCATTTTATAAATCGAGCATTCGCCCCATGACATTGCTTCGCCAGTATGGGAATATGCCTGCAAATGCCACTCTCTAGAAACTCTCATAGAACGGTTAGAGAGTTAAGTATTTAAGAAACTCTGTTATAATAAATTACTTTAAAATTAAAAACATAAGAATTAAAGTTGCACTAAACATGTTTGGTAAACCTCTGTTTCCAATGAGCCTATTTCCAATCTACATAACTACGATCATCGAAAGGCTAAATCTCGGTAGAAACCTCCTGCTTATTCTCAATCTGGAATGTAACTGAAATACCCCGACAGGATCCTTTATTAAAATCTATAAATTAATCTGTTTAACTATGATCTAAAATAATTTGTATTCTACGACCTATCCAAAATTGTTAATTATGCTAAAGTTTAAATTAAGATCTGTGCCAATCCCCTGAATTGTCAAACCTAAATGTCTACCACATTAAGAGCTTAGACAAAAATATAAATGTAAAATTAATGCACTTAGTTGCACAAAAATATATACACCCACAATAAATTAAGCTACAGCAGAGAAACTGGGCATAAAAATGTCGTTTTAAGAGTTGTGCGAATGAGGTTATAGGTCTGTGGCAGCTGCCGACTCTGCTCCTGCCAAGAACATCTGATCAAAAATGTGTACCCGAATTATAAGTTCAGAGCGGAAGCTAGCTTTTGCTCCAATCTTATAATGTCGGTCTTGTAAGCATGAGGTCCCGAGTTCGGGCCTGGCGACTCTCAATCGCTACAATGGTTACCCTGGACATACGAGCACGAAAAAAACCTTCTGTCTCCAACGATCTCACCTTGCAACACGAAATGGCAGCACCACACTGAATCTGAGGCACCCACCACTCCCTTCCTGCTTGACCACGACTGACGTCACTCCCGAGGCGACACGCCTCCCGGCCATTCAGCCCCTCAACTGAGTTTCGGATGGGGACACGCGGGAGTTTTCGGGAATGCTCCCCCCCCCCCTCCTCGCCGAAATTCGACCGGGGCTTCTCATCAGGGGGGAGTGTGTGGCAGCTGCTGACTCTGCTCCTGCCAAGGACATCTGATCAAAGATGTGTACCCGAATTATAAGTTCGGGGCGGAAGCTAGCTTTTGCTCTAATCTTATAATGTCAGTCTTGTAAGCACGACGTCCCGAGTTCGGGCCGGAAGCTAGCTTTTGCTCTAATCTTATAATGTCAGTCTTGTAAGCACGACGTCCCGAGTTCGGGCCGGAAGCTAGCTTTTGCTCTAATCTTATAATGTCAGTCTTGTAAGCACGAGGTCCCGAGTTCGGGCCGGAAGCTAGCTTTTGCTCTAATCTTATAATGTCAGTCTTGTAAGCACGAGGTCCCGAGTTCGGGCCGGAAGCTAGCTTTTGCTCTAATCTTATAATGTCAGTCTTGTAAGCACGACGTCCCGAGTTCGGGCCTGGCGACTCTCAATCGCTACAGGTCTCATGCAACGAGCATGAGAACGACACGTCATGTTGCATTTAAAACGACCGATATTATCACTCACAGGAACTGGATTTTGTCTGCTTTAATACTGCAATTTGTGTACAAAGATTCCTTTCAGACATACTCGACGGCGTTACGAAGAATTGTTGGATTTAGAGAGAAATCGCATCATAGGCCGCTGGTTGATCCAGCGGTCGCCATTTTCGTCAGTGTTGGCAACAGTGGATCAGAGAATGCACATGCAACCGTGGCAGAAGCTCAAGATGCCCCAGACACAATTGCTCGAGAGGATCGTGCAGTCAGAGAAGCAGTCCATGTCCACACCAATGGCGCCGCTACCAGCCATTCGAAGGCATTTGCCATCCTCCATGCATCCTGTATCAAGAGATACTAATCGGAGACGACTGTCAGAAGGTGGGATTAGGTGTCGACGTCCATTAAGGCGCCTACCACTGAACCCTCAATATAATCAGAGCCGCCTGGATTGGTGCCGAACTCGGTCATTCTAGATAGTGTCCGATTGGAGGCATGTTGTGTTTAGCAACGAAACCAGCTTTCTCGCTCAAGGCTGATGACCCCCGCATACGTGTGTGGAAGAGGGCTGGCCAGCGTTCCTATCCGTATTTGTTATCACGGCCATCACACGGGGTGTGACAGTCTGGGGAGCTATCTCGTGGGACCGCCAATCTCCTTTAGTTGTGCTGCAAGCCAATCTGACGGCTCGCTTGTATGTCGATGATATTTTGCAGCTGATTGCTCTGACTATGCAGTCAAGCCACCCAGATTGCATTTTCCAACACTACGAAGCTCGACCACATACTGCGCGACTTTCTCAACAATGTCTTCGAGAATTTAATACCCTCTCTTGGTCATCCAGTCCTCAGACCTATCACCTATAGAACACGCCTGGGACATGCTGGGATGGCAATTGCAGGCTTTCAGAATGTCATTAAATTAGCTGGCCAGTTGTAACATTTGTGGCAGAATCTTCCGTAAAGAGACATAAACAACTTAATTGACCATATGCTTCACGAATATCGGCTTGTATAAGTATAACTGCCAGAGGAGGATTTACCACTTACTAAAATGTTATCTTCTTGTTGCCACCATTTCTTAATAAAACCCTTTTTTTTACTCCCAAATTCTAATCATTTGTATATTTCCTCAAACGATGCATATATGCCGAGTTTCGTGGCAGTAGCGCAGTTTCTTAAGGGTGCATATATTTATTTGGAACAGGGTGTATAATGAAACTCCCATTGATAGTCACTGAATTAATGTCAAAAACTGGTGATTGTTTCAAAATTGATACTGCAGATTAAAAGCACTTCACACTTGAATAATACGCTCAATCCAGGGGGTTTTCGTCCCGGGCATGACGGATGTTTTGTTTTACCTCGATCTGCCCATATGTTAGTGAAAAAGAAAATGTGCGAATTTTTCTTTTTGAGCTCTCAGGCGAGACTCAATTTCTTTACATTTCATTCTACCCCACCGACGTAACTAAATCTCTTTGGACGTCATTGAAAAAGGTTAAAGCCTAAGACAAGATGTGCAAAGCACAATTCAATATCTCGGCGCACGTTGTTTATATTTCGATATTACCACTTCAAAATTAACAAACATTTTTTTTGCTGTAATAATGCGAAAACTTACTATAATTTGACAACTCCTCTCAAAGTCCTCCTTGGATCGTAACGACATGATCTCTCCCATGACTAAATTCTCTCCCACTGAAGTCAAACTGACAACTTTATGATTCGTTGCCAGGCTGGCTGTCCAACCTTATATTAAAGAAACTTGCCTCAACCGACCATTTTCTACCAAAATTCTTTACGTCACAGAACGTTACTTTACGAAATGACGGACTTTACTCGTGTGACTTTAAGCATAAGCCTTCTGATTAGCTGCCGAGGTAAAAGCGCAACTTAGGGGGTTCTTATCCGGAGCTGGACTGGCTTCACTTTTTTACTTCGCTCCGCGCATATTTCAGTGGACAGTGGAAGGGAAAATACTGCCCCTTTTCTTCTTGGGCTTTCTAGAAAGACCAAACTTGTTAACTGCGACTGTCATTCTACTCCACCGAAGTCACTAAATTCCCTTGGATGTCGCTGAGGAAGGGGTGCATATCACAATTAAATATATCTGCGCAAAATATTCACGCCTGGATATTGCCACTTCAAAAATAACAAACAATTTTAACTAGAATAATGAGAAAACTTACTGTGGTTTGGCAACTATCCTCAAAGTCCTCTCTGGATCGTGAAGTCACGAATGACGAAATTCTACTCAACTGTCATCAAGCTAACTACTTTTTGATTCGTTACCGGGCTGAAAACCCAACCTTATATTAAAGAACCTTTCCGAAACCTATAATAAAGGTTCTTCACTATACGAGAATTAGTAAGCAATGTAATTGTAGCCACTTTAACGTTGCTCGAAAATTTTTAGCTCTGCATGGTTACAAAATGTATTAAATTTATTCGAGGGTATTTGATATTTACTATCCAACGGGCCGTTGCCTAGATATGGCTAATTTTAGAAGGACGGCAAAAATTTACGCAAGTACGCCATTGGGTGAAGGCACTTCAGGCTTGAAACAGTTTCCTAACGAAGAACCTGAAGTACTTGGAAAGAAACCTACGACACTAAACATGGTGTGTGAAGCAATTGAAGCTGTAGGTAGGTTTCGCTTACATATTCAAAGAATTCTAATTGATTATTTCATTTTAAATTGTATGCTGCCGCATATTTATGGAACTAGTATTTAAGCCTTTCAAAGATAGGGAAACTAACATTCTTAAATCAGTTGGGATTATTTTAATACGATTTATTTTGTTTAACAGATTTAAATAGTGTCCGTTAATGTAGAAAATAGTCCCGACAAGTGATGGATTTGGGGGAGAGAGGGGGGCGTATCAATCCGTTGTGCCGATGTACACGGACTACATGCAATTTTCACTGTTATAAAATAAATTTCATTCGTATAAATGTGTAACTACCCTGCTTTAACTCACGGGGTACATGTTCTAGTTAGTAATAAAGATCAAAATGTTTTGTAGCGAGCTTTACTCACAAATTTAATATTGCTGCTTATGATACTTGGATGGTAATTTATTAAAGCTTTATCAAAATGTTATTGACTCTGATATAACTTTTGGTATAGGTTAACTTTTAAAGATCATATTAATAACATTGATTAGGAACTCTACGGGTGTTGGTTTCAAGACTAAAATTATTTTAATTACTTGGTGAGATCAGAATTAGAATGATTGTTATTTAAGACAAAGTATACTGTTCATATTAGACTTACTGAATGTGTTCAATCTAAGTTTTTAAGACATTTAAGCTTTTTTATTTAGTTTATGGCTGTTGTGATTAGATATCTCTAGTATGGTATTTGAAACTAGTTCTGCATTGGTACTCTAAACATACGTAGGAAACTATTTTTTTTTTTTCTGGTTTTGCGTATGTCAGACCTCTGGTATCTAATAAAAAATTTTGCGGAATAAATGTTGCAAGTAATGTTGCAGTAAACAAATTTTGTAAACTTTTAATAATCGTTGGTTATGACTTGATATCTTTGTCTTATCTAAATTTTAAAACAATGTATATCTAGAATGAGAGCCTTTCTTGTAGTCTTTGTAGATTTCTAATGCTTAGTGGCTTTATGATTTTGTGTTTAACGCAATTTTTACATCGGTGTCATTTTGAGTTATGTTATTAGTTTCTGTATACTCCAATTTACATAAATATTAAATAAAAAAACTCCCCTGTATTAAATGCTACAATACACTATTTTTAATACCGATAATAAGAATGCAAGACTGACTCCAGATGACTTATTTTTTAAATATATTTTCACATGGGATAGTTATATAGACGTAACTTGGAACTTTGAAAAATGGGGGAGTTAGTGCTAAATTTAGTTTTTCAATATAAATCCTATGGGAAATTCAATTTTTTTCAACAATGGGAGATATCATGCCCCCCCCCCCCTCATGAAGCAACTGGAAATTCGTAATTCTCTGAGAGGTGTTCCAGCGAACTCGAGTTCGGTCTAACTCGAAGATGTTTATACATGTTACAGTAAAGTTGATTATGTTTATGTGTGAAAAATCGATGCATGATTTTTAATAGATAAACTTAGTTTATACTTTATTAACAAAAGTAACTAGGTAAGCCCGGGAAAATAATGAAATAAATTAACAAATCTGGACGAAATTTAAATATTTTAGTCATAAACCTGCGTCCAAATTTAGCTTAAAAAATCCATAAAATAACTATATAAATCCGTTGAACTGATTTATAAGCTGTTAGTAACTACAAACAACGGATATTATTTTAACTCCTTTTGCTCCACAAGCAAGTGTAGGAAGATGAAGCTTAAATAATATTGAATTATTCTTCTTGTCATTCTCTTTGCATAAAAATGTTTAATTAAAATGTGATGTATTTCGTGAGATATTTAGCTAAAAGACACACTTTCGATATATATATATATATATATATATATACACACACACTAGGGCACTTTGCTAACAGAAATTTTTAAAATTGATTTCATCATCGGTGGCTGTAGCCAACTTTTTCTGAATATTGAAAAATTTAAGCGGTACCAAATCTGAAATATTTTTAGTCTGCGCCTCCTTATTAAGCAAACTAGTGAGAAGAAGTATATGTTCTCAAATTATAAGTGGTTATGACAGACAGATACAAGTTTATAATTTTTGTAATTCACATTTCGATATAAGAAAAAACTTGCGTCAGAATATTCCTTGGACTCTATATTGTCTCAGGAAATCTGATGTGGGTAGCACATGACTTTTACTACATAGTACTTTACTTCATTCACAGCAAAATAATAGTGTACCAGATCAACAGCACAATGTTTTTGACTTTGAATTGGATACAAAAATTTATCATTCTCGAGGTATTACGTGTTTAAATCCCTAAACGGAAAATCTTTAAAAATTACCTGTTCAGCTATCAATGAACGAATTCTTTAAAAGTGCGTTTCAGTTTAGGTGTATGAACACTATTGTTTTTATAAACAACCAGTTTCGAGATATTGGAAACTCTGCTTAATAAGAAGGCTCCAATTTTTTTTTACGTAATATCTACATTTGTAGTCCCCTGTTGGATACATCAGAAAAGTAGAATTGGGGTTGTCCCACAAACCCTTTGAAAAGATGGTTTTAGTCTTTAAAGGAAATGGATAAATTTCTAACCTCAATATACGCGAATCGTTTTTCTATTTTAAAGGACTGACGCAGAAAGGTTTTGTCATCTCCGGTCTCGTCATGGTCAAAATCTCATGAAATCCATATTAAGGATAATTGTAACATGCCAATTACTATAATTACATAAAGAGGACAATGCCATTTGAAATTTTGTAAATAATGCAAAACTAAATATCAAGATATCCCTTTCTGTAAATAAGATTTTCATTTATTTATTATAGACATTCTGGGTCTAATTGTGTTTATTTTACTATGATGAAGTGAGTATAAATAGCAAGCTGTGTTTGGCATACTGTACAGCAGCGCAGACTTCGTGGATTTGAAACACTTTTTGAACTATCCAATAATTTTGAGTTCCTCGAACCCCTATTGTTTTTGTGCGTATTTAGTAGGGGAAAATGTATTCATATATTCATGAATTTTGTTACCAATTCTTAAAGTGTTCATTATTCATTTCCTGTTTGCTATATACAGGGTGTCCCAAAAAGATTGAAATGCGCTTTAATTCTTTACATGTTGGAGATAAGTGGGCAATGTAAATTGCAAAATATTGAAAGTAAGGTAGGAAATAAGATTTCGTTAATGAAATAGTCCGCCCATTAATTTTCAAAAAAGTTACTTTTTAAATTTTTATACGACCCCCTTAGACAAATTTGGTCAATCAGAACATTTGTATTTTTAATGCAAGATCATTTAAAAAACCGCATATCTATATCTTTAAAATTGAGCGAGTTATATTTAATTGAACCTTGTGAATGGGGACGATATATCAAATTAGAAATGTAAATTTGTGACATATCACAAAAATGATTAAACTGGATGATAATACATAGGATACCCAACCGCGTAGTGAGCACCACTGCTTTATATGATCTCTGTCTGTGCAATGCTTTTAGATGCATTTGTGATTGACAATTCTGACACATATTAACGTATTTTTTATCTAAACTTTTCCTTCGTCAATTTGTTTATGATCCCTATTTTCACTGACGAAACAGCTTTTTACATGGTACGGAAAAGTGGCATAAGTCAGATTCTTTCCTTTATCATAATTCAGTTGATTTATGATACAGATATTCAGTTTTTTTAATGATCTTGTTGCATTAAAAATAAAAATGTTCTGATTTACCAAATTTGTCTAAGGGGGTTGTATAAAACTTTAAAAAGTGTAACTTTCTGAAAATTAATGGGAGGACTATTTCATTAACGTAGTCTCATTTCCTACCTTACTTTCAACATTTTTGCTATTTACATTTGCCCACTTATCTCCAACAAGTAAGGAATTAAAGCGCGTTTCAATCTTTTTGGGACACCCTGTATAAAGTGTGTATGAAAAATTTTCCCCTCAATTTGTATTCTGAATACAAGATTTTAATTTGGAAATGATCTAAAGATCATTTTTTTTTTTTTTTACATTTTTAACATTAGTAAAAATACCTAAATGTAAATTTTACATTTTTTTTTATACTTTTATAAAGATAAATGAGTTGGAAATTCACAGTATATCTCTATATTGTACATAATGCTGTGTCTGCAAAAGCAGCGCAAATGAAATAATTATCTAGAGGGAAAATGTTTTTCTGTACTTAACTATAATTTGCTTCATTTCAGCATTTCGGACGTTTTCTTGTACCAGGTAATTTGATTAAATTAAATTTAAATTAGACTTAAATCCTTTTAAAAATGCATGGATCATTCAATTTAAAATTTCCTGAACGTCCTATTTTCAAGTCTTCGCCTATGATACTGTACATAAGTCAGGGACACCCATAGGGAAAACGAATAACACTCCAAAATCTGGACTCTGAAAGGGCGCCCAGTATCTCTGTGTTATTTTGGTACTCTTCCGTTAGCTGGGCACCAGGCAAAACCGCCGAGCTTTAAAGTTGACGTAGTCATCGACAAGGATAATGTTTGTTCTCTGGTGGACTTTTATTTTTTTATATGCAATAAAAAAAGATCAATTTTCCACCAAACCGCGTTTGTGTGCGTATTTCTTTCTTTTCTCGGCATGATCGTAGACTGCATAACCATTTTGGGGATGAATCACTTGTGCATAACCTCATCGGATGATCATTTGAACATCGTTTTCCTTTACGAAGAATTCCATTTTTTTTTTTTTTTTTTTTTAATTGAATGCTTGCCTCTTCGTCTTTAGGCAATTGCCAAATTGTGTAGTCCATCTTAGCGTTTTAAAAAGTGACTAGTTTTTCTAAAAAGAAACTTATTTTTTAAAACATTTTGTTTTAGGGTTTTTATACATGTTAAAAGATAAAATCTTTAAAAGTTGTTAGTTTGGATGAGTTATCGCTGAAATTTGGCGGTTTTTATCTCGTACCTAGCTAACGGAAGAGTACCGTTATTTTGAGGGAAGGGAAGACATTCAAATTCACAAGGAGAATCAAATATGAGGAGGACTCCGGCAAAATGTTTAAAGGGAAGACCACAATTTGTATGAACAGTCCTATATCGCATACCGGTTACAATAATGTTACAACTAAAAGAACCGTCATATTTCAGTGTGAGCGAAAGACTATAAATAAAAACTTTGAATGGGCGGTAGTCCTCTTGAAGATTTACTTTGAAGGAAACTGTCTTTAGTAAAAAGATTTCCTATATCCTTTAGAATGATGCGAAAAATGTTCGAATTCATTTTGCTTTCCAAACCCTAGTGGCTGGAATAAAGTTGAAGTTTAAATTGTACCACTCCTCTTGATTAAAAAAAGTGGTGTTTGCGTTGATATTTTGAATTGTCTCATTTGCTTTTGAGGTGTCAGTTTTGTTGATCGAATAACTCAAATTTTGGTTTGTAAATATATTATTTGAGGTGTATTCCTATTTTTGACTAACTCCTGACCAAACTCTTTCCAAATTTCACAAAAATGCTGCGAATGAACAACGTACGAACTTTAAAGTGACGCTGTTCTTAAGGATCTTGATTGAATTGGTTAAAAACTGGTTTACTGCATGAACGTTGTCCGAGCATTCAGTCACGTTTAAAATTGGTGTTACAGTATTTACTGATTTCAATAATCGTACGAAATTATTTTCTCAAAGCCCCATATTCGTTCATGAGATATTGCGTTCACGAGCACTTACACACCTAAAAACACGTTAAATTCGAGGATTCTTATAACGTACTCATCCTTCGTGATGCCCCTATACATGATGCTGTGTACATGAGGAAAATAATAGAGAAATACTGAAATAAAAATGTCCTAAACTCTCTTTTTAAATTTAGAAAGTTGGAAGAATGAGAAGCGATAAAAGTAGATTCTAACCAAAAATTTTCTTAATCTCAATCTACGTATCTTTATAGCTAACTTTTTTCTGTGTTGGACGGCATGGTTTTGATATATATATTAAATGTCTATCGTTTCATAAACGTGCATGTCAAATTCAACAATCGTGCATTAATATGATGAGACTATCTGCACTTGGTTTTATAATTACCAGGTTTTATAACCAACTTTTTGAAAAATAATGGGAGGACTATTTCATTAACTTAGTCTTATTTCCTACCTTACTTTCAACATATTTGCAATTTACATTACCCACTTATCTCCAACAATTAAAGAATTAAAACGAGTTTCAATCTTTTTGGGACACCCTGTATTCGTAGTATAATGTATAGGGAAAGTACTGTTTCGAATATTCGAATTAGTTTTCAACGGAAGAGCACGTTTCAAGCATCTCAGAACTTGAATCGATTGTTTGAGGTGATATATGTGTGTGTATGTGTTTCGGATCTGAGACTATCTGCCCTTGGTTTTTATAATTACCAGGTTTTATAACCAACTTTTTGAAAATTGATGGGAGGACTATTTCATTAACTTAGTCTTATTTCCTACCTCGGTTTTATAACCAAGTGCAGATAGTCTCGTATATAAAGAACTTGGTTTTATAGTTAGCACATTCTTGCAATGAAACGACTGATTACTCTACCTGTAAGGGAATAACAAATCGCACAGGCTAGTTCACCTCGCTGATCTCAAGGATTATTTTCGCGGAAGACTTTACAAGCGAAACCGCGACATATTTATGTTACACCCTTAAATGGTTCTTTTATGTTGTATTATTTTGCGGCTTCATAAAGTTAAGGACTTGGGGATTAATTATGTTCCTAATTTCTATTTTGAGAATAAAATTTCTATCGCTAAAATGGACTATAAAAATCTTGGTATCCTTTATGTATGGTATCATGTATTTTACGGATATTACCTGTATTATATTATGCTTTTCAATTCATTGGTTAAATCTGTGTTTGAGTATGTTTCGATTATTTGTGATCCTATCTATTATAATGCTAATTATGGAGTTGGAAAGATTCTAAACAGGTTTTTCCGCTAGAGCTATTATAATTTTTTTTTATTTCCCTCAGTATGTCTCTTGTATTATTGAGAGAGTTATTTAATATTTGGTCTCTCGAAACCAGAAGGGAAAAATTCTTGAATGTATGATTTCTTTTAACTTTCAAATAATGGCACGGGTTATAGTGCCCTATTATCAGCTATCAATTTCAAAGTCAGAAATGTCCAACTGATAAATAACTACTATAATCCACATTGTATTTTTAAGTTCTGTGAGCTTTTTAATGTTCATGCCAGAAATCTATGTTTTTAACACGTCAATTTCTCAATTAAAGTATGTTTGTTCAAAGTTAACTTCTAACCTTTTGTTTCCGAAACCAATGCACTGTGATTTTGTTCGTGAATCACCCATTTAAATCTGCTATGTGCTCTTATACGTGAATAATTTCAACAAAAGCTATGCAAACCTAACATGCTCGCTTCTTGCCTATTATGTCTATACCGTCTCGATTTAGCGATCTGTGGCTTGAATCACGATAATTAATTGGTGAGCATCCTATGAACTCTGTCGGGGGATATTTTGGATATTATAAAGAGTTCCTAGAAAAGTTCTTCACGGCTAGAACTTTGTAAAGAAAGGTACATGAGTGTAAACGATAGGTGTGGGTACATTAGGTAAAGATACATGAGTGTACAATCTATAGTGAAGTAGCAATGCCTGATCGAATAAGTCATTGCAGCGACACTAGCGGATAATTTAAAAGTTAAGATAACGAATTCGACAATAAGGCGAGATAGAAGAAAAATATCAATTACAAAGTTGTAGATGATTATCTAATTAGTAGGGATTGATACGAGGAACTAACGAAATGCATATATGAAAGTCAATAAATGCCTGTCAAAGTTGTATCATCAAGGCGTCTAACACGGTGACGCCTGCAATGCTTATCACAGTACGTGGTGATATTGTTTTTGAAATTCAAATGTGCATTGTTTTTGACAGAGGGCATTTTAAAGAGGCTCCACAGTAGACTTCTATTCATGTATTAATTGCATCATTCCTGAATATGACAACAATTCGCCAATAACATATCTGTATCAAATTCCTTCCATAGCAGTTTTTGGCGATTTCTTCTAATTTCACAATGCTTCACAACTTTAACTCGACATTTCGACTATCTTTTTTTATTGCAGAGTATGCCCGCCTAACTTTTTAAATTCTCCTAGGGGCGCTATAATCACTTTTATTCTATCAGGAATGGTTACTTTATTATAGATAAATCTAACGTGTACACTCATAGACCTTTCCTTATAAAATTATTGGGGCGCTTAAGGACTTTTCTGTGAACCCTGTGAAGAAAATTCAATAGAACTTTTTTTTTTCAAGACTTTTCTGTGAAGAATATTCAATATCTTGGAAAGAATATAAGTATCTACTATAAAAATAACCTATTTTTTTTGCTGTAAAAGTAGTAAATTCATTGCATTATATAAGGAAAGTCACTAGAAAGTCGAAAGCTGCCCACATCAGATTTTTTTTTTCAAACTAGGGGGCTCCGTCCCTTGCTCACTACGCTTCGCCAACCCCTGTTACTCCTACGAGGTCGTAGAGCTCGCTTCAAGAGCTATTTCAAGCCAAACTAATGTTTAAATCAAAAAACTTTATTTAACCGTAGTTCTCTATTTCTATACAAATGTACCAAATTTCATATTTATATGCTATTGTTTTTGCGGTATGAGACAGGATACGGAAGAACATTTTTCACTTTATAAGTGCATAAAAAATAGGATAACTCTCAAACTAAATTGAAATTAAACAAGAAAGATCAATCATGCATAAAGCATTGATTATGAAACACTTCCCAACTGCAATGCAATTTTATTTAAACATCTCCTAAAATACGATACATTCAGCAGTGATATTTTTACAATTATACTACAATAATTTATTATATTTGAAAACTTCATCGAAAACAAATTAACTTTATTCAAATAACGTCATCGAAATATAAATCGCCTGGCTCTCTATATAAAACCAATGAATATTTCATTCCTAAACTTTTTCCAATCCTTTCATTCAGCGACGATATTTTTAAAATTATTACAATACTACAATAATTTATTTTAAAAAACTTAAAACCGTTGAGGTGAAAGTATTTTCTAACTCCATGCTTAAAACTTCATTCAAATGACATCATCGAAATATAAATCGTCTGGCTCTCTATGTAAAAGTAGAGAGTATTTTATTCATACTCTTTTATTCCAGACTCCAGAGTTAAATTATTTTGCATGACAAAAATTTAGCAATTTTTATACAACTGATCTTGCAATCACTTGTTTACATTTTACATTCATTAAAGTTAGGCTTTGTTGTAGAAATAATCAAAGATTGATGGTCATTTAAACTCCAAAATATTGTAACTGCGTTAGCGCAGAATATGGATGCACAGAGAAAACTCAAAAATAAAGCGGTTTTAGGACGGATGCAACACTAAATATAAATTAAAAAAAACTTTAAAAATCACGATTTTGACACAAGATGGATGCCATATTTCATGTTGAAATGGGTCACGTGAGCTCTTCATATTATGAGTGTCATTATTATTTTAATTTTTATTTAAAAATACCGAACACATTTTGCTGAAATTTTTTATACATTTTATGGCATAATTTGAATATTTCTAAAATTTTCGAAACAATTTGTTTATTTTAAATTCGCTTAAAAAATGTTTGAAAAATGATGTCCCATAGGGTTCAATGTATTTCATTTTATCAAGCCGGATTCAATCCAAAAGTAATTGGGTGATATTATTCATTTACATTCCAGTATGTCCTGTAGACCGTCTGAACAACATACTAAAATTTCATTTTGATAAAGTCATTTTTAAGACAGTTACCTTGCGAACAGGTAGACACAGAATGAGTTATATACACTTTTCAGCTATGTTGTAAAGTGTTGAAAAAGGGGCTACATCCTGCAAAAACTAATCTATGTAGGTATATATCTGCAAAAAATTCGTGGTTTCGCTATTGTTAGTCTGTCCAGGACGCGAACTCGCAGCTCAAATATTTTGGCTTTGACATTAAATATTTCTTAAACTAATATTTAAATCGAAAACCCTTATTTCAGAGTATTCTCTAAACCTTTCTCTACAAGTGTAGCAAATTTTGTATTTTCATATGCTATGGGTTTTGCAGTACGAAGCAGAGGAACGAAAAATTTTAAAATCAGCGGCGGCGTCAGATACTTGTTTTTAATATAGATTCATTCGAAAATTGGTCTTTCGAGCATTTGATTGCGTTTGAAATCAATAAGGTTCCAGTATTTACGGATTGTAATAATCGTGCCGAATTACGTTTGAAACTCACCATTTGTTCATGAGATATCTCATCTACACACACACACACCACTTCTAAAACGATTTATTCAAAAAACTATCTATTCAAATTCAGGGATGTTTAAAACTTGCTATTTTGTCAAAAACTTGAATTCAAATTTTCGACATAGTCACAATACTTTCGCTATCCATTATACATGCCATGTATATAGGGAAAGTAAAAATGAAAACATGTTCTTCGCATTTGAGGAATAAGTTTAACAAATTGAATTGGCTATATTCGCTGCAAAAGAAAAATTAAGGTGGCGGATTGTTAAAATAAATTAAACATCCTGTTATGCAAATGTCACTGGTAGGAAATTATTCACATGAGTACAAATGCCAACAACTGCAAATTGGAAATAATTTGTTCGCGAACTTCAAAAGAGCAACTTTTCTGTGTGAAAGATCACCTTTGCATAATTAGCTAATGGGTTAGATTAAATGTAATTTATAAGCATTTTGTACTTATTTAAAGATCAATACACGGTAGTCACAAATGAATCGACAAAACTGTGATCTTATGTGTGGCATTCAAGGTTATTATGCTTTTCGTAATTTTCTTTTTAAATTTGCGATGTATAATATTCTAGAAATATTAAGTACACGGTTAAATGGAGATTTCTGCATTTCAATTGCATGTAAGCTTCAAAACTGTAAATATTTTTGCGGATCCTCGCTTCTTCATAGTCGACTTTCGAAGTTCAAAAATAGTATCTTCATAGTCGACGAAGTTCAAAAATTTAAAGAAGCCGCATATTACTCGTAAGCTCATTCTTATAACATTTCGCGCGTTCTCAATGACTAGCCGTCACTAAATGTAACACTTGCTCACCGTGTTTCTTTCAAGACTGTTTGGTCGGGGGGGCGAATGAAACTTTAGAGGAGGGCCAAATTTTCTGTTTGTCCTATATAAATGCATATCTAAATGCTGTAACATAAATGGAAACTAGGTTAACATAAAATGTTTCGGGGGAGGGCTTCGCCCTTCCCCGGAGGTCTGAGACATTGAGGGGGGAGAGCTTCGCCCCCCCCCCCCGTTGGTATGACTAAAAGAAACACTGCTTGCTCATAATAAAAACTCTGAATATCAAAACCCTCTTTAAATTTAAGCATAAAAATGGAATAGTGCATAATTCTGAAAGGAAAAGTCTTGCAACATTATTAAAATCCCGTTATATCGTCGCCCCTTATTCGAATTTTCGAGCTGATATGGATCAAACGAAACTTAAACAGAGCTTTTGGCTCAAGTGGAAGTGCTCGATTACTTTGAAAGGCGGTTTTGAATTTTTAATACTTTCCCAACATAGTTGAAAAGTGTTTATGACTTTGGTCATTCTGTCTGTCTGTCCGTTCGCACGATAACCGTCGTAAAAATTATTCTATCTAAATGAAATTTTAGTATGTTGTTGAGACTGTCTGTGGGACATATGGGAATGTAAGTGAATAATATCACCCAATTAGACTTGGTTTGAACCCGGGTTGAAAAAATGAAATACATTGAACCCTATGGGACCTAATTTTTCAAACATTTTTTAAGCGAATTTAAAATAAACAAATTGCTTCAAAAATTTTAGCAAGTATTCAAATTATGCCATAAAATATATAAAAATTTCAGAAAAATATGTTCAATAGTTTTTAAATAAAAATTAAAATGACACCCATATAATATGAAGAGGTCGCGTGACCCACTTCAACATTACATATGGCATCCATCTTGTGGCAAAATCGTGATTTTTAAAGTTCTTTTTAATTTGTATTTAGTGTTGCATCCGTCCTAAAACCGCTTTATTTTTGCGTTTTTTCTATGCATCCATATTCTGAGCCAACACAGTTACAATATTTTGGAATTTAAATGACTATCAATCTTTGATTATTTCTACAACGAAGCCTAACTTTAATAAATGTAAACAAGTGATTAGTTGTATAAGAATTGCTAAATTTTTGTCACACAAAATTATTTAACTCTGGAGTCTGGAATAAGTGCATGAATCATGAATGAAATACCCGCTACTTTTACATAGAGAGCCAGGCGATTTATATTTCGATGGTGTCATTTGAATAAAGTTTAAATGAAGTCTTAAGCATGGAGTTAGAACTTAGTTTTACTTCCATGGTTTTAATATTCCAAGTAAAATAAATTATTGTAGTTCTGTGATAATTAAAATAATATCGCCGCTGAATGTATCGTATTTGAGATGTTTAAATAAAATTACAGTTGGATAGTGTTTTATAATCAATGCTTTATGCATGATTGATCTTTCTTGTATTTATAATTAGTGTTGCATCCGTCCTAAAACCGTTTTATTTTTACGTATTATCTGTGTTTCTAAATTCTGTGCTTACGCAATTGCAATATTTATTTGAAATTATCACTAAACTTTGATTATTTCTACAACGAAGCGAAATTTTAACGTGTGCAAAATGTAAACCGAACAATTGATTGCAAGATGAGTTGCATAAGAATTTCTGAATTTTTTTAACGCAAAATTATTTAGCTTTGGAGTCTGGAATATAAGTGATATGAATGGAATATTAATTGATTTTACTTGGAGAAGCAAGCGATTTTATATCATTGCCTTTTTTGAGGAAGTTTTAAGTTTCCAATTATTGTACTATGATAATTTTAAAAATATCACCGCTGAATGTATCGCATTTTAGAGATGTTTAAAAAAAAATTGCATTTCAGTTTGAAAGTGTTTCATAATCAATGCTTTATACATGATTAATCTATCTTGTTATTCAGATTTATTAGTTTTATATAAAGTTCTATTTTCTTAAGTTCTCAATTATATTAAAAATTTTCAGGAAAGTGAATGTTATGAATTTTAAAATACTAAACTTCAGATTGAACCAAATGTAAATTTTATATTATGTGTACATGACTTTAATTCAGAATAATATTTATTACACGTGAAAATGCTATGTTACACATTGTTGTAAGTTGACTTTTTTTTGTGCAATGAAGGAGTGCAAAAACTGGCCTGTCTTATCAATGTAAAATTTGCTAAATTCATGAACCTTATAAATACTAGCAGTATGAAATTTCCAGATGATAAATGTAATACTTTCATATATTATAGCAGATCAATTTTATTTACTTCAAAAGTTTTTCAAATTATGATTTTTTCCACAATTTTACCGTTTTTAACAATTTTACAATATTCAATTTTGTTAAAAGAAATAAAACCTATATTCAAAGTCTTGTGGTAAAACTGGCATACACATGGTATGAATATATGATAAATATTTCAAAAGTTTTATTGCCAGCAATTATTGAGAAAAAGAAATATAAACAGCAGAAAAACATTTTCTGATGAAAACAGCAGAAATGTCCTAAATTCTGAGCATGGCCGATAAAAAAGAAATGGACATTTTTCAACTTCTTGATTAATTATTCCTTTGCATAATCGCCCCTAATTCGGACTTTTATATTTTTCCCTTTGTCCCGAAGCAAAGACGGGTCAAATGACGCCCAAAACAGATTCTAGTTATAGTAGTAGTCGATAATTTTAATTACATCACCCACTTAGTAACTCACTCAGCATATTATATATATAATGTACTTCAAAAGGAGTAATCAGGCTTATAGCTTTCGAATCGTTTGTGCTAGACATATACTTCCAATGAGAAAATTGTTTTAAATAGTAAGAAAAGTTGATCTAAAATGTCTTCACATTCAGAGGACGGGGGGTATTTGCATATAAATGCAAAATCCAACATTTTGTACGACCCCCCCCCCCTCCTTAAGAGAAAAATATCCATTTCCCGAAAAATTATGTTAAATGTTTATAGACTTTAATAATTAGCTATTTTGGCATCTGTACCTATAAAATTAAGACATGGGGAATAAAACAATATACTTGACTTACACCAAAACACCCCGCTCTTGTCAAGCACTTTTCGAATAATTTAGGGGCCATCCACAAAATAAAGCTATAGGGAACTTGTTACTTTCCTTATATACATAATGTATAAGCAAAGTATTGTGACAGGGTCGAAAATTCGAGTTTTCGACGGGAGAGCACGTTTCAAGCATCCCTGATCACGAATCGAACATTTTTGAGGTGTGTGTGTGTGGAGACGATATCAAACGAACGAATGGAGCGATTCGAATGAAATTTGGTACAAAAATCACAATTCGTGAATCCTGGAAGCCTATTGTTTTAAAACACAATCGAATGCTCAGAATCCCCTAAATTTTCGAGTGAATTTTTTTTCCTTAGAAAACGATTGACAAACTTTAGAACGCTAGCATGAACCGTTCTCGAGATATTGCACATTTTCCAAATAAATTTATCAAAAAATCCCATAAATTAAAAAAATATATTAACTCTTAAGAAACATGTTCGCTTTTCATATGTAATATCATGCGATAAATTTGATGACATCATTCTCGTGGATCTAACTCGTTCCATTCACGAGAAAATACTTGTATATGTATTTGAACGCCAATAGTCATTTATCCGCTATAACAATAACTTATTTCTCCGTCCATAACGCTTGGCGAGATTTTGGCGACGAATTTAGCGGAGTGTCGCCAACTTGGCGACATTTTTAAATGTTGCCAAATTAACGAAAATCTCGCCAAATGGATAAAAATGACGCTAAATCAATGGAAATGACGACTAATTGAAAGGGATATCATGAAAAGGAACTGTCATCCGCACAAAGGCCTGTCTTGCTCCTGATGACAAGGGCCTATCGCTCAACTCCGACGGAGGCCCTCCAGATGCTGGAGGGTGTCATGCCCATCCACCTTACTCTCGCAAAGGAGGGATTAACAGCCAAAGTCAGCAGACTCAGGGTGGCCCACGAGGAGAGGTATGAACCTTGTTCCGGAGGATTATGTACAAATTATACCAAGCTGGATCACACATCTAACCACGGACAGTGTTAGCAAATATATAACAGAATATCCCCACAAAGAGCAAAATAACAATATACACAGATGGCTCAAAGACAAGCTTGGGTACGGCAGCGGCCTTCTGTGTCTACACAAACAACATACTACCACATACGCAGACACAGAGACTTCAGAATAAAAACTTAGTCTTTCAGGCAGAAATGTATGCAATTTCAGAGGCTCTAACATGGTTGATACAACACGGGTCGCCACCGGCGATAATTGCCACAGATAGCCTGCCAAGTCTTGAAGCACCAAACGGTATCGAGGCAGGTTAGAGATGTCCAGAATCTAATTAGAAACGTGGGTTGTAGAGTACAGCTAACTTGGGTTCCAGCACACACAGGAATAGAGGATAATAAGTGTGCGGACGAGGCAGCAAAGAACGCAACGGAACATCCTGAAGATATAATTCATACCGGTGTCAAGCTCCCGATATCAAGCCTTAAGAGGGACTTAAAGCAATACCATATGAAAAAGGGACAAGAACGCTGGACGGCATCAAAAAAGGGCCGTAAAACACACCCATTTACACCACAAGTCAGGTCAGACAGACAACCTACAAACAGATTTATAGGCTTGTTATAGGATTTTAAATTTTACAAACAGGAAAAATTTATAATCTAGTTAGGTAAATTTCATATTTATCTCATTGTTTATTATCTTGTTTAATACATATCCTAGCCGACGTGGTGGTCGAGTGGTCAAGGCATGCGTTTCCAAAGCAATCGCTCGACCGCCACGTTGTGGGTTCGAGCCCCACGTAAGGCATGGATGTTGTGATGTGGGCGCAGTGTGTTCCACCCCCCTCTGGTGAGCTTGGGGCAACGTCCCTAAGACGGCTAAATGGATCACGTATAAGGGCGAATGACGATGAGTCAAGTGCCTGGTCATTGGATAAAAAAAAGTTATCTGCTAAAGACTTTTGTTATGTTACTCACATGAGTGATGTAGTAGCAAATGTGTCACATCTTGTCGCTCAAATGATTCACAGGGTATAATAGCCTATGGGATCCTATCAAACTCCTATGGGAATATAATAGCCTAGTAAGTGAGCTAACTTTTTGCAAAGACTGTTTGGTTTCATGAGAATATTTTTCAGTAAAACCAGTAACTCGTGTTTTAATACATATCCTTGAAAAAGAGTTGTATAAAAAAAAAAACATATGTTCCATTTTATAATTGGGTGAAAAATGAATAAATACTTATAAATGGTTACATATTGCAATATAAAATAGTTTTATTGGCTAAGAGTACATTTTTAGGTTTCCCAAATAAGAAAATTTTGCCTAAATGTTAGCCACGATAACAAAACAGTTGTCGGAAAAGTTTGAACAGATAAAAAAATAGGCGGTGGAGCGCATGTGAGTGACAGTTTTGAAGTGCAAAAAATTTTCTTTACAAAATGAGTGACATGGTTTTTAAAGTTCATAAAAACCGTAAAAAATACCATATACCCATTTATCAATACCTCTGTTTAAATTATGAGCAAAAAATTATATATATATATAAATTGAAAGATTTTAATCGAAAATTATGCATAAACTACTGAATGTACAAAAAACCCATCTTGAGCATATCTGTTACAAATGAGTAACTATAGACCAAGACTAAGGATAAAGATAGAAGGTAACATATCACTACAATGGAAAGGGAGATGAGAAGAATATTAGGATACAAAATTCACAATTAAAAGTATATAAATAAAAAGAAAACATGGCAAAAATGAGAAAAGGCAATAATAATTAGCTCAAGATAAAAGATTAAGACATAGAGAACAATCAATTGAAACTACACAAAAAACGGCGGTTAGTTCGAAATTGCATTCTCATCAGGACAGCCATACAATTCGAATCAAAACCGATAGAATAGCCAGTTTCTGACAATGGTGATAGTATTTAACTATAGACACCATTGGAACTGTCTACTGGCTAGTGGAAGGAGAAAAATAAATCAATTGAATTACAAATCAGAAAGATACCTCCTCGAACAGAAATATGAACTCACAAGCATTGTTACCATGTGTAAGTTGAACAAGCGACTGAGCATTTCACCTCACTTCGTCAATGCGAGTGGGCACCGGAATGAATACATGTGAACGATACATAATATGTATGGAGACTTTCAAAAATAGTAATCAGTATAGGACTCAGGACAAGTGGAAAATAGTCATTCGAAAATAGTAAACAATATTAGACTCAGGCCAAGTGGTAAGTTAGGTGATAAGAATGGGTGAATTCTCAAAAATGAGTTATCCAATCAAAGATAAATAATGCATGTGTAAAATTATTACGTGATAATGTGTGGTGGTTGGTGCTAACAGAGTATTTCTTAAAGGCTGTGGTAGCAAATGTGTAAATCTCGGCATCTCTATTAAAAATTTATAATTAAACTAGTTTTACATCAAACTGCTGCACAAGAAAGAAATTGAGGCAGAATCTTGGAGGCCTAAAGGAAAGTCATGGAGCGTCCTCAGCAAGAAGATTTGTCATTCCAGAGGCTCCTCGACGAGAAACAGTTGCCAGATTCAGACTTTCTGACTGTCACGGGGCTTACCTCCATTGAATTGGGCTTGCTGCTTCCCCGAATTGTACTTTGTGACCTGGGACAGCCTATGTCTGGGAAATATTTAGACGAGTGCCCTGCACTAGTGACTTTTAATTCATCAATAGGGAAATACTGGAGAGCTCGTTGTCTAATGGCCTATCGGCCAAACGACCGACATTTGTCAACACAATTAAACTAGTATTTTTGCCTAATCTGATTTCAGGAATATACAAATTCGTAATGTTTATGCAACTGTATTGAACTAATTACCCATTTTTTGCATAGGTGCTCCGAAAAAAGGAGCTTCATATCAAGCCATCAGAAAATACATTTTGAGTAAGTATTAAAGATTAACTTTGCAAGTTTGAAAATATATGAATTTAAAATATTGTTAGAATTTATATTTATTAAATAACATCAGAGTTCCAATTAACTCTTGATATTTATTTATTTAGATAGATTGAAATTAGCATTTTGAACTGCATAGTTGGAACATAGGCGGCGCCACAGGGGGTGCTAGGGGGTGCTTCAGCACCCCCATTACAAATGGCGCAAACACTCTTTTTTACTTAACCAGCCACTTATTTTGCAATTCCTCTCTTTGTTTTAAGTCGTTATTTTATTTATTTTTTACGAATTTATAAATCTGAGATCAAATATTTTTAGGTTTGCGGCTAGACCCAATTTTAAATAACTGCACATGAGCAAGACTTCAGTAAAGAAATCTGTCGACCTATCGCGGAAGGATACAGATAGCTTAGTTTCGTATCGAGTTTAGCAGAGCATTGTAAATATTCCATTGGCGTCTGTGCTAGCGTGTTCATTGTTTTCAAATTTCTTTTTATTTCGTATTTTTTGAGGATTAAGACCATGGCTATATCATGCAGAAATTGGGGAACAAAATATAATGAATGTTCCACAAGTAAACTATTTGTTATTTTTAAATTATACATGCTTCGCATAAGCACCCCCAATTTTGAGCCCCCCCCCCCCAATGCATAGCACCCCCAATTGTGAAAGCCTAGCGCCGCCTATGAATTCGAATGAATGTGATCATGTCCATTAAAAGTTAGAATGATACACAGTGCACATTAATCTCTAACTTTACACGAACCACCTAAAATTATGCCAATAAAGCCATCAAATATTAAAACAATCTTTGTTATTTACACAACTAGTGATGAATTTATGTAATTAAGTTTAATTATTAAATACTCAATGCTTGATTTAGAATTTACTTAATTAAGCTTTACATTATGAAGCTTAAGCTTTAGTCTTCTACCAAACAAAGTAACCCAAAGACCCATGCATATTTTTTTTAAATATAAAACCTGTTATATGAAGAAGTTTGCTATTTCTTTTACTATTTTGTTTTCTACTATAATTCTTAAGATGTTGACATGTTCATTTTGTTTCCGAATGACAACATGTAAAAAGAGGGTTATTAGAAGGAGCAAGAAAAAGATGGAAAAGGCAATTTAATTTTATCATATGAAGAACGGGATACGTTTCTTCCAAACTATCGTTAAAGACGGGGTACGTAGATCTACGGCTTTCAACCGGAATTTATTTTTAAATCCTGCACATTTTATCTACAGCTCAAAAGCGGAACAGCGCCTTTTAGGGAGATCGAAAAAACTCAATTAGTATTGAAATATCAATTATATTTAACTTTTTATATTAAAACAATATTTATGTATAAAATTTTCTACATTTAAAAAAAAAACTAAGTTTCTTCATGAAGTGGTATGAAAACATGAGGAATAAGTGGAAGGAGCAGTGACGGCTAGTCAGGTGAAGTAGCGTTTCACCCTGCATCACTTGACGTTATAGGTTGAACTAGAGCTCCTCTACTACAGGCTGACTTATCAAGCATATTGAAGCCCATAGGGTTCCATACAAAAGTTACAGAAATTATAAAATAAGTGTTTAAAATAAATACTTTATATGAAAAAAGAAGTTTCAATTAGAATATTGTAGAATTTAGCTCGCACAAGTATTCTCCATTACCGGGTATCCAATTATTTATTAGCCATTGTTTTCTTCTTTCTTCGTTTCTAGGAAAGCGAAATAGCCTAAAACCCTTTTTAGAATGATTAGAGCAGTTCGATGCAGAACAACCACCCATAATTTCAATTATACTTCTTAAAGTTAAAATACGAATAGAGTTAATGCTAATGGACTGCGCTTCCAGCTACAGTGGGCTTCAATATGCTTGATGAGTCAGCTCGTATATAGAGGAGCTTTAGGTTGAACGAGTTATTTGACGAATTTTTCAGACTCGTCTGGCTATTTTTAGATATTATTTGACACTTGTGCTAGTAGCATAATGTGCTTTGATGATGTTCGTTGTCGAAGAGGGAAAAATCACGTCACTAAATCTGCCGCACCCATTAGTGAAGTTATGAGCCTCCACTGGGAAGGAGAAGGTGTAAAAAGGACGCAATGTTTTAGGCAGTGTAGAAGGGGCGAAACTCAACCGATCACCGCCACTGAATGTACTGTAAACCCACTTTTTCTCATTCTAAAATAAAAACTCCCGATACCAAGAGTGTTTAATTTAGCGGTTTTTAGTGTACTATTTTAGACATTATTTTTCTGTGTTCAAATTTCTAAAAGACCCTTTTAAATCTCTAATGGAGCTGAAAACGCAAAAGCTGCTTCAGTTTTCTCGTGTTACTGTAACTCTGTAATTAGAGATACTCTGTAATACGATACATTTGAACCCGACAAAAATCTTTAAAAAAGTTTTCTTGCATATATATAATCGCGTTTGAAAATGTATTTTTCTGCACTCTTCTGCTTTATTACGGCGAAGTTTGCATGACGCACTAATTAAGGGTGAGCGTCAGTAAATTTTTTGCCCTATCCGCGCTTTGTTAACTTTCGCGGCACACATATTTCGCCGAAATTCTGCTCAAACAGTTGCGAAATATTTTCTGAAAGATAAAATGCAATGCTTAGATTATATTAAAACTAAATTTAATGCCCCAAAAAACATAGAATATATTTTTTATTTTAATCCAAAATATTTTTGGTGCTGCCATCTGTTGTCGTAATTTAATTCATACCGATTATTTTTATTTTTTAATGAACATTTTTAAATTTTTTAAATATCTATTCCTTCTAATACAGTGTTAAATACAACAACAGATCATATATAATAATGCCACAATCACGGAAAGGTCATTTATCATTCTATAAATTTGATAAGGGATCTGAATGTACATTACTGAGGACTGCAGTTTTGTCTTCAAGTTCCTTTGTCTTCAAGTCCAAGTTCAATTACGTTTCCGTCATTATGGCATTATATATGATCTGTTGTTGTATTTAATAGCGTATTAGAAGGAATAGACATTTAAAAATGTTCATTAAAAAATAAAAATAGTCGGTATGAATTAAATTACGACAACAGATGGCAGCACCAAAAATATTTTAAATTAAAATAAAACATATATTCTATGTTTATTGGGTATTAAATTCAGTTTTAATATAATCTAAGCATAGCATTTTATCTATAAGAAAATATTTCGCAACTGTTTGAGCAGAATTTCGGCGAAATTTGTGTGCCGCGAAAGTTAACAAAGCGCGGATAGGGCAGAAAATTTACTGACACTTACCCTTAAAGCACGAAACTTTAAGTGCCGGAAGTAACGGTTTCAAATTGAAACTTCAGCCTCACACCTTGAAAATATTCAACATATTGTATAATTTATTTTTCTCGCTTTTGTTTTTCAGCTGATCGTAAAATTGGGGCTTTTATAGCCGAATATGCATTTTGCACAGGCAAGTGTAATTGGCGCAAGTGCCACGGATCCTGCTTGCACCAGAGGACTTTTATATTGAATAATGTTAAGTTTTGAGTGTATTATGTATAAAGGTTACTCTAAACAAATGTGCATGTTTGAGTTTAAACATGTTTATGCAAATATAACTATATTTATCATTAGAAACTAATCTGGATAGTAATATGCTATTTAAAAATGTTTAACATATATTATTTATGATAGATTTAAATATTAGTAGATAAATGTTTCGGTATATCGTACTGTGATTAGATTCAAGAGAGTTAATTACTATAATCGTAGCCCCCGTTACTACATGCCCGCCGACTTTTGCAGTTTCCTTTATTTAAGGGTGAGCGTCAGTAAATTTTCTGCCCTATCCGCGCTTTGTTAACTTTCGCGGCACACATATTTCACCCAAATTCTGCTCAAACAGTTGCGAAATATTTTCTGAAAGATAAAATGCAATGCTTAGATTATATTAAAACTAAATTTAATGCCCCCAAAAACATAGAATATATTTTTTATTTTAATCCAAAATATTTTTGGTGCTGCCATCTGTTGTCGTAATTTAATTCATACCGATTATTTCTATTTTTTAATGAGCATTTTTAAATATCTATTCCTTCTAATGCAGTGTTAAATACAACAACAGATCATATATAATAATGCCACAATTACGGAAAGGTAATTTCTCATTCTATAAATTTGATAAGGGATCTGAATGTACATCACTGAGGACTGCAGTTTTGTCTTCAAGTTCCTTTGTCTTCAAGTCCAAGTTCAATTACGTTTCCGTGATTATGGTATTATATATGACCTGTTGGTGTATTTAATAGCGTTTTAGAAGGAATAGACATTTAAAAATGTTCATTAAAAAATAAAAGTAGTCGGTATGAATTAAATTACGACAACAGATGGCAGCACCAAAAATATTTTAAATTAAAATAAAACATATATTCTATGTTTTATTGGATATTAAATTTAGTTTTAATATAATATAAGCATAGCATTTTATCTATAAGACAATATTTCTCAACTGTTTGAGCAGAATTTCGGCGAAATATGTGTGCCGCGAAAGTTAACAAAGCGCGGATAGGGCAGGAAATTTTCTGACGCTCACCCTTAAACGGCAACGAGGGACGCTACCGCTAGAGGTCAGGGATAGCGGGCCACTCTTCCGCGAAAAAGGGTAAATAAAGCAGAGCGCCAGTGTATGTATTCGTACGATTCAAGCTGCCGCTACTTTTCTCATTAAATATTTTAGACGTTTCTTGCTTTTTCATTGACGTATTTTGATTCATTTATTGCTATTTTTTTGCTTGTTTTCTTTTTACCTAATAATTATTTAACCTAAAGAACGATATGTACACCATACACTTTACAGGGGAAAAAAATTAAGAGCTGCTTACGCGTGTATATATATATATATATATATAAACAAATTTTTTACGACCCAAAGTATTTGGTGGAGTATGTAAATTCGTTCTGACTCCGCCTCCCGCCCCCTCTCTAATGCTAAGTCTATGGGTAATATTATTCTCCCCCTGTTACAGCCCTGTATATACAAATACACACACTTTTTCTTCAAACTTTAACTATGTTAATCTATTAAATGATCATAAAAATAATTAATTCTATTACACTTTTTATGTTTTAATGTAGAGGTGTTTCAGTTGCATTGCATAAATTTGTTAGTAAAATCAATCAGCCATGGTTAAACAACCCTACGAAAAATACTTTCATAATAGGAAAATACTTACTCTCTGGCAGTGTTTCTCATGAAGTGCAATAAAAATATTAACATATATATACAACTGGTAACATTTTCCCCATTATATTTTGTGAGCAGCCTATCTGCTGGGGAGGGGGGGGGGAGAATTCAAAGTTTTTTAAAGTAAGTTTTAAATCACAATTTTAGTTTTTCAGTTCATGATTAACTGCCTTTGTGAATGTTGCATAATATACATATAAAACTGTATCAATTTCATATGAAAAATCCCCTTCTCCCCATCTTACCGTTATATTTCCTATACTATAATAAAAATTTTAAAAGTGGCCAAGATTTTAACTAAAAATGCACGCTCTCCAACTCTTTCTTTTCTGATTTCAGAATATGGATACGCTTAATAATAAATAATAATCTAAACTTACCTTCTCTTGATATAGCTTTGATCCACATTTGTCGTTGTGGTTCTCTGTTAGGTATTTCATGAAATGGAGTGCCAGTAGATTTATTGGACGGTTTACAACCAGGAATTACGCAGTAAACAATCGAAATTTAAACAAGTCGCGAAAATTTAAAAAAAACTTAAGTAAAACACGTTAAACCCCGTTACTGTGCTATTAACCGTGGCCCGCTTGGGTTCCGCAGCAAGTGTTGCCTGGTAACCGCAGAATACGGCGGACATGTAGTGACGGGGGCTACGCTATAATCGACAACTTACGGTATCTGTTGTATCCTACTTTTTTTTAAATGTAGAATACCACAGTTGTGAATAGTTTTCTTTATTTAGTATCGTTATGTTGCTATCGTTGTATATCAAATGCCGTGGCGAAGCACAGTCAGGTTGTAAACCCAATGGGTCAGCCATTCGCTCACAGTGATTGATTGGGTTTAGGTCAAAAATTGGATGGCACTTCCCGGCCATCCAAACGGCCTAATGAATATAAGATATCTACGGTCCAAACAGATACCTTATAATTTCGGGTTGGTCGGATAGTCTGGGACGAATGAAGGTCTATATCCTTTTACGACCAACCATCTTCCCCAACAGTATGTCGATAGTGGATTTGACTTTTGGTGATGCTCATTTGTCAGTACATGCTTGTGCTGCCTCGTGCGCTCAACATGGCTGAGGATGGGAGGACCGTAAGTGCGGATGGAAAGTGTGTTGGGAAAGCTTCCTTTAAGACTAAAAGTCTAGTTAAAAGCAAAAAGATCAAGAGTGCTATTAAGAAGAAGCTATATGTCCCAGGGCATACTTCCAAGCTGACATTGGACCGAGTGATATGGACGTTCAAGCAGCCGGAACTTCAAGCAAGCTGGTGCAATAGGAAACCCGCTACGAGACTGATGCGACCTTCGAAAATGAATATCTAAAGACTCTGGATATCCCCAAAGATGTAATTCCTAGAGACTCTATCACCTAGAAGATAGTAGCCCATTTCATCTGTTATGACTACGTCATTGCCAGACTTGAAGAGGAACTCGAGGACGAGGACATTGAATGGAGCCAAACCAAGATATTAGAGAAAATCATCACAGGTAGTATTCTTGATGCTTATGCGCTGCTGCAAAATCCTGACCCCCATACGTTAGTTAGTCGCGATACGTATAATTTCATAAACGAGATGGTAAAAAACTGGAAAAAACCACCGATGATGACTTGTATATAATTTTTAAAGACGAGATGTACAAGAAAATTGAGGGTTATGTTACCCCTAGTAATTGGAAGAAGCCAAAACTTTCGGCCCAGCCTGAGCCAGAACCCGAGACTCAAAATAAATTTTCAGAACTTGAGAGTGCGGAAGCCACTATGGCTATTGAGCCCCCCCCCTCCTAAGGATAGTCTCCTCCTTCTATGTGGACTCCTCAAGTGATTGGGGAGCCCTCATAGAGGAGCTTAATAGTATGGTAGAGAATAAAGTACAGGGCCTTCTTATGGGAAGGGTGATCCGAATCACTCCTGGGTCCGTTGAGGACTTCAGGAGTGTACAGGCCCACCTGACCCTTAAGAAGATCCCCTTCAATGCCATCAATTTGAAACAGGAAAGACCTAAAAAGATAGTCATTAAAGGACTGCCTTCCAATACCAATAGTGAAAAAGAAAAACTGCCCTTGCTAGTGAAGGATTCAAAGTTATCAGAGTAGCTCAACTTAGAAATAGGAAAAATAGGAGCCCCTCCCCATTTTTCTGGTAGGTCTCGAGCCTACAGAAGACTGGGCGAGGATCCATGAGATAAAATGTATACTCTACATGCAGGTTAAAATTGAAACATTTAAAAGCAAAGGTTTCAAAATGTGTTATAGTTGCCAACTTTTCAACCATCACAGTGATCAATGTACCCTCCCCCCTCGCTGTTTAAAGTGTGGCGAAGGCCACCCCAGTAGGGAATGTGAGAAATAGAGTTACCTGCAAAATGTTGCAACTGCGGCGGAAATCACCCTGCTAATTTTAGGCATTACCTCCTAAAACCCATGAAACCGTAAAAAGTTCCAAGTCGCTAAAAAACCTTCCAAATTCTAAATTGACCCCTCCCCCAAACCTTGGTGAAGAAAACTCCCCCCTCCCTTCTAAAAGCATCCCCCCTGTTCAGGAAGTGCAGGCGAGTGCTGAGACGGTCTCGGGAAAAACCGGAGAGCACTCTGCCCAGGCACGACCTGACACAGGAATTGACCCTCTCCCTCAGACCTCGAACGCATTTCTTGACTTCCTTAAATTTTTTAAGGAGGTAGAAAAACGCTTCGATCTGAGTAACCTGCAGGACTTATTAAACAACATCCTTAAAATCAGAATCTCTGAAGATAATCCCACGGCAAAACTTTTTTGCATCATTAAGTGGTCGCAGATATCAAAAATCCCCAGCCCCCTCCCCCCAGAATTAGTGTTTTCAGGGCCAGCAGCAAGTTGATCAGAATACTTCCACCAGTACCACGTGCATCTTCTTCAGCAAGTGCCACCGCCACGGATTTCCACAAGTGCCATCGCCAGTCCCTTTTCAGGACCCAACTGACGCCCCGCCCATCTGGGGTGCTCTTATGGACAGACCCACAACAACTCAGCTAATGTCACAGACTCAGGACAAGTAAAGAGGAAATCGAGGATTAAGACTCCTTCGGCGTCAGGTGCCTCATGACTTTTCGATACAACGGCGACTTTTGGTGATGAAGCACTATCATTCGGAGCTTAGACTTCGAGTTGTGTGGACGTGCTTTAGTATTGCTCCTGCTTTTTACCAGTTGGTGATCTTCTTGCTTCCGCTTGGCCGTGTTATATCTAGTTACGATAGAGCACGTCGAGCAGAGCAATTCTACAGCTTGTTGTGTACGGGCGATTCGCCATTTTGGATTTTGTGCTTTTCATTTTGGAGTGCCACGTGTGTTGTTACTACGTGGTAGTGCTATTTTTTGGAACTTCTCTACCCTGACGATATGGATTTGGAACGAGGCGACGTGGCAGCTACTCGCGAACTTGCTGGTGAGCTGGACGAGGAAGAATTCGGGCCTCTCAAGGGTGCCTTGATGAATTACTGCGAAACTCTACCTGATGATGGACTGATGACGGGACTGAAGGAAGAAGTCAAGACCGCCGTCAACTTCTGCACCCTGGCAGTCTACGTGATGACTCTTCACATCAAGGAACTGCTGATCAACGGGCTATTGGGACAGGAAGAGGACCAAGTCTCCAAGATTCTAGGTTCGTTACTTTCTGTGAACTCTTTTTTGTTTGCCCAGAAAAGTGGATAGGTTTATTGATTGTGATATTTATGAGACTTCTAAATGTGAGGGATGTAATTCTAGTGTTCAAATGAAAAGTAAAATGATAGAGCTAGGCTTAATTAAGGAAATTAAAGATGAAGATAAACTTAAAACTGTTGAAAATCCAAATAAAAAAAGAAAGATGGAGGGGCAATCCACTAAGGATGCTCCTACTAAAAGCCAGATTGTAGAAGAAAACTTAAATGTCCATGATAACATGGACTGTAATGAAATAGCTGATAATGTTGTAAATGTAACTGACAATGATTATGTTAAAACTAAGACTTACGCTGAGATTGCCGCGCAACCAGTTGTGTTTAAAAGTGCACCTAAACCTAAAGCGGTCGAAAATAGTGAGAGGCTAAAAACAGTTGAGGTTGAGAAAAAGACCCAAAAGCTGAATGTTTTTTCATAAAATTCAATGATAATTACAAGGTTCTCCTTAAAAAACTAAATGATATCTCAGGAAATAAAGTATCTGGCAAGCTCACAGGAGACATGCTAAAACTGATTCCAAATGACGCTGACACCTACAGGGTTGTACAGCGCCATTTAAGTAGTGAGAAAATCCCCTTCCACAGCTTAAACCTAAAGACGGAAAGGCTAAAAAAGGTAGTTCTGAAGGGGCTACCAACAAATTATAACATGGAGGAAATAAAAATCACTTTAACATCCGAAGGATTAGATGTAGTCCGAGTTTCTCAACTGAGAAACACTAAAACGAGATTACCCCTGCCGATCTTCTTAGTCAGCCTTAGGCCTACGGCAGACTGGCAGAGGGTCTACAGACTAACAAGATTAGGTTACTTGGCTGTGAAGGTAGAGGCTTTCAGAGCACGGGGCTTCAAAATCTGCTACCGGTGCCAACAGTTCAACCACTCCTCTGAGAACTGCAGTATGCCACCAAAGTGCCTGAAGTGTGCTGAAGATCATTTCACACGGGATTGCCAGAGACCCAGGACAGAGAAGGCAACGTGTGCAAATTGCAATGGAGACCACCCGGCGAACTTCAGGCAATGCCCGAAGAACCCCTGGAACAGAGGAAAGGCACCGGGGTATGCCCCCCCTCTCCCAAAAAATCAGATACCCCCTTGGAGGCAAAAGGCCCTCGGACTAAACCCCCAGGCACCCCCTCAGGGCTCCTCGCACATAGTGCCACAGTTAAATAGACACCAACCTTCAGCACCTACCAGATCGGTGCAAGAGCAGGCCCCCAAACCATCGACCTCCAGATAAAGCCAGACAGGCAAAGGATAGACTTGACAGGAAGGTTGTGGATTGGAAACAATCTAAACGAGTCAGGGAAGGAGAGCTCGCGCAAACCCAGCTGTTAGAAAAAACGGTTGAAAAAAGGCAAAAAGCTACTGAGGATATGGAAGCTGAGACTAAACCTGCTGGTAAAACCAATGATGAAAAGATGGATGAAATCATCAACCTCATCACAGGGTTTATCACCATGTTCGACATAGATGCAATAAAACACCTGTTGATGCAGTTCGCAGAGCTAATACAAAAAAAGAGTGATCCAATGCAAATGGTCTTTGAGGCTTTTAAATTAATCGCGGATTTTAATAAAAACAGTGAGAATCAAACCCGCCATGGCTAGGTCCCAAAAAGAAAGCTTTAAAATAATATTTTGGCATGCGAACGGCATATCTCCAAGAATAAATGAACTTAGGAGCTACGTAAATGAAAATGAAGTAGATGCCCTATTAATTCAGGAAACTAAAGTTAGAGAAAATAAAAAACTAAATATAGCAAACTATATTGGCTATCACAACCTAAGCCCAAATACAACTGCTAGAAACCCCCATGGAGGAACAGCAATATATATGAAAAGAAATATTCCCCACGAGGAAATAAACAACATAAATCTTTAAGGTATAGAAAATACTAGCATAAAAATTAAAATACATAATGTAAACCCATTTATCCTAACTTCAATATATGTCAAAAACATGAGTGGTATAAATGTAGCTGCGCAGCTGGAACTGCTTTTCTCGCGATATCCAAACACAATACTCGCGGGCGACTTCAATGCACACCACCGAGCGTGGGGCAGTAGGAGAGCCAACATACGCGGTACACAGATTACTGAACACAACAAACACCAACATCATTGCACCGTCGAGACCAACCTGCTTCTCAGGTGCCAACGGCTCATTCATAGACTTTGTCCTTACGAGAAACATAGAATACGCTCACACTATCGACACCCTGGATGAATTCGACTCGGATCATTTACCGGTATTGGTGACATTCGATCTGAACACTCCCCTTTCAGCCTCTCTGGGACAAGAGAGGGTGAACTGGAACGTTTTCAAAAGAGCACTTTTTGAGCCGCACTCAGCAGTACCCAACATTATGAGCACGACGGATATTGACTCTGCCACACACACACTCACAACAGAAATCTAGAGAGCCATTGCCTCTGCCACAACACATCGTGAGTCACCAAAAATGCCCACACTTTCCCACCATGTCAAACAATTAGTTAGGCAAAGGAACAGAATGCGTAAGACATGGCAGGCTAATAGAGACCCTACCCTTAAAAGGGAGCTTAACAGACTCACGTGGAAAGTCAGGGATAAAATTGTCGCAGAAAAGCAGCAACAGTATAAAGAGTTAATTGAATCCCTTAGCTCGGAAGACGTATCGCTCTAGCAATTCGCTAAAAGACTCAGAAAACCTCAAATTAAACTCCCGCCACTAATAGATGGCGTTAAAATCGCGTACACAGACGAAGAAAAAGCAGAGGCGCTTGCTAGGCATTACGAAAATCAATTTGAACCAAACCACGATCTAATGTGTCAGGACACCCTAAGAATGGTTAGGCAAACTCTAAACAACTTCAGGAACTCCCCGGTCACGGCTGAGATTAAACCAGCCACCCCGCAAGAGATAACTGATATCATCAAAAACCGTAAAAGCCCAGGGCACGACAAAATCAGGAATATCGCGGTGAAAAACCTACCCCTAAATATAATATTTTACTTGACCACCCTAATAAACAAAATACTAAAACTAAATTATTTCCCCAAAGAATGGAAGGAAGCGATAATTATAGCGATCCATAAGCCTGGTGAGGATGCCACAATTCCAGTCAACTACAGACCAATCAGTTTGTTACCGACACTTAGTAAAATTACTGAGAAAATAATTCTTAAGAGACTGAACACGCACCTTAGTGAGAATGACATTATCATTCCGGAGCAGTTTGGATTTCGGCCAAAACACTCCACCACTCATCAATTGCTGAGAGTAGTAGAGTACATTTCTTCTGGTTTTAATAATAAGACACCCACAGCTGCGATTTTTCTTGACATCCAAAAAGCCTTTGATAAAGTGTGGCACTGTGGATTAGCTTACAAATTGATCACTCTAAAAGTCCCTGACGCACTTGTCAAACTTTTAATCTCATACCTAAATAACAGACACTTTCAAGTCAGAGTAAAAAATAACTTATCTACACCCAAGCTCATTAAAAGTAGTGTACCGCAAGGATCCATCCTGGGCCCGACACTCTTTAACATATATCTAAATGACATTCCCAGGACCCCAGACACGGAGCTGGCACTCTATGCAGACGACAGCGCGATACTTGCAAAACACCCTTACGTCTCAGTAATGCACAGACAGCTACAACAACACTTAGACATACTCCAAACATGGCTGGAAAAATGGCGAATAAAATTAAACCCCAATAAATGTCATTGGATTTATTTCTCTAGAAAACGTAAATCTCCGCCGCCTCTGTACATAAACAACCATGCCCTAAAAGCGGAAAAATCTACGAAATACCTAGGTGTAACGATAGATTCCCACCTAACCTGGAAACAGCACGTAACGAACTTAATCAAAAAAGCTTATATGGCCACAGGAGCCTTATACCCAATGATAGGAAACGGAAATATAAGTTATCAAAATAAACTCCTAATTTATAAATCGGTCATCCGCCCGGGAATGCTGTATGCAGCACCCGTATGTGGATATGCCTGTAAAACTACTATAGACTTACTAGAGACAAAACAAAACAAAACCCTAAGGATTATAAGGAAAGCCCCTAGATACTTACGAAACTCTGTAATTAGGAAAGACTTCAAAATAAAAACTGTTAGAGCCCAAATTAAAAAACTAGCGCTTAAATTCTATAAAAATCTGCCATCTGTTCCAAATGAACTACTATTCAATCTGCATAATTATGATCATCGCAAAGCCAAATCACGTAAGAGACCCCGCGCGGTACTTAATATTGAAAATCGGAATTAGGTAAGTCCCAAATTAAATAGTTGATATTAAATAAAAACTCGATCAATGTTTTCTAAAAAATGTTCTTAAACCTTAAACTGCCAAATTGCTAGGAAATCCTTAGATCTGCATTAACTCCCCAAAATTACTCAAACTCTAAATGTGCAACAAACTGCCACACTAGGAGCTAAGTCAAATAATTAAAACAGTAAATCAAAAACCTCGAACCTCCAACTATGGGCAAATGAAATAATGTCACAGTATGAAGATAAGAACCACACCTAGAGATTGGAGATTAAAGACGCTTCGCGCCTGGTGCTCTTTTCTGGACGAAACCCCTTCAGAAGCACTATCCAAAGCAACAATTTACAACTGGTTTAAGGAATTCCATCCTGAACGTCGTCTGTGATGAATTTCATGAAAGTCTACCAATAACTGCTGTAACGCCGTGATGTTATGCAACAAATAATCACTTTTGATAGTCATGACACATACGGTGAAATTAAGGAATCTTTGAACATTTCAAGGACTCGAGTGCACCCAATTTTACATGATCATTTAAAAGCTAAAAAGGTATGTGCGCGTTTTATTCCCCACTATTTAACTCAAGCTCAAAATGATGTCGTGTCAAATGGTGCAAGGAAAACCTCAAAAGAATCAACTTTGGTGCCTCAAAACATATTTTTGACATTAACAAACAGGTGACGGAACGTCGATTTATTCCTATGAACCCGAAACAATCAACTGTTTGGGTGTTTCAAAATGAACCAAATCCTACAAAAGTTGTTAGTGCACGAAGTGTTTCAAAGAAAATGATTGCTTCGTTTCTTGGTAAATCAGACAATGTTGCAACCATTGTTTTGTAGAATCGTAGAACAGTAAATACCGATAGGTATACAATTTATTTGCCAGAAATAGTTGTTCAAATCTGAAAAAAATAATGCAAAACATCGCATTATTCGTCATGACAATGCAAGCTCACACACTGCATTTCAAGCTTATTAAGCATGATAAAGTTTTATTTTTCTATGTCCTTATTCGTCTGATTTAGCACACAATATTTTCCCCAACAATCAAAAATAAAATGAGTGTTCAACGATTTAACAGTTGAAGCT
Source organism: Amaurobius ferox (assembly GCA_951213105.1). NCBI lineage: Eukaryota > Metazoa > Arthropoda > Arachnida > Araneae > Amaurobiidae > Amaurobius > Amaurobius ferox. The sequence continues at coordinate 45,512,715 of OX578133.1, forward strand.
TATAAATCGCATGCTTCTGTTATGCATATATTGTGACGGGATTCCCGTATAGTAAGTATGGGTGGGACTGGGAGATTTTAGATAAAGGTGCCTATGATTTAAGTAAAGGAATTTTCATTATTTTGTTATTAATGTATTCTAAAACAGATTCGATATTTTTGTCTTCATCGTATTTCGGATGGAAACATTCTTATGTAAATAAAGCATATTTTATATTTACATATGTATAATTATCAAAACACATTCAAATATGAGCGCATAATATAATTTTTGAAATATTTCTGCCAGCTGGATATTTTTCTTTGGATTAGGTGGATTTTAAAACATGATTCATTGTAAATGTATCTTGCTGGCATGTTTAAAATCATTTTAATAATCAGTATTATTTTATGTTGCATTCAAGTTTTCTACAATATATTTAATACTTGCAAACATGGATATCAAATATTTTTATTCTGTTAATGTTTCCTTGCTACAATTACAAATGACAATTAGTAAATAGTATTGCATGATTCATGTATGTAAATACAATGTTACAACTATCAAATATAACATCCACTGCATTTTATAAACAATGGGCCCCACTAAATTAGAAGCGGGATGCAAGGTAGCACTTAATATATCAGTCCCCGTAGAAGTTCACAATATTGTGGCATACAGCAAGTTTTCTGGCTGCCATTGCAGGTATTAATTATTCCATGTTGATAACATGCTTTTTTAAAATAAAATAAAAATATCCCTTACTTCATAGTACGTTATACGAATGAGTACTTGGAATGTTAACGATATTGTACACGAATATTTGTTCATTAATTATTTAAAAACTGTGATTCCTGTACAGGGATAACTAAAACATGTAAATCCATGAAAGTAAGAAAGTCAAATATTTTTTTTTTTCAAAACTAAACTAAAAATTTACATGATTTAAAAAAAAAATTATATGCATCCTAAAATTATTTAAAAACAACATATCAATTTCATACCAGATCTTTTCAGACATAGTTAGAGATGTGTGGCGTCGGTTTGTGGAACCACAGACAAGATACAAGTTAGAATTAAACACATTTATTGAATTTGAAAATAAACAAGGCAGTAATCAAAATAGTGGAAATAGTACATTAAACAATTGCGCAATAAACTCATAACTAATAACTGAGAATTATACTCGGTAGGGTGACAATTAAGAACACCCCTGGAGGAAGAGGAACAGAGAGAATACATATATTTTCTGACATACAAAATAACACTATCTGTCATATTATATTATTTAAATCACATAATACTTTAGAATAACCATTTCACACTCAAGGCAGTAATCAATACTTCAAATTTCTGATCGGATTTGTAATAATATTCTATCTCATGAGAATGAAATTAGACAAAAATTACCTTGTCTCTTTAAAACACAACAAATTAACACGTAGAGACATGGATCAAATTTGAGTTTCTACACGGAACAGTTCTTACACCAAACAACGGAAAATGGATACACACTGAAGAAACAGGCGAAATCTTGACTGAACGCAAGAAAACTCTCCGCTCGCCAGGAAGTCAAGGAATTGAGTTTTTTTGGCAATAGATACACGAAGAAAACAACTGGACTTCATCACACTACCGGAAGCATTCGATTTCACTCAGGAACTAGTGGAGTCCAGACTTCGATAAACTATTCCACACAACTCGACTAGGAGGGTACGGTCCCTGTGGAAGCCTCCCCCACTGGGTTCCGGTCTAAATTGGGTGGCACTTCCCGACCGTCCAAACAGTTACCTTACACCTTTCTGGTAGGTCGGACGGTCTGGGTTTCAACAACAACACAACTCGACTAAATCCACACGAAGAGGGGTCAGGCATAAACAATCGCTATAAATAGCTACTTAGCTTTAATTGCATCTCGAAGCCGACCCAAAGGAAAAATACTTTATTCCATCAGAACAAGACTCCATTTCTTCACAAGCCCGAGAGTACATTTTTGCAAGAACAAAGATAGTGTCTTCTCCTGGGCCATATCCACCCCAAAACACTCTTTCTTTGATATTACATTTATAATTCGTAACTATATTTAACAAATCACAATTAGAACTTTTCATTTTCACATTCATGATCCGACGCGCGTTCCAACACCACTCCTCTATTCCAACGCCCCTTCCACACTGCCGCCAAATCCTTTTTCAAACTGGCGTGTGCGTAAAACCTGCAAGTTCCGAACTAGCGACTGAGAAGCGAAAATACAAAATTATGTTATTAATATTTTTCTGGAACATAAACAATTTCGCGATTTAAGAGATCATTCCCCTTAAAAGACAATGGAATTGAAAACATGTCGAAGATGCATTTATATTGCAAAATTAACACTTTCAATCACACAGAAATAAAACAATACTTTAATATAAACACAATTATAACACAGGTGTGAAAACCTTATGACAGATGTATGTCGATAAATTTTCAATTTTTATTTCATTTTAATTGATTTGAAAATTAACTCTTTTACACTGCTTTTTAAAAAGCAAGTAACTTTACAAATCTTTGATTATTTAGTTTTTTAATTTTGAGGACGACTGATCAATCGAAGCATGATAAAATAATTTGGGTAGACAGAAAACCGGTATCCAAAATTTGCAAATATAAAGTTTCATGATACATAGTTTAGCTAGGTTACATTTAAGACTTAAAGTGGTGCCGGATTATCGGATGTCAAACTAAAATGGGGCAAGAAATGAAAAACAAAAAAAAAATTAAAACAAAATATTTAGCAATAAATATATTTTTTCCAAAAGCATTACACAAACTGGATTACACTATACAGTACGTGAAATACACTTAAATTAATTTATATATTATAAGGTAAACTTCGATAAACAAATCTGCATACAAAAGCATTTAGTCTATTGCAATAAATATATCTTAGTACAGCTCAATGGACGTGAACATAGACGCCAACAGAAATTTTGGGTCTCCTATGCAACAAACATGCACCCATCCCTATTTAAAAAATTATTGATCTACTATTTTCAAAAACTGTTTAGGAAACACGGGGCCCGGGTAGCGGAACAGTCTAGTTGTTAGTGCACGGGAATTGTACTCAGATGACCCGAGTTGGATTCCCAGCTCTACCCAAACTGTCTGTGTTCATGCAGAGTACGGAAACGTTAAATATGTGGGCCCGTAAATCCGTCAGAGATGTTGGTGGTAGGAGAAGAAAGGTTCAGTCCCTGTAAATGCTGTCCCCACTGAGTTTCTGTCTAAATTGGGTGGCATTTCCCGGCCATTTAAAGATACCTTACACCTTCGGGTAGGTCAGATGGCCTGGGTAAAAAAGAATGAATCCTCCCGGGGCCCCTATGCAAAGTATTATTTTGCCTTGTCTATCATCGCTTCTGTACTCCATTGCGGTTTGAGAGATATGCAGGACAGTTTTAGATAATTTTTTTGTAATAATAGAATTACAATTAAAATATATTAATGATATTTACAAATTTATTGAAGTGAAACCCCGGTTTTGTAATACAAACATTATATGCAGAAAAAAATACACTGAAAGCTCTATTTTATTTAGAATATAAAAATCAAGGAAAATATATAAGAAAATAGACCACTTATCAATCTTTACTTTTTCACTTGATAAAAACTTAATTACGAAAAATTCCAAATGTGTTAAAAATGTGTATTCGTACATTACATTCAAGATGTCGACGCGGTAGTCGAACGGTTAAGGCGAGCGTTCCTAAAGCAATCGTTCGACCGCCGCGTTGTGGGTTCGAGTCCCACGTAAGACATGGATGTTGTGTTGTGGGCGCAGTGTGTTCCGCCCCCTCTGGTGCTCCTGGGCAACGTCCTAGGACGGCTAAATGGTTCACGTTCCTGGCCGATATATATGCGAAAGATGAAGAGTCTAGTGCCTAGCCATTTGGAAAAAAAAAATTACATTCAAGATTGATTTGATTTCTATAAGAATTTTTTACCTTGACCTTAATAGATCGACTTTTAAATTTCTTTGTTATAAACAACTATGCCACTTCTAATTTATATAATAAAAATTGCAGCAAATAATAAGTAAAAATAAAGAATGTAAGGTAAAATTGGATAAATTAAAGCATCAGGATATTTGAGATAAATGTCTCATATTTGTTAAAAATATCAATTCCATATGTCGAGACTAACTCTGAAAAATATCGAAACAACCCTATAATATCAAAACATCTATAATTTAGCAATTTTCCAACTCAAGTTTCCTATTAACTATTAAGAAAAACAGCCACTTTCTTGTAGCTTAGACATGTCTATCAAAGACCTGCCGTAGCTCGAGTATAAATTGTGTGCATATTTTCTTTTAGTTCCATTTCCAATGGAATATATTTCGACATGGGTAGACAGAGATTCGTCTCTCTGGATAATCCCGCTTGAAACTTAGCTTTACCAGACGAAGTAAAAATACTTTGTTTATTTACACAGAGGTTTTATCCATTTATTTTGGATAATATATAATTAAAATAAAAGTAGCGTCTATCCAAATAATTTGAGATCAAGTTATCTCCCTTGTCAGCCTTAAAACCAAAATAAATATAATATTTCTACAAAATTAACTCTTTATAAAAACTTCAAACAAAATTCTAACATGTTACATATATAAACGTACAAAGTGCATGCAGCGATATTTTGCTTTAGACAAACATTTAATTCTAGTATATAAAAACAATAGGAGAAATCTGATGTGGGCAGCACATGACTTTCCTTATATAATGCAATGAATTTGCAACTTTTACAGCAAAAAAAAAAATCTAATGTGGGCAACACATGACTTTCCTAATATAATGCAATGAATTTACTACTTTTACAGTTAAAAAAAATGTTATTCTAATAGTAGATACTAATATTCTTTCCAAGATATTGAATTTTCTTCAATTAGTCGTCATTTTCATTGATGTAGCGTCATTTTTATCAATTTGGCGAGATTTTTGCTAATTTGGCAACAATTAAAAATGTCGCCAAGTTCATCGCCAAGCGTTATGGGGGGGGGAGAAATAAGTTATTCTTAGAGCAAATAACTATTGGCGTTCAAATACAAAAGTATTACTCAAAGTATCTTTTCTCATGAATGGAACGAACTAGATCCACGAGAATGATGTCACCCAATTTATCGCATGATACTACATATGAAAAGTGAACTTCTCAACAGTTAATATATTTTTTTTTAATTTATGGGATGTTTTGATAAATTTATTTCAAAAATATACAATATCTCAAGAAGGATTCGTGCTAGCGTTCTAAAGTTTGTCAATCGTTTTCTAAGGAAAAAGTACATAAAAATGTCTATTTGCGTAACTTTATTAGCAGTTTTGATTTTTTAACGATTTTTTCAAAATGCCACTCGAAAATTTAGGGTGGTTCTGAACATTCGATTGCGTATAAAAACAATAAACTTCCAGTGTTTACGGATTGTGATTTTTGTACGAAATTTCGTTCGAATCGGTCCATTCGTTCGTCAGTTATCGTCTCCCCACACACACACTTCAAAAATGTTTGATTCGTGATCAGGGATGCTTGAAACGTGCTCTCTCGTCGAAAACTCGAATTCGAATTTTCGACCCCGTCACAATACTTTCCTTATACATTATGTATATAAGGAAAGTAATAGGTTATTCTTATAGTAGATACTTATATTCTTTCCAAAATATTGAATTTTCGTTAATTAGTCGTCATTTTTATTGATTTAGCTTCATTTTTATCTATTTGGCGAGATTTAGTTAATTTGGCAACATTTTAAAAAGTCGCCAAGTTGGCAACATTCCGCCAAATTCGACGCCAAAATCTCGCCAAGCGTTATGGACGGAGAAATAAGTTATTCTTATAACGGATAAATGACTATTGGCGTTCAAATACAAAAGTATTACTCAAAGTATCTTTTCTCATGAATGGAACGAACTAGATCCACGAGAATGATGTCACCCAATTTATCGCATGATATTACATATGAAAAGTGAACATGTTTCTCAACAGTTAATATATTTTTTTTAATTTATGGGATTTGTTGATAAATTTATTTCAAAAATGTACAATATCTCAAGAAGAGTTCGTGCTAGCGTTCTAAAGTTTGTCAATCGTTTTCCAAGGGAAAAATTACATAAGAAATGTCTATTTGCGTAACTTTATTAAGGGTTTTGATTTTTTTTTGATGATTTTTTCAAAATTTCACTCGAAAATTTAGGGGGGTTCTGAACATTCGATTGCATTTAAAAAAACAATAGGTTTCCAGTATTCACGGATTGTAATTTTTATACCAAATTTCAGTCGAGTCGCTCAATTTGTTCGTGAGATATCGTCTCCACTGACACACACCCATACTTTCACACACACCCATACTTTCACGAACACACACACACTTTCACACACACACACACACACGGCCATCCATTTTGTTACTCTGTCCTCGGATGAGTCGGATGGCCTGGGCTTTCGACACACACACAATTTCACACACACACACACAGCACCTCAAAAATGTTTGATTCGTGATCAGGGATGCTTGAAACGTGCTCTCCCGTCGAAAACTCTAATTCGAATTTTCGACCCCGTCACAATACTTTCCTTATACATTATGTATATAAGGAAAGTAAAAATATTAGTTAACCCTCCTATAACGCGGTACTTTCATAATGCTTACCAAAAATTGCGACAGCCTTCTCATAACGCGGTACTCATAAAACACTGTTTACATATAAACGCGGTAGTCTTATAACGCAGTTTCTCTATAATACAACTCAATTAGTTTAAGCACTCTCCCTATAGCATGATTTTTTCTATTACACTTTAACGGTTGAAATTAATGGGGAATTACCCTGTTTTTTCATCCAAGCACATTACCGTATTTCAGTTATCAGGGAAATTCCCTGTAAAAAAAAAAAATACATTCACCTTAAAGGCATTGGTAAACGAAAATATGGGTGAAGAATAAGTTTCAAATTTCAATTTAAATAATGTGAAGAGGGGGACTAGGTTTGGGTAAACAATTAGAAAATTACTTTATTGAAAATGTTCTTTCAACAGTGCAAAGTTTAAAAGAGAATTGCAAAATTGATTAGCTCCTTATAGAGAATTTTTGGTAGAGTTACAGAATAAAACTACATTTGAAAATGAAGATATGCAAAGTGAAGAGAACTGATAATATTTGGCACACATTTGAAAAGTTTTTACGATTATGACAGGTGACCACCAGTCATGACCAGAGAGTTTGAAAACTTTTTCATAACCATTGTTTAAAAACTGTTTCAGTCACAGTCCAGTTATAACCAGAATAACCAAGGATTTTCTCCAGTCATCGATGTTACGTATTCACATGATACACAGAATACTTGTTTTGCTTGAAATGTTGTCTAGAACCGTGCAGAATAACCATGCTGTTTTTTCTCTGGTGAGTGACCTGATAATCGATAAACAATTGTTAATTGAGATGACCATTCAGTTAACTTTTCAAACACACTTTTGACGTGTGCAAAAATAAAATCAATAAGCATGTAATGTAAAAACAACTCATTGATTGTTTCAAAGCTGGACAAAGTCTTGTTTAACATAAATAACAGAAAATGAAAATCGCAACAAAATTACTTCTACAAAAAAAAAAGCTTGCTGAATGAAAGTTTGTCCAAAAGTACATACAAAATTAGTTAAAATATATAGTGTGTATGCCTGTATTCTATAACTATTTATTGCTAGGTATAGAGTGGTTTGTGTAAAAAGGTGATGCTATGAATTGTTATAAAGATTGGCAAATAATTAATCAGTTACACATGCAATATAATTTTTACATATACAGATGTCTTAAAAATTTTTAGCCAGAAAAACACTAGAAAGTTGGCTAAGATTTTACAAACAGCAAAAACTTCATTGTGTGTTCATCTAGCTTTTCTGATATTTAACAAAATATGTACTCTTTTAGAGTGTATGCTTATGCACGTTTGATAAGAATTTGATATTTTTGTAGATAATACTTGAATTAGATATAAAACAATCTTGAAATGATGTTATATTACTGTTAAAAGGTAATATGCGTTATTATACATATTAAAATATAACACTTACTTGATTGATATTTCGATAACAAAAATTATATCCAGCATAACCATAGTATTGATTGTAGGGACTGTAGCGTAAAGAAAGAAAAAAAAAGGATGTGACCGTAGGGCAAGTGACGTTTGGGTGTTGCATATCACATTGGTCCTGCCCCTAGCCCCGTCTATACTTACTACGGGAACCAGTCTCAATATATGCTTCTGAATGGCATAACTTTTTTAAATTTGTTTATTCGAATGAAAAAATGTATTTGATACCAAAGGCGAATATTTTGAAATACACAATAATTTTGTATGGAAATAAATATTTTTATTGTATTTTCCAAAATCTTAAATACTACCTACGTATTTGGACACGAAGCCTCCAAATGAAAATCCATGTCAAATATTGAATTTGTAGTAGTCAACGCGTTAAAGGACAAATGATTCTTCTCAGTCGGGTCTAAATAGAATGCATGCCGCTACAGGCGAAACCCGCAGAGTCACGGTCGTCTTGAACAATGGAATATCTAGAAAGCGGTGTATAAGCTATAGTATATTGTGAAAATTTTCTAAAGGGTTTCAGTCGGGTAGAAATAGCTATCGTTGCCGTGTTATGGAATAGGACGTCATTCTTGGATTAATCTTTACCCACAGTTTCAAGACTGGAAAAGTGATACAGCAAGGCAATTCTCCGACAGGGGTGACACTCCATACAAAAAAAATGAAGGAAGGCGTGACTCCTAGGTAGGACGAGCATGCGCAGTAAAATCCACTGGTTGAAGGGCGAAGTCGTTAAAACGTGCAAGGACTTCGGGGAACGTGTTCGCAATCAAAGCTGACTTTACTTATGAACCAGAAAATTTTGATACCCAAAAAATCATTTAAATGCCGTAGTCCTGATGTTTTGATGGAATTCGAACCCGTATAACTTCTATGTAAAAGTGTACAAATCCATCTATTGTATTGTAAGCCATCTAATTTATTTAAAGCCATCTAACTTATTTCTATCTGGTAATCCTTTCTAGTCATTTCTTTCTGTAATTTATGTATTTTGGAGAAATTTCACCTTTAAAACCATAATCTGAATTCAATTTAAAAGTATTATTTCAATAGAGCAGTCGAAGAGCCATTTTCCTATTTTCACCGAGGTTACCTTTCTCGCATGATAAAATTGGAAGTTCAAGTTCCATTTCTCCTTCGATTTGTATGTATTATGCTGGATATATGCAGGGTGGCCATAATTACCATAGATGTGTTTAGAGCCCGTTAGTGAAAAAAATGTTGGGCCAAACTCAACCAAATTTGCAGTAAATACTATTTAGACCATGGGGTTTTGATTTTTAAAAGAAAAAAAATAGTTCGGACTTTTGCCACCGCGGGCCAAAGTGGCAGTATACGGTCCATTTTTGGAGTAAGATAGGCATTGGAAGTACAGAAAGTTAACATTTTACATGCATTTTGAAAAGGACGTCACATTTACATTGTATACGTACTTAGTACATCTTATATTTACATTTTTAACACTTTACAACAAAGTTGAAAAGTGTTTATGACTTTGTTCATTCTGTCTGTCTGTCTGTCTGTCCGTTAGCACGATAACTGCCGTAAAAATGAGTTTATCAAAATGAAATTTTAGTATGTTGTTCAGACGGTCTGTAGGACCTATGGGAATATAAATAAATAATATCACCCAATTAGTTTTTTATTGAACCCGGGTTGAAAAAATGAAATACATTGAACCCTATGGGACCTAATTTTTCAAACATTTTTTAAGTAAATTTAAAATTCACGAATTGCTTCGAAATTTTTAGGAAATATTCACATTATCCCATAGAATATATAAAAAAAAATTCAGTAAAATATGTTAAGTAGTTTTTTAATTAAAAAAATTATTTAATATAGGGAAAAAAACAAATTCAATTAAATTCTGACTTTGGGATATCTTCCAGAAAGAAAAGAGAGAGATATTATATAATAAATATCTCTCCATTTGTTTAAACGTTTTGCATATGGGAGTGGCTTCATATTTTAAGATAAATTTGGTAGATAACAATTTTTCATTTTTTTTAAATTTTATATAACTCTTCATGATAAATTTAATTGATGGCATTTTAAATGCACTTTCCTACGTCCTAGAGAGTTAAAATTTGGTACACAGCTTAAATTTGTTGAACATTTTATTATCTTATACATTTACATACGTGTGACATTAATTTTTATATTGGCATCATTTACATGTGTGATTCAACATGTTTTCCTTACATATGTCCCAAAAAGTGCATTCTCTACTGCCGAATGCAGCAGATCTTCATTGATTTGCTTGACGCGCAATGTTATTCGATCCTTCAAAGTGGCTAAATTACCGCATTCCCTTGGTATACCAAACGCTTTACATGACCCTACAACCAAAAGTCACAAGGGGTCAGATCAGGCGAACGAGCTAGCCCCTTCATAGGAAACGCTTAACTAATTATTCGGTTGTTAGTAAAATGCTGTCGTAGTGCTTCCTGCACACGCAATCCAATATGAGGGCATGCTCCATCCTGCATAAATATCGTAGATTCAAGACATCCACGCTGTTGAAGTTGCGGAATAACAAAGTTCAGCAGCATTGTTCGATACCTTTCAGCATTGACGGAACTTTTTGTACTTCCTATGTCAATTTCACTCCAAAAATGGACCTTATAGCTCCATCAAATTTGGTGTACTGGTAGATAGTTTGAAAGGAAGAAAGTGTGCAATTTCAGATTTCCAATATTTTAAATTTTAGTCGGTGCCGAAAACCAATATGTTCGATTTTCAGAATAAATGAGACACTTCCTTTAAATGTGATAGAGACTTGATATTTGGTATATGGGTCAATCATCTGATAAGAAACCCAAGGCGAACAGAGTTTTTCAAAAATGTTCATTTATGGGTGTGCTCCAGAGAAAAACGTTCGAAAGAGGAGATAAAATAGTATGCTTCGGGATGAGATAGAGACTTTAATTTGACGTACTGCAGATATTTCAAAAGGAAGACGTGCGCAATTTAAAATTTACAATATTTTCTTCTTTAGGGGGTTTCGCACACTAAAATATTCGATTTGCCAAATAAATGCGAAACGCGAATTATTAAAAAAAATGACATTCAGTGGTTGCTTATTGCGAGACCGTACATTTTCAACGGGTATTTGGCTAGTGTAATTCAAATTCAGATAACTAAGAACTAAGTTATCTGAATATACGGTAGGTTTTATGATCAGGAAAACATATTGATGCCACCATGAAACCTCATATATGCTAAGGTTATGTAAGGATTGGAGATATATATATATATATCCCGTAGTCCAAAATTTAAGGTTTTCTTAAAATTATCTTTCTATATAGAATGTGTTACTGTATATTGTTCTAAAGTGGAACACTATATAATATGGTCTGTATAGAAAAATAATTGTGTTAACTGCGCTATACATATAAATGGTATTAAAATCATAGATGCTGCCCGGATTTCGAAAAGGGGGATTACGATCAAAAGAATGAATGATATCGCTAAATTTTGTTTATCAATTAACATAACTTTTCCTTCAGATAGGATGAGGGGTATGATCCAAATTCCCTTTACCTACATCAGTAATCCTTGCGGGTAAAATTAGATTTAATTTGGGTTAAATTGAATAATTCTTTTTTATATGTTATAGTGTTCTGTAAAAAACTCTTGTTTTAGCTGAGAACCAACCAAACCACTGAATTTTGGCTCGCTGATAACGCTCTATCCCTTGAGCTATCAATATATTTCCTGATATATTTTGAGTGGATATAAAATATAGCAGAAAATATATAAAATTGGAGTTTAGTAAATTTCTGATCAGCGATTTTTCTGATCGCTCTGCTCTTTCTGTACAGGATAGCATAATGTTCTTTCGAATTTTTTATTAATTGAAACATGCTACCATAAATCATAATATTGTTCTGGGATTAATCTAATTCCAATCTTATTTTGAGGAACTTAGCCATCCAATGCATCCATCTTGTACGGGTTCCATTTTTAATTTCTCAACCATTATCATAACTCACAGTTCTATTGCTGGTCGAACTACACTTTATCCATTAAGTTACTGAGACAATTGTCTCCTTCTATATTTTAAAGTAAATCTTAGTTTAAATAATACTAATATTTTAATGTTTCCATAAATAATTTACACGCAAAGAGTTATAAGATAAATTTCAATTAGTTTGATACCTAGAACATTTCCGTGTGAAATGGATATTCTAGCTCATTTGATAGTTAGTTTATATTAAGTATAAAAGGAATTTGTAAAAAAAAAAAAACATGCAAGGAATATAACACTTTTGATACAAACTATCTTCAGCAGTATGTAATTGTGGAGATTGGAGTCATCTTATGATTTTATCCATGCTGACAGAGGTGAACAATAAATAGACTACGAATATCTGAGAAAGTGGAATGGAGTTTCTTACTTCTGATAAAACTCTTCTATAATGAACAACTTGGCACTATAAATTTTGTCCACTACTTACAAACTTCCAATCAAATTTGCTATCCATATTTTTACCCAAAAGAATTTTGAGGCATCCATTTTTTAGGATTTATTATAGATATATGATGACTAATATGAACTCGGCATTGAATAAGGATTGCCACTTCTGGTTCAGGAGATGTCACTTCCAACTTTTTTGGAAATTCGTATGAAGTACGTACCACTATTACTCGTATCACTTGCCTGACTTGAAAAATTCTACATAAATTTCTTGTTTGAAAGAAGCTTTATGTAAAGTAATAATTAATTAATATTCTAATCATCGCTTTAGATTAAATTTTTTTTTTAAATTGTTTTTTAATATAAGTAATAGATACTTTATTTCAATTTTAACAATAATTTGAAAATAAACTTGCAATTTTTTAACTACAAGGAAATACGAACAATTTATTTTTATATTCAGGTCTTATATTTTGCTATATTTATTGTTGTAATGTTTTTATATAAAAGAATGACGATTTTATACTTTTGTGGGGGTGGAGGGAATCTATATTGGTGCTATTTACGACACCTGACACTGACTCTACCACCAACACATCGTAAATCTACCTGGGTTCGAAATAACCGGTTATTCCGCACGTCAATCAAATTTTACGAAATGTGGTACCACGAAGTCTTATTTGGGTGCCTAAAGTTGTACGAAGGTTCGTAAAAACCCCTTGATAATTTCAATGGGTTCTTTTGAATGTGTGACAAATCCAAATATTTTTTAATGTTCATTCATCTGATATCTGAAGCAATCCATCTAAAAAAGATCAAATAAAAAATTTACAATATATTTTGTCCACATCCTTCTCGGTTTGCTTTGTTTCTTAAGCAGGAATAATCCTAGCGTAATTATGCCAAGGCATATTTGATTTTCCCCTGCAGCTGATAGCAATTTAGTCATAATTACAAAGTAATAAAGGTTACAAAAGAAAGTACTAAGTAAAAAACTTGTTTTACTGCCGAAGTCGAAGCGAGAACGCACTGCCTGCCGAAAAGTACATGTACAAATGTTTAATTGTCGCCAAAAGGTGATAAACATATCGCCGTAGTTTTGTCATTTAGCACCAAGGTTCCATTTACCTTGATTTAGCACAATTTCTTCAAACTGTCAATAACCCTATCGCCAACTTTTTCGCCGAAAAATTGGGGGAAAAGTTGTTTGAAATAGTTGGTTGCTCCAAAAGTTCTTGAATGTGATACGGCCTTAAAGGAGACCGTGAAACCTGAAATAAGGTACGTAATAGCGGTATTCAAGATGGCGGTCTTGTATTTGAGAGTGATTGTTTTTGAAAGGAAGAAAAATTCAACCACAGAGGTTAAATTAATTATGCTAATTGACAATGAATTTGTTTCATTGTTCAGGTTAAATTACCACCAAGTTGCCGACTAAATTAGTATCAAATGCTTCGATAATAATTTCCTTGGAATATGTAAAACGACGATCTTGAGAAATTTTACAAGCACTAATTTTTCATCAAATCTGAAAATTTTGTTCCACATATATTAAAATACAAGCTTATTTATTTACTTCAAAGGATCTGCCCTTTCAATTTCCAAAATATTTCTTTCCTTTTTTTCTATTTGGAAGTTCGTATAATTATTTAGGTTTCGGCTATGTTAACGTTAGCGAACTCAACTATCTCTCTTTCACGAATCGTTAAAAAAATGTCTGACAGAATTTTAAAAATAAAACCTGTATTTTCTCTATACAATTTTTTCCCCCGAAACTATATTAAAACAACTTCAAAATATATTCTGCTTTTAAAGAACATCCTGAAATAGCACTGTAAGATTTAGAGCATGTAATTTCTTATTACACTCAACATGGCATAGTACTCTTGCTTAGGCGGTAGGAGAGACGCCTGCAATCGAGGGGTCTCCGGTTCGAATCAGAGCAGGTTTTATTTTTAAAACTTGTGCTGCCATCTGTTACTAAAATATTCAGGTGGAATGTTTTGTAATAACGTGCAGAGCTTTCTGTTTAAAGTTTTATCCTCAAATTACCCAAGGTTAATAGAATATTAACAGGTTGTCTCGTTCGCTATTCCCCCCATGGTACCATTTCTGGGAGAGCTGTGACGTCACTGCTAGACCTTCCGTTCTGTTGACAAGCCGCGCTTCGTTGGAAAACAGAACGGTTTTATTTAAAAATGCCTTGCTTTAAACATCAACGAGATACATGAAATGTTTCCTAAAATAATGTGCTAATACTGAAATATGACAAATGAACTCAAATTTGAATTCAAAACGAACTAAATTGCTGTAATTAACGGATGAAGAAGTCAAAAACCGCCGTTTGGCAAATTATATATTAAGACAAGGATATGATTTTCCGGGTGATTTCGTATAACAAATACATTCATCTTCTTTTTTACACAAAATTTACATATTTCACGTGTAAATTGATAATCTTTATTAATATTTTACTCACAAATATATTGCATGAATATGGATTTTAATATAGTATTTTTTAACAATTACTTTTACAACACATTAAAGATTTTAAACGAAACATCCCGTTCAAATTCATTAAATAGAGACTGTGCACTTTACTGTCTGTATTGTCTATTAAAGGTTTGAAATAGGATACAACTGATGAGAAATATGTAAAAATAGAATTAAATAATATTTATTTCTATAAAACTCTCCATATTATCTTTATCAATTTGCAATTAAATTTCTATTTCTTTAAAAGTTGGATGATTTAAAATTTCCTGCATATAAATGCTATGGCACTTATTCTATCGAGTAAGCGTACCATTCCGTTCCTAATAGTTCCTATACAAAAAATATTTGAACTTTATAATTTTCTGAAAAATGTCATCGATTTGATTTTAAAATATTTAGATTGTATCATTGCATGCCCAATGCATGTAATTAATATTTTCATTTTATATACTTAAAGAAAACCCCGTTTCTATATATTTAATGATATACATCTGCTGTTTAATTTTGTTTATTTGAAGTTTTTGTGAATTCATTTATTTCTTTTATGGTATAGATATTACCGTAGAATTTAGTCAATCAGCACTTTAAAATGCGACAGAAAATCGTGGAAAATAAAGGGGGGGGGGGGGGGTTAGGGAGTATCATCCAGAATTTTGTGCTAAAAGAAACAAAGGCTATTTTTATCATTTTATTCGAAGACGAATTTTTTTTTCTCCGAAATTTGTCCAATATTTATGGGGAAGGAGCTTCAAACTAAAAAGACTCCATTCACCGTTTGCTTTAAAATAAATAGGGGTAAATGTATCATTTTAATGCGACTATAAATTTATTTTGTTTTTACAAAATTATCCATAAAATTACACTAGTTTCTTTTAACTTATTCCTTTCTTGAACAAAAACCATTTTTATTGAATTGAAACTACTCCGTCTTACTCATGATGAAGCCCTTCAATTTGACGAATCAAGATATAAATGCCTTAGCAAAAACTTTATTAACAAATTTACTAACAAAAAAATCTTAACAAACTACATTTGACGTGACTAATAATTATTATTGCAATGATTTGATAAAATATGTGTTTTCAAATTTAAATCAATTACTGTTTTTTCTTCAGATGATTCTAAAAGTTTCCTGACCTTCTCTCAAATCCAGACGATATATTTTTTCTAAAACATGTAAAATTTTTGAACTAGACAAAAGCTATGCATTGCATTGCCTGGAAATAATATTTATTCTAATTTATACTGCGTTATTCATGCCAGTAAACTTCGGAATACAGTCAATATTCAAATGATGACTGATTTGCCCCATTTAGATTAGAAATATATATTTATATCCTTCTCAAACCGATTCACATAACACACCTAACAACTATTGACTCTTCTCTGATCATTCACTATTTTTTTATACATAACCTTTGCTCATTCAATTATCTTTCAACATAGCATTCAGTAATCTTTGTAAATGACACTTATGACTTTGTAAACTTCCCTTATGTTAAAATTTTAATAGCTTCCACTCTCATATGAAAAGAAATAGTAATTTTTTTTTTTATGTACGGAATTTATTTTCATAAACTTCACATTACTATGCATGTACTGTTTTATTTTATTCTATATTGCTTGCACACCGTTACTATTAGATAAATATTTAAATAGTTTCCGATCACCGTTTCTCAATAGTTTTTGTCGCCTCTGTTAGAGAATGGGTCTAGCAGTGACGTCACTTGTCCTTCCTTCCCGGGACAACTTTTTCCCCGAACATATATAAGATATTCTACGGACCTTGCAAATTACCGAACTTGAATAAATTATTAAGTTTACGTTTTCGTAAAATTTATTTTGAAGTTAATTTGAAAATTTTTTATACTTTGGTTGGTACAAAGTATACTTAACTAAAGATGAAATATACATTTTCTACTATGACAGATGATGTTTACTTTAAAATTAATTTTCCTGTAGTCCGTAGAGAGCTAGCTCATCATTGACACACGCAGATGTAAAATTTTGTTCAGGTTCAATTATTTAAGAAAAAAAAATTACATTTTGCTAAATATTTTTCATTTTTTTTAATATTATAACTTTACTTATCCGTGTTTTACTTTTGTAAATGATTTTCGCTTCTTTATGTTTATACTTGAGAAGAAAACTATAAGATTTTCCCTAGGCATTTTACATGAATACAGGCCCCGTTTTCGTCAGGAAAGCAGCCAAAATGAAGACCTGTCGCCAAAGTACTTAGGAGTAGGATGAATGACAGATAGCATCTTCCCCTTTGTCAGCATTTTGAAGTCCAACCTCCCACCTTGAAAATGGGGGTCGGGATCTCTCTCGGCCGTCTGCAGTATTTTGCTTGTAGGGCCGTTTCGGCAAAGAATTTCTAACGCTTCGGGACTCAAAGGGTGTCGTATGTTACTTCACATTCCAGCTAATGTTAATCGCAACTTTTCAGTTCTTAAATTTTATACATTATTTTATTTATGCTCTAATAGTATTGATTTGATTGCTATGTTTGAACATTTTTTTTAAATGTATGTTTGAGGATTTTGCTTTCATGTGATTCCCTGTACGGTGATCATTGTAATTTGACTTGTTCCATTATGTGTCACTGACATAAATAAATAAGTAATCGCATTTAGTGATTTATTTATTTAAGAAATTAAAATTACTTAAGAAATCCAATTACTTTAGTTAGAATACTAAGAACTAAGATATACGCGGACCTTTTATCCAAATTATAGAATTGTGCTAATCTTAGTTATTTGAAGGAGACTAATATACGTATATATACTATATGATAATGTAAAAAATGCAAATTTTGATGTATTTTAAAAGTAAATATGAAGCTTTTATATGGTGTCAATGCAATATGAAGCTCTTTTTTATAGTGTTAAAATGAAAATGCTGTGATAATATTTTCGGTCGCTAAAGAGCCGATTTGTGTGAAAATACTATAGCATAAAATAACTAAACTAATTGGAAATTCAAATAATGCTGAAATGCATTCTCCCGAATCCTAAATATCTGTGTACAAAATTCCATGGCGAATGATGCTTAGATTTTCTGCTACAGACCACTCATGCACACACACCTTTTATTATGAAAGATTATCTGGTAACAAATATTCCATATTTATTTTTAACTCTTTTATACTAAAACGTAAGTGCTTTGACTTGCATTATGACACGTTGCACGAAAAGAGTGCTATTTTCTTATATTAGAAATTAGGTCATTACCAGTTAGATGGCTCGGTGTTTGACTGCACCTTACATCAGTTATTTTATAAGCTAATTTTTATTTTAGGTCAGCATGAGGAGTCTGAATTTGTCAAAGTAGCCTCACTTATAAGAAGAGCTGTTATAAAAGGGATCGATAAGGGAATTTTAGAAAGACCATACTCATCAAAGAACGTAGTGGGTGCTCAGGGACACTTTATTATGGCCAAACAGAAACCAATGATTACAAAGAAATCAAAAGATTCTCAAAAAAAGCTTAAAAAAACCAAAATGCATATTGAGCAAGTATCGGACAGTGAAACAACTGCAAAGAAACCCATCAAACCAAAGAAACTTAATTCGTCAGATACAGTTGTAATAGATTTGGAAAAAGCAAAACAAAAGAAAACAACTGTAAAACAAAAAATTAAACCTAATGCAGAGCTTCCAAAAGCTACTGTAAAAAAAGTCAAGAATAATGAGACAGCAAAGAAACCTAGATCAAAGGAAAATGCAGCAGAAAAAAAGGAAGATGTATCCGATTCAGAAATAGTTGTGAAAGAGGCAAGTCCCAAATCATCTTATTCGTTTAATGAAGAAGTAGAGGTTGCTCGAATGAATAAAACCACTGCATTAAAGAAAGCTCCAAAGAACAAACCTAGGTCACAGAAAAATGCAGCAGAAAAAAGGGAAGATGTATCCGATTCAGAAACAGTTGTGAATGAGGAAAGTCCCAAATCATCTTATTCTTTTAATGAAGAAGTAGAGGTTGCTCGAATGAATAAAACCACTGCATTAAAGAAAGCTCCAAAGAACAAACCTAGATCACAGAAAAATGCAGCAGAAAAAAAGGAAGATGTATCCGATTCAGAAACAGTTGTGAATGAGGCAAGTCCCAAATCATCTTATTCTTTTAATGAAGAAGTAGAGGTTGCTCGAATGAATAAAACCGCTGCATTAAAGAAAGCTCCAAAGAACAAACCTAGGTCACAGAAAAATGCAGCAGAAAAAAGGGAAGATGTATCCGATTCAGAAACAGTTGTGAATGAGGCAAGTCCCAAATCTTTAAAATCTTATTCTTTTAATGAAGTAGAGGTTGCTGGAATGAATAAAACCACTGCATTAAAGAAAGCTCCAAAGAACAAACCTAGATCACAGAAAAATGCAGCAGAAAAAAAGGAAGATGTATCCGATTCAGAAACAGTTTTGAATGAGGCAAGTCCCAAATCATCTTATTCTTTTAATGAAGAAGTAGAGGTTGCTGGAATGAATAAAACCACTGCATTAAAGAAAGCTCCAAAGAACAAACCTAGATCACAGAAAAATGCAGCAGAAAAAAGGAAAGATTCATCCAATTCAGAAAATGTTGGGAAAGAGGCAAGTCACAAATTTTTAAAATCTTATTCATCCAATGAAGAAGTAGAGGTTACTGGAATGAATAAAACCACTGCATTAAAGAAAGCTTCAAAGAACAAACCCAAATCACAAAAAAATGCAGCAGAAAAAAGGAAAGATGTATCTGATTCAGAAATGGTTGTGAAGAAGACACCTCGCAAATCTTTAAAATCTTATTCTTCTGACACAGAAATGGAGGTTGCCAGAATGAATAAAACGACTGTGTTAAAAAAGGCTCCAAAGAAAACTGGAACCAAAAATACAATCTCAAAACAAAAAGCTGTGGAATCTTTGCAATCGCCCAAAACATCGAAAGCAAAAGATCAAAAAAAGCTATACAGTTCAGAAGAACACATTAAAAAGGGAAAGATTGAACACAGAGAGTTGAGGAAATAAAGTATAAAAAGAAATTTCAAAAGTATATTTGAAACATAAGGTATTGAACTGACGTATTTTTAATTTATTGTATATATTGAATTTTTATCAGATTTAATTTTAATTGTACTTTTAAAATATAGTATTTCTTATGATGAACTCCAATTTTGCATATGTCATTGTTTCTCAATTACTTGTCTGGATCACTGATTCTTCATAGTTATTGTAGTGCCTATTTCTTCTCCACCAATTTTCAAATCTCTTTCCTTACAAGACATCTCGTACAAAATATTGTGATGTGGTAAAAAACTCAAACTAATTTTTACCAATCAATATCCTTATTCTTAATACTGAAGACAGTTTTTAATTGAGGCCTAGCATTTTAAATGACTTAATATTAAAATGAATTTGGAAGACTTATTTTCATCGTGATCGAATAAGATTAAACCATTTCCTAACTTAATTTTTCAAGAACAAAATAGAAATTGTAAAAATTGAATCAAAACATGCCTTTTTCTAGAAAAACTATTTTTTATGAGAAATCAATTAAGAGCATGGAGCCATCACAATAATTTCGATGCAAGAATTTAAAAATTAAACTAATTTATAATTTTCATTGTAATAAAATATAGTAGAAATTTATATATATATAATCTGATAATATACCACAATAGAGTATAAACTTGTAAAATCATTTGATTACATAAACCACATGACTTGTCAATTTTTTTTTTAGAAATTTAATCACTATTGTGCGAAAGTGGGTATGTACATCTTGGACAGATGCAAAGAGTTTATTCATGTTCTAAAGTGCTTAAAACATTCAAATCTTCCTAAACTCCTATTTGAATTTTTGACCCTTCTCCCTTACAATAATTTGCATATACAAAGTATTGCGGGTAAAATAAAATATTTATCAATTTTTTTCATCTATAAAATACCAAGGATAGCATGCTCATTGCTGGTAACAGAATTCATATACATGTTTTGTGTATGTTATCAGCTATTCAGCATTAAATAGCAAATATTGTTAATGGTAGCAACATAATTTACGAAGTTCCATAATTTTACAAACCTCAATGGAGACAAATTCAGCCCTTAGAAGCAGACTTTAAATCAATTACTTTTAAGAATATGACCAGTGCAAAACTAGTCTATGGATCTGCAATGCGTGCAATCCTAACTTTGTCTGACCTAATGTTATCTACAATGATAGCGCAATCCTAATTTTGGTAATGTTCCTATAGGTGTTTTCTGTACATATGACATAAGTCCACTACATATTATTTTTTTAGGTGGGTCATTCCATGTCAAATCATCCAGGCCAAAGAACCAACCACCTCAGAATTTAATGAAAATTGGCCTGAATATATAACCTACGGGTAGACCTGAAAATTTGCCACAGTTTGATTAAACAAAGCAGTTTGGCGATTAAATAAAACAACTAACAAGCCACCACTCTCCTCATTATTATAATAATAATATAAAAAAATGTAAAACAAACATATTCCCTCTTTCAACAGATAAAAATGTTCAATCAGATTTTATTTCTTTTTCAACTAAAGGTTTTGTCAAATTATTCCATGTTTAGTATGCATTTGAGGTAAAAAGGTCTGAAGATATG
Organism: Amaurobius ferox; assembly: GCA_951213105.1. Taxonomy (NCBI): domain Eukaryota; kingdom Metazoa; phylum Arthropoda; class Arachnida; order Araneae; family Amaurobiidae; genus Amaurobius; species Amaurobius ferox. The sequence goes on from OX578133.1 coordinate 45,534,351, forward strand.
AATTTTGTACGCATTTTAACTCTAAAACCAATATTTAAAAATATAGCTTTCTGGACTAGGGTCCTTTTGAGCCATCATTTGCAGGAACGTGTATGTGTTTATGTTAAGTCTGACAAAACACAGAATGATTGAAGGGAATAGGTTGTCTAGATTAGCACATTTCAGTAGCTTTGAAATATATAGGATAACTCATTTCTCTCATATTACTTAATTACCACCTTCGACAACCAGTCCTGTCATTTTTTGAAAAAAGCTTTTAACTTGCAATAGTTGTCTTGCAGTAGCGGTTGATCGTGCTCCTCTATGACTCAAATCCTGGATAACAGGAGTTCATGAAGTAGCTGTCGAATGCATGTCTCCGTTATGAGAGTAAGTGATAGCTAATGGTGTGCAATTCATGAAGTGTTAATCGCATGCTTCAGCTACGCATGCAAGTTATGGCTAATAGTGCAGTTCATGTAGTGTCAATCACACACCTCAGCTATGTGTACAAGTCACAGCTAATGATGCAGATCATGAAGTGTCAATCACACCTCAGCCATGCAGGCAATTCACGGCTAACTGTGCAGTTCATGAAATAGCTGTCGATCGAGCATTTCAGCTATGCACGTAATTCAAGACTAATGGTGCAATTCGTGAAGTGGCTGTCAATTGTACACCTCAGTTATGAGTGCAAGTCATGGCTAACAGTACAGTTCTTTGAGTAGCTGTCAATCACGTATCCGACCGTTATGCGGGCACATGGGTAATGATACAAACATGAGTAACGATGCATACAAAATAAATAGCCTTTTATTAGTGGTGAATGCAATTCATGTACGATACATGCAATAACAACAATTCCACTGCATGCAATAATGATATACACTCTGCATGAATACATGCAATCCGTGTAGCATTGAAATAGCTGTCAATCATGTATCAGCACATGACACATTTTCAAGACTAAAATATAAACCTGCTTCGCAGAGTAATCGGATCTGCATAGTGAATTCACAAAATAATTGGTTTTTATTAGTAGATTTTCCTTAAGTCTGCTGCATGGGTGTATGCAATCCATGTATGCTTCAAACCAAACAGTTCAAAATCAGAGCTTTGAGACTCGAAATTTGATGCATGGGTCAATCCTTCGATAAAATGAGATTTTTTTAAATTTCATTTAAAGGGGTGCTCCACATTAAAATGTGAAATAACAATAAAATGTACTTTGTGGTGAGATAGACTTAAAAAATGGTGCAGGGGTAGATCGCTAGATAGGAAGAAAGTGTACAATTTCAATTTTCTATTACTGGCTACCTAAGAGTTGCCACAAACCAAAATGTGCGATTAGCTGAATATATAACCTCCACCTTTAAATGAGATAGAGATATGGAATTAGGCACACAAGTCAATAAATAAGAATGCAATTCAGATGAACTTGAAATTTAGCACAAGTGAGATATTTTAAAGATGACAAAACATTTTATAATTCTAATCATTTAACAACAAAAAAGAAACATTAAAATTCTTCCAATTATGTAATATTCAGAATATGTTTGACAGCATTGATTTTTCAATAGGTATTTGGCTAGTATGTTTCTAAATATAGAATTTGAACTTGTAGCTAATTCTCTTAAAATTTCTGTAGTACATTGCTTTTTACCCCTTCCCAAATACTCTAAAGCATTTTCGTTTTTATATTTTTTATCTTCATTTTAATCATTATTTTTATTTTAATCTTAAAGCTTTACATGTTTTAATTTATAATATTGCCTTTTTGTTCCAATTTTTAATAACTTTTCTTTAAATAACTAAACAGTTGTAGGATTTAAAAATTTAAAAAAAGTATAAATGTAGGCTAGCTGCTTTTAGTGTATTGTGTAAAATTTGATAATGAACAAATGAACTAAAATATTATGATACTGTATAAAACGTCTTAAAAAAAAGAGCCCTTTTAATAATAAAGAATTGCTAGAATTTTAAAGTGATATTGTAATTAGATTTTTTATTTGTTTTTAATTTAAATCATTTTTAATATTTAATGAATGTCTACAAATGTAAGCAATTAAATATAAAGTAAATGTAATAAGAAAAGGGCATTTCATTTTTAAGTGTTTAGTTATATGGAAAACATAAGGAAAATCACATTGAATTGAATTAATTTTTTTTAATATCTAGCTTTAACTTTATACATAAATTTTGGAATAACTCAATTCTCTGAATATTCAACAAAAGCAGTAAAAATATAAATTAAATCACCATAACTTATCAGTAAAACTAAATGTGAGGCCAGAATATGTCCTCACATGAGACATTTTTATTGCAATATTTTATGGTGCCTAGAACGGCTAACAAAGGTTTTAGTCTGGCTGGCGCTGGAGTTTACAACAACATGAACTTTTAGGTCAAATACAATAAATTTGGGTGTTCCAGGCCACAGGGGCTAAAAGGGACATCGATATATGTGAAGTGATGTCATTGGGTTCAGAAGAACCAATGAGCGCCAAGAGGAAGAAGGGCGGAGCTACCTCCCCCCCCCCCCCACCGAAGGAACCACAAGTCAGTCTCATACGAAATGTTGTTGCAGCGAGTCTGATACGAAATGTGGTAGCAGTTAGATAGATACGAAGTGAGTGCAGATGCAGATACACATACGAAAGAGGTTGCAGAGTGAGTTATAGAAAAATGAAAGTTCCTGTTGGAGATGCAGAGTTTGGAATAGACGGAAGACAATGAGCCACACACCAGAGAGTTATGGCCGTACTTGCAACAATAAGACTGATGCAAGCCTCAGTGTTTAAACAAGCCCAAGATTAAACTTGAAAGTATGTCCTCACGTTCTCAGGTCCTAGACACTTTAGAAATCCAACTATTTCTGGTTACATATCTCCCATCATTAAAGTAATTAAATGATAGTTGATAATTATGATAAATTGTTGTTAGTGATAAATTGATGTTGTAAATAAATTATATTGTTAAAGTTAAATAGGCTAATCTTTTTATAATGATTAATGAATTCTTTTCAGGACTTACACATAAGCAAAATAATTGGAGGGTTATTGCGGCACAACGACCAGTAATGTACTTAAATGTCAATTCCACGTTATGAGATCAACGGCCATGTTTTTAATGCTTAATAAACAATTAATATTAATATAATCTTAAAACGTAACTCATTTCAGTTCCACGTCCCACATTTTGATGTTTTTAATGAATTTAATAATTAAAAGTGACTTGTAATTTCGTATTGCCACACTAAATAAGTATTTTTTGTTAGCTATATCAAATTTAAACCCTTATTTTTCCTATAAAAAGAATGAGACATTGTTTTATTTTATATATTAACTCATATATTAAAGAACATCCCCCCCTTCCAAAAAAAAAATGTTAACTTCCAATCACTACAGTATTTTTTTGTATAAGCTGTTTTATTTCTGTCAGTTTTTCCAGAATTTTTCAATTCTTCAATTAATAAGTTTTCCTGAATAACGTTGCTTTTCATCAAAGTTGCTATTATAGCATCTTGACCAAATTTCAAACTAATGTATTATAGAAGCTAAAGTATGTAGGAAGTTCATATTTTCAGAATTCTGATGGTTCTAGTTGATAAACTTCTATACCAACTTTCATTAAAATCTGAAGGTTTCATTTATGAAAAAAATTGGATGATTTGACATGGAATGACTCGGGTACCAAGATTAAGAAATCCATCTACCAGTTATCACTCAGATCTCTTGAATATTTTATCCGTAAACAAATAAATAAATAAAACAAAATTACAAATGCTTGAAACAGTAATATCATATTGAAAGTCATAGATATGATACATAACACAGTGTTACATGACATACACTACTCACAACTGAAATTGCAACACCATAAAGTTGTAGGTGTAGCTTTATGTAAAGGCCATGGAAATAGCAAGGTGAGATATACAAATGATCAATTTCATTATGCACAGTGATGCAACACCTTGCAGAGCAGCATAAAAGCGTCGGGTCAAAGAGGGATGTCACGATTAATTGTCACAGCGTCATTGGTTTCAAGTTGTAAAAATCATCACAGTATGCCAAGTGTATGTCGATGTACCGCATGCATTCAGTTGGCATCAGCGAAACGGAACAGCAACAAATCATTGTTTTGCACGAGGATGGAATGAGCCATCGAAGGATCGCTGAACTATTAGTTCGTGATGCGAGCACAGTTTAACGGTGTGTGTTACGGTTTGTCAGAGACCACTAAATGACATGAAGATCAGGTAATGGAGCTTCAAGATGTACCACACCATGTGAAGATAGTATACTTCTGAGAAGCGTTGCATGGGAGCCGTTTACCACAGCGACTGCGTTGCAACACTTATTCCACACTACAGGTAACGTGGTTTTGTCGCAAACAATTAGAAACTGTTTGCATGATGTAGGACTCAGAGGTAGGCGACCTTTTTGATACCTACCATTTCAACATCTTCACCGGTTACATTGCCTCCAATGGTATCAAATGAGACACAATTGGTCAACAGAATAGTGAAACATTCTGTTCACAGATAATCACGATTCTGTTTTGGCATGAAAGATCGCCGTACTAGAGTATGGCGGCACTTTTAACAATGCCACCAGGGAACTTTTTCTATCATTCGCCACACAACCCCCTGAGTGGTATCATGGTTTGGTGTGGTATAACATTTGGTAGATGAATACCTTTGGTCCATGTTTCTGGCAGTATCACAGTACAACAATACATCTCTGACATTGTGAGATCTATAGTAGCCATCTGTCAACTAGGCCTGGACTGCTTTTTTAGCAGGATAATGCCAGACCACATACTGCATGGATAACTATGAATAATCTACAAGGTTTTAATATCCTGTCTTGGCGAGCATATTCTCCGGATGTGTCACCAATTGAGCATATTTGGGACATCATGGATAGCCAATTGAGAACTCCCAATTCCAGCAAACCATGTTCAGTTACAAGTCCAATTGCATGCTGTGTAGAATGCTCAGCACACCACCGACCATCTTATTGATGGGATGCTTCGTCATATTCAATCCTGCATAGCCACTCGCGGTGGCCCTATTCCATATTGATCTAATGTCAATAAAGTTCCATGCTTTTTGGTTGAATTTTTTTATGATTTGCACATCTCTATGTTACAATTATATTCTGCAAATTTCATAAAGATAAATAAATTTCTTCATGGTGTTGTGATTTCAGTTGTGAGCAGTGTATATTGTATGCAAGTGTATTAATATGAAGTATTGTTAGGATGTGTATCAATATGTCCATCAGTAGTTCAGAGTTTAATCATATGCACAAAATGAATTACACTGGAGCATTTTTTGGCACATACAAAACATGCTAGATTATCAAATGTTTCTGTAGAATGATTCAATTCTTCTGTATATCTTAACACTGCAGAAGTTTCATGTATCTAATGCAGAGTTGTGTCAACTACATAAAGGACTCTTAAAAAAATTGTTAATAGTGAAACAAAAATGTTAAAGTAGAACTGTTTTACTAAAATCAATTTATCTTGACATCTAATGTATTAATACAAAAATTATACATTGGGATATAAAAATATCGAAACTGAAGAGAATTGACATATGAAATGGAAGGACATAAAATCAGCCTTTTATTGTACATATAGAAAGTAGTTTTTATTAAGTCTAATAGATTCCATTTGTCATTTTCTTTAAATATAATTATAAAATCATGTTACTGCGTATATGCACATATTTGTGAAATTTGATAAAACAATTCCTTCCTTGTAAAACAAAACTTTGAAAATGCTATAGGCTATATCACTGCTCACAAAAATTTAGATTGCCAACATTGGAAAAGATTGCTCAAGTCAAAAGAATGACTGGTATATATTAAGTCAGTAAGATGTTCAGAAAACTTATCAAAAGTAAGAATTGTTTTTAACACTCAACATCTTGAAGAAAATAATAATGGTTAGTTTTTATTTAATTTTACTATATTAATATATTTCACCACCATTTTTAAAGCAGACTAAAAATCATGTGCTTATCCTTCAGTGGACAAAGTTTGCCTATATTAGTATATTGGCCAATTATACATCACCACATTTACAGTGTTTTATAACATTTTTATTCCCTGCTTTTTGTAAGCAGAGTATATCTAGGAGACAAAATGAAAAGTGTGTAGGTGTAAATGAACATCTTTCATACACAACAAATATATTTAATGACAAAAGTTATACAAATCTTAAAGATTGTTTTATTTTACACATGATTTTTTTATGCCTTTGAAAACACAGAGACTCCAACAGTGAAGGGTATGGACCTGAAACAGCAAATATGGAGAGTTCTAATCAAGTTAGATAAATAGCAACATGCATTTAGTTTAATTGCTTGAACAAAAATTAAATACATAAGACTGAAGTAGATTGGCAATTTTACCAAATTGTTTAAACATGAAATATTCATTACCAAGAAAACATGTCAGATGTTAATAGGATCTCATAAAATATGTTAATTTCACTTAAAAGCAATTGAATTTATTTACAAGAACACAAACAGCAGACAAAAAGCAAATGACATTAATCTCACTGATAAACAATTATAAGCCGAATATTTTATTTTAACAGCAAATCAAACATATTTTGAGGCAAAGTTTTTCGAACCATAACATCTGAAGTACAGTTAGAATTGTAAAAGTTAAAAACATATATAAATTGTTTCTAAATAAGACTCTGCATATTTAAATTTCTTATTTTCTCTCAATTTCCAATGAGATCAGTCATTTCTTTAATTATATTTCTGATAACTAAAGTTATGTAAAATTTCATTCTTATAAAATACTAACAAGCAGATGGCCCTTTTTCATGCTCCATATACCAGTTAGAATAGAACACATACACCAAAATATGAATAGTTCAAACCCTTTAGTAATAAAACTGACTTAATTTCATATTGCGTTGCTTTTTGCTTTCGAAACTGGTCGACAGTTTTCTTAATCAGGATGCACAAGAAGTGAAACCTTCACTCACAAAAACTAGATAGGCAACTAATGCAAGAATAGCAAATGTGACAGAAGCAGGGAAAGTGTGTTGCCAACAGTCAGAGAGGAAAAAGAAGTAAAAACCAAGGAGAAAGGAACAAGAGATAGGACACAATGAAATACCAAAGGAGTGAATGTCTTTCAAGATACACAAGTCTGTGGAAAAAATCTGATTTTAAACAAATACAAAAAATATTAGAATAGTAAATAGTTTCAGAAGCAAAAACATTGGCAACAAATATTTCCAGAGAAAAATAAAAATTCAGGAAAAGGATGAAAATTACAGAAATAAGCAAAAAAATTGAAAAATTAAACCAGAGATTTCCAAGCATAAAAGAAAAGGCACATTATCCTTACTAAGGGAATTTGACCGCGAAACAATCTAGAAACTTTTAAGAAATTGGAATTTAAAAATGGAATTGAGTAAAAGTGATCTTAGCTTCTGAAAATTAAACATATGATTAGAGCCCAAGAATGTTGAGCAGACTTAGAAACTTCTTGTTTAGAAACATGACTTATGTGTTCCTTAATACAAAACTTAAGAGCCCCTTTTGTTTAACCAATATAACCAAGCCCACATTCACATGGAATGTGCACCTTAATGATTCAAGACAGAAAATAGGGTTTCTAAGATAGGAGAAATTAATTTTGTTTAGTCAATTTTAAAAGCACTTAAAAACCTCTTTAACATGAAAGAATACTGGCAACCTTATGACTAAGAGATGAATAAAAAGGTAAAACAATAAAATTACATGACAAATCTCTTAATGTTTCAGGTTAGAAACCAATTTCAGCTTGTTGAGAAATAACCAAAAATTGCAGATAGTTAAATTTGAATTTTGATTCTGACAATTGTGATATTCAAATTTTTATAATGTCTTAATATTTTTGCTGAACAGGATGATTAGAATGGACATGAAAACAGGATGGTTTACAGAAAACATAAATTTAGAATGTGAAACCAATTTTTGTAATGAGCATTAAGAAAGGATATTTGATTATTGCATTCCTCGTCATAAGTAAATTGAATGCAAGGGTTAATAGAATGACTTAAACTAAGCAAATTAGAAAAATTGAAACTATTATCAACCAACACAAGTATCATCTACATATTAAACTTTCATTTGAAATCATATAAATTAAGTTTTTCTTCAAAATAATGCATGTACAATTCATATCTAATACATTTTTTTGGTGCAAAAGGTGAGTAACCAGTAGATATTCACAAATTATTTCAGTTTATGGAAACATTATGAATCTACAAAATGTAACAAAGTAGTGAGGTGAATTCTCTGGAGCCATGACTGATTTTCACTATGAATACAGGAGCAGTTGGCCATCTGTTATCTCTGATGAACTTCTTCAAAGAACTGAGGAAGCAGCAATTCATGCAAATCTGAGTCTCGCAATAAGAGAATTGCATGGAATAATTTCTGAAGTGTCTAAGAAAACACTTCACGAAGCTATGACTAACATTAGGGTACAGGAAGTTGTGTGCATGCTGGGCACCCAAAATGTTAACAGACTAACATGAAACAAAACAGATGGGCTTCGTATTTAACATCCTCACATGCTACACACATGCAGGAGATGAGGTTTTTTTACCAAATTGTGAGGTGATGAAACATTGGTTTATCACCATACACCTGAACCAAAGCAACAATTGCTGCAATAGTACCATGTGCATTCCCCAAAAGCCATGAAATTCAAAACATCTATTTCAGTAAAAAAAAAAAAAATCAGACTTTTCTATTCCAGAAAACAGAAGCTTTCTTCTCATTCACTTTATGCCTCCTGGCACCACAATTAATGCTGCTGCATATTGCCAAACCTTGCAATGCCTTTGATGAGCCATTCAAAACAAACTGAGGGGATTGTTGACAAATAGCCTGCTTCATGACAATGCTTGGCTCATACAGCGATGGTCACCAAAGTGCTTATTGAAAGATTCAAGTGGGAAGTTTTCAACCATCCACCATACAACCCGGACCTTGTGCCTAGTAACTTCCATTTGTTTCTTTATCTGAAGATGCATCTTGCAGAACACTTATCATGATAAGATTAAAAATGAAGTTAAATATGGTTCTGGCAGCAAGCTGTAGAATTCTATAACTTTGGGCAAAAGGTAGTACTCAGACTTAACAAGTGTTTGGACAATGGCAGCAATTGTGTAGAAAAATAAATGCACCAATAAATAATTTGTAGTGGATACTTTGTCATATAAAAATGGTTTGTATCAAATAAAAATGGTTTGAATGAATACTAGAAGTTGTATCTTTACTTTTCAGACAAGCCTCATAGATATCATATAAAATAGGAGGCAGCAGATTACTCATAGCTAATCCTTTTGATTGTTTATGAAAAACGCTATTAAAAAAAATGAAAGGCTTTCATTTAATACATAAATTTGGTCAAAGTTATAATTTCTATTACTTCAATTTCTAAATAATGAAATTAAAAAAATTGCTCTTTCAGTAGGGACATTAATGAAAAGAAGTTTTATGTCAAATGAGAGCATGGTGCTATTAATGGGAGAGCAATTTTTGGACTCTTTGGCAAAATCTAAGGAATTCCTAGCAATGCGAGTGTTACTGCTAGTTAAAGGGGAAGAGAGTATGTGCAAGAAACTGGACAATAGAATATGAGGGGAGGAGAATAGGGTAAAAAAAAAATTGTGTTTGTGAATTTTACACAGGGCATAAAAATGGAATGCAATTTGCAATAGAAGGAATTTGCAGCCTGTTTAGTTTTATCGCATAAAATGACAAGAATTTTATGTATCGAACAAATGTTCATTTAAAATGGTATTTCTTTTTTTTATAAACAATCTGAAAGTTTGGCTATGGGTAATCTGCAGTCTCTTGCTATATATATTTATGTGCATTATTTTAAAGAACTCAATTTGTAAGATGTCAAATGCTGGTTATTAGATATATGGATGATACTTTTGTGTTGGTTGATAAACTAAGCAAATTTGAAAGATTGAAATTATAAATTAATTCCACAGACCCTTGCATCCAGTTAACCTCATGAAAAAGAATGTAATAATCAAATATTTCTTAATGTTCTTGTTTTAAAAATGGTTCTACATTTTCAACCTCTGTTTTTTTTTTATAAACCTTTTTCTCTTTCCATGCTTCCTCATGCTCATTCTAATCATTCTGTTCAGGAAAAAAAATCTGCTTCTTACACTTATGCTTATCATGCCTTAAATTTGCATTCTAATTCTTACAATTAAGTATCTGATATTAATTATCTGAAATTTTTAGCCATTTCTGGAGGTTATAATCCCACTATTATGCACAAGAAGTTGCATAAATTTGACAAGCCAAAATGTGTTTCTAACCTTCAATGTCAAGAGGTTTATCCATGTAATTCTATCATTTTACATTTTTATTGATCTATTAGCTATAAGGTCATCAATATTCTTTCATGTTTCAATTTTAGATGTGTCTTTACACTTCTTAACAAAATTCATTTTCCTTCTCTTAAAGACCCTATTCCTGTCTTGAATCATTGGGTGATTATCACATTCCAAGTGAATGTGATAATAACTCAATGGTTCTTGATTATGTTTGTCAAACAAAAAAAAAGAGCCCTCTTTCTAAATAAGAAGTTTCTAAGGTTGCAACTGCTGACATTCTTGGGAGTCTAATAATGTGTTTAATTTTTCAGAAGATAAGGTAATTTTTACTCAATTTTTGAATTGGACTTTCCTGAAAATTTCTCTATTATTTCTCAAACTCCATATCAATAATTGCCATTTCTTCTCTTTTGCTAGGAAATCGCTGGTTTAATGTTTTGATTTTGTGTGCTTCCTCCTTACTACAGTAATTTTCATGATTTTTTCTTTTTCGAAAGTACCTACTGACTATGACTTTTAGCTTCAAAAACCATTTTTTGTTCTAATTTTTGTATTTAATTAGAATGTGGTATTCAATTCTTCGCCATCTGCCAAGCATGACATACAGTGCGTCACATATGCGTTCTTGTTCTGGCTAGGGAAGAACATCAGTTCTTCACTGTCGCTTTCACTTCTAAGTTGAAGAGTGAAGTGTTTTAAAACAAAGAAGTTGATTAAGGATTTAGCAGTCTCGTGATTACTGGCGCGAAATCACTACAGTGGTGACCCGGTATTACGTTTGTTCATGTAAATGTATCTCATTTTAAAATGTTTCTTATCAAATTCACTGATGTAGACTTCTAAATCATATGTTGTTTCGATGTTTGGAAAATTTTGCTTTACCAAAATTCTGGTACCTTCGAGTGAAATCTCTGATGCATAAGTTCTGACTGAAGATAGCCGATTAATTTTGATTCTCAAACCTTACATTTCAAACAATCAATTTGTCATGACAGTAACAAATGCAATTAAAATTCCACCATACAATTTCAGTGATCCTGCATTGTGGTTCATAATGTGTGAAAGCACTTTCAAAATGGGTATACCAAAAGCTGTGACTGAGAGTAAAACTAAATTTTATTATATTGTCACATTTGCCTCCAGAAGCTGCTACAATCATTAAAAACACAATTATGAATCCTAACAAGAATGACCCATAGCTTCATGTAAAAATGGAACTCATTAAATGCAGCAGTGAATCTTTCCACCAAATAATTAGAAAACTACTTATAGGAGGATAACTTGTGACCTCTGGAATTGGACACTGCAGCAGAAATAGTGGATGGTGTCATTGAAGTGACACCGATTTCGGTGAGTGCTTGTTCTTATGTTTGCTTATTAAATTCTATTGAAAATAAACTACATGCTGAAATACAAAAATTACATTTGAGGATAGATTACCTTGTAACAGAAGCCTCAGAAGCAACCGAAACAAGGCTTCACGACAAAGAAACACATCTGAAATTAAGAATGAACATTGTTATCAAAAATTTGGTCAAAAAACTTTAAAATATGTTTCTTCCTGTACATACAAAAAAAAAATAAGAAGCAAGTGTAAAGGCGACTACCACCTTGCCTAAGAATTCTTGTCTTTTTGTGTTACAAATGCACTAACGTGAAACTTTTGATCGATACGGGAACAGATGAATCTATCATTCCAGCTTCAAAATTACAAAAAAAAAAAAAAAACTTCCCAAATGACTATTTCTGCAGCTAACACTTCCCTATTCATGTGCATACATCTCAAAGTCTTTCCTTAGATTTTGGTCTCGGATGTATTTTTAAATGATCATTTTTAGTTGGCAATGTTTCTGCTCCCATCATAGATATGGCTTTTTTATACAATTTTAACTTGATACCTATCTGTCTAAACAAAAATTGATTGATTCAGAAACTAAAATAATTTATTACATTAAGTGACATCCAATCAATTAAAACTGTATCAGGTGATAGTATTTATCATAAACTTTTAAAGGAATTTTTGGAAATAACCAGACTAGCTCGTCCTAATCAAGCAGTAAAACATTCAGTAGTTCACTACATTAAAATTATTGGAACATCCGCAACTGCTAAAGCAAGGTGTCTTGCATCTGATCATTTGTGCATTGCAAAGGATTAGTTTCATCAAAGTATGATTGATCTTGGTCACATGCATTCTTCCAAAAGTAATTGCTCATCCCCATTAGGTACATATGGTACCTAAAAAGGATAGTACTGAATGGAGACCTGTAAGTGACTACTGAGCACTCAATGCTCAAATGGTAAAGGATAATTATGGAGAATCTAACATACTAGATTTCACTCCGAACCTCCATGAAAGCAATATTTATTAGATCTTATCAAAGCATATTGTCAAATTCCTATCAATCCTGAAGATGTACACAAAATTGCAATCACAACACTCTTCAGATTATTTGAAAGCATTCGTATACTGTTTGGCCTCTGCAATGCAGCTGCTACTTTTCAATTGATTGATAAAGTGATGCATAATCTTCCATTTGTATACTCTTTTATCGATATTTTAGTAGCTTCAAAATCACCAGAAGAGCATATTAACGACCTGAAAAATTTATTTGAATGATTAGAACAATATGGTCTGAGTGTAAAAACATCAAAACGTATTTTTGGACTCTGGTATTATGCCACTCACAAAACATGTAGATTGTATTAAAAAACTTCCGAAATCAACAACTATCACACAATTGACAATTTCTGGGATTATTTAATTTCTACCGATGTTTTGGTCCAAAAGTTTTATATATACTAGGTCCATTAAAAAATTTTTAGAAGGCATCAAAAATAAAAAGAAGTCTAAAAATATTAGACAAACTAAAGCTCAAGATTTGCTTCAATGGACTGATTCTGTTGAAAAATCATTTTCAAACACTAAGAATGCTTTAACTACAGTAACTCTTTTTCGTCATCCTATTCCAAGTGCAAAGTTAAGTGTGTGGGTTGACACCAGTGATGTGGCTGTTGGAGATCTCTCATGCAACTCAACAGAAACAAATGGGAACCTATTTCATTTCTATCAGTCAAACTTTCAAAAAGTAAAAAAAAAAATTGGTCTACATATAATTGTGTGCATCATAAGATGGCCTGAAGTTGTACCAATTTCAGACATAAAAGCTGAAACTATATGAAAAACATTATTTTCTGCTTGAATTTTGTAGTCCTAGCAACCTTGATAACAGATCAAGGAAAACAACTGGAATCCTCTCTTTTTGAACAACTTAATGCAATGATGGGTACAAATTGAATTAGTTCTATGGCATACCACCCTATTTCAAATGAATAATTGAACGTTTTCACAGACACCTAAATTATACATTAAAAGCACATGAGGGCCAATTGGACAGATGCACTTCCTATCACACTCTTAGGAATTCGGACAGCTCTCAAAAATGACATCCAAGCCTCTTGTGCAGAATTGGTCTATGGTAAAACATTAACTTTACCATCAGACATGTTTTACGATTCTATACCTAACCAATCATACGAATCAATGTGGGTGACAAATCTAAGAGAAAAAATAAGGGCACTCAATCCTTTTGCAACATCCAGAATTCCAGACATAGCAAAATTTCTATTTTCGTCCATCCATCTTTGAAAACCTGCATACATATTTTTCTCCACACAGATTGTATGAAACCACCTTTAAGTCAATCGTATACGGGACCTCATAGTATGATTGAAAGGAACATTAAAACTATAATAATTGAACTTCAAGGTAAAAAGAAAACTGTATCTTTAGATTGAGTGAAGTCTGCCCTCCTCTTGTGTGAAGAGGCAGAAAAATATAAACCTTTTATTACTTTTAATATATCAAAAGAAAATTCAAAACCTGACATCACAACCAGGCGTGGTAGGATGGTGCAGTTTCCTAAAAGACTAGTACAATACATGTAAGATTGGTGTATTCTAAACTAATTCAATTTGTATATTTCAAATACATATATGTGTATAAATTTTCTTGGTATGCCTCGTTCACTGGGGGGGAGATACTTATGTGGTATTCAATGCATATTTGATTCTTAGCCATCTGCCAAGAGTGACATACAGCATGTCACATACACATTCTTGTTCTGGTTCAGGAAGAACATCAGTTCGCTGTCACTTGCCCATGTAAGTTGAAGGGCTATGTGTTTTGAAATAAAGAAGTTGGTTAAGGATTTAGCAGTCTCATAATTACTAGTACAAAATCACTACAAGAATCTACAATTTTTACCACTGGTTTGGCAACTCATTTTACACTCACTGTCATAAAAATTTGCACATCAAGAAGGAGTTGTCAGAATCAAATGAAATTTTATATATGTGAGTGCAAAGTTGGCATAAATAAGTGATTAAAGAATCAAAGCAAAAGGATAATTTATTACAGGAAAGACTACAAATGAATGGAGGTTCTAGTACCCTGTTGGGCCACCTCTAGCATGAATACACAGTGCGATATGGGTAGGTATTGAGGCATACAGGTCTCGTATGGTATCCTGTGTCAACTCATTACACAGTTGTTATAGTGCATCTCTAGTTCGCCCAAACTCGTAGGCTGTCCAACTTGCCATCCCAAGTCATCTTAGGACATGCTCGATTGGTAACAAATCTGGGGATTGGGCAAGCCAGGGAAGGGTGGTAATGTGGCAGAGGCATTCCTGTGACACCCTTGCTGTATGTGGCTGAGCATTGTCCTGTTAAAAAATGTCTCTTGGGAGCCCTGCCATGAGTAGCAACACATGTGGCTAAAGGATGTTACGAATGTACTGCCCAGCAGTACATTCGTATGTACCATCCATGGTTCAGTGAATCAATATTAGAGGTGACAGGTGTCGTATGCGATGGTGCCCCATACCATCATACCAGCTGTGGGAGTGGTGTGCTACTGTAAAGCGAAGGCAGGAATAAGGTGTTCACCATGGGGCCTCCACACAGGTACACGGTTATCATAGCTGCTTAAATTGAATCTTGATTCATCGCTGAAGATGACCCTGGTCCCATGTTGCAGTCCAGTCTCGTCGAGCGCAACACCACTCCAAATGGAGGCGACAGTGGGTGGGTGTTATATTGGCAGCATACGTAATGGGTGCTGCAATACCAAATGTCCTTCAGCCAGGCACCTCACGATGGTACGGACAGACACAGGGGCCCATAGTGAAGGTGCTGCCTGTTTTCGGATGGTGGAAAATTATGCAGTTGGTACTGTGCGTACGTGTCGGGTGATGTGATGGTCTTCTCGGCTATTGATCGATCTGCAAAGGACATCCTGAGCCTGGCCGCCATGTATGCGACCTATCTCTTGTCCACGGCCTAGGTACCGGGCTACTGGCTGAGCTGATCACCCGCCCTTCATCATACTGATGATTCTTTTCCTCTCAAACTCTGAGAGCTGATCATATTGTCTTTGATGGTGGTATAACTGTTGAAAAAACGTGCATAAACAATCGCGATTCACAATTCCACTGAACATTGTTCAACTTATAAATTCTTTTGAACGACTCACTTCATTCTTGGGAGTGGATCGTGACATTTCTCCGGCATGCGAGTCATGCAAATTGTGTGCTTGATGCGTATGCAAGTAATTTGCATATCCAGGGGCGTTTTCAGTCACGATTACATTACAGAACGAACCCATCGTCGGGTATATAAACTGGGTTCATCTTAAAGCAGTTGTATCTATTCTGTTTTGGTGATTTCGGTGTTTCCGATATTGTATTCCATTATTTCCAATGCAATTAACTTGACATTCAGTTTGATGTTCAACTCCGGCGGTTTTTGCCTAGCGGTCTGTATGACCATGTTAAGTTTGATCTTGTTATAGATCATAAAGATACCTGCCTTTCGTAAAGAAACATTTAAGTCACGGATGCCAAGTGTGTTACCAATTCTGGTGGCTTCACGGAGTGCACGCCTAAGGTTTTAGGTAATATAGCTATTATTACCCTGATGTCTGTAACTGCTTGAGAATGGCCCAGTATGCAATGAAAATTCTTTGAGCTTGTTAACTCATCTGTTGTAAATATGAATGCTTGATCTATGTCTTACAAAGTGCTATAAACATTTATTGTGAAAGGAATCCATTTACCAAAGAGTTTAGACTTTTTCAACTTGGACTTTTGTCCTTCTTTATATAAGAACAAATCCATGTGCCACTCTGTGAGGATAAATAATATCAAATGAGTATATAGTCAATTAGTAAAGGCATCCCTAATGAAAAAGCATCCCTGTGCAACAGATTAAGTACAGGCAAAAAGCCTCTGCGTACTTTTTTTCTGTACCAGAGAGAACAAATTTCAACGCCCTCTGGTGGCATTATGCAATACACAATCATGCTGTATTTCTAATCATTTACATATCTGCTTGATATGTACTTTCCTGCCAAGTTTCGTTACAATCCCACAATTACTTCTTGGTGTGCAAATTTTTATGGCTATGAGTGTAGCTTCTGAAACCAATTAGTTGCTTTTCTTAATCTTACTCACTGACAAAGTGCCTTGAATCAGTTCTTGAATATTTACTTTCCTCTTTGATATTTCATTGTGTCCTATCTCTTGTTTCATCCTCCTTAGTTTTATACCATCATTCTTTTCTTCAGCCATTGGAAACACAAATTCCCTGCTTATGTCATGTTTGATGTTCTTGCATCTATTGCTAATCTAGCTCTCATGAATGAAAGTTGTGAGTTGTAGACTCAAAATTAATAAAAAATGACTTACCAAAATAATGTAAAACATTGGAAAGCAACTTTATTGCACTTATCTTTTACTTCACATTGAACATCAGCCACTTTCAGCAACGCAATCACCACATGACTTGTGTAATTCTGATTGTCTATTTTTTTTTACAAACTTAATATATAAATATATTAACTTAGCAATTAAGTTTAATTTATACCATTACATTCATGTGTGTCTTAACAAAGAAGGCTGTTTCTTGCTTCAAAACTGGTAGTCACTATTAATTTTGTGTTGAATACTGCTTTTAGCAAAATTGCTTTGTTAGTAATAAAACTAATAAGCAGATAGCTATTTTTCATGCTTCATATACCAACTAGAATGGAACACATACACCAAAATATGAATAGTCAAACTCTTTAGTAACAAAACTAAAATGACTTAATTTCGTATCGCGCTGCTTTTTGCTTTCGAAACTGGTCAACAGTTTTCTACATCAGGATGCACAAGAAGTGCAACCTTCACTCACAAAAACTAGATTGGCAACTAATGCAAGAATAGCAAATGTGACAAAAGCAGGGAAAGGGTGTTGCCAACAGTTAGAGAGGAAAAAGAAGTAAAAACCAAAGAGAAAGAAACAAGAGATAGGACACAATGAAATACCAAAGAAGTGAATGTCTGTCAAGATACATAAGTCAACCAAGTCTGTGGAAAAAATCTGATTTTAAACAAATACAAAAAATATTAGGATAATACATTGGCAACAAATATTTCCAGAGAAAAATAAAAATTCAGGAAAAGGATGAAAATTACAGAAATAAGAAGCAAAAAAAAAAAAAATTGAAAAATTAAACCAGAGATTTCCAAGCATAAAAGAAAAGACGCATTATCCTTACTAAGGGAATTTGACTGAGAAACGATCTAGAAACTTTTAAGAAACTGTAATTCAAAAATGGAATTGAGTAAAAGTAATCTTAGCTTCTGAAAATTAAAAATATGATTAGAGTCCAAGAATGTTGAGCAGACTTAGAAACTTCTTGTTTAGAAACATGACTTATGTGTTCCTTAATACAAAACTTGAGAGCCCCTTTGATTTAACCAATATAACCAAGACCAACCACATTCACATGGAATGTGCACCTCAATGATTCAAGACAGAAAATAGGGTTTCTAAGACAAGAGAAATTAATTTTGTTTAGTCAATTTTAAAAGCACTGAAAAACCTCTTTAACATGAAAGAATACTGGCAACCTTATGACTAACAGATGAATAAAAAGGTAAAACAATAGAATTACATGGACAAATCTCTTAATGTTCCAGGTTAGAAACCAATTTCAGATTGTTGAGAAACAGCCAAAGATTGCAGATATTTAAATTTGCATTTTGATTCTGACAACTTACCAAAATAATGTAAAACATTGGAAAGCAACTTTATTGCATTTATCTTTTGCTTCATATTGAACATCAGCCACTTTCAACAATGCGATCACCACATGATTTGTACAATTCCAATTGTCAAATGCTTTTTACAAACTTACAATTTAAATATGTTAACTTGGCCATTGAGTTTAATTTATACTGTTACATTCTTGTGTGCCTTAACAAAGAAGGTTGTTTCTTGCTTTCAAAACTGGTAGTCACTATTAATTTTGTGTTGTATACTGCTTTTAGTAAAATTATTAAATACTTGTATGTAAAAACTAATAAAGCAATCAGTTGAGTATAAAATAATACAGTAACCAATAATGTACAAAGAAGGCTGTTTCTTGCCTTCAAAACTGGAAGACACTATTAATTTGTGTTGTATACTGCTTTTAGTAAAATTGTTTTATTAGTTTTTACATACACAAATATTTAATAATCAGGTGAGGATAAAATAATGCAGTAACCAACAATATTGTAGGTAACATTATCATTAAAAACAGTTATGAGCTTAGAACATGAATAAAAAATGTTGGTAAAATATATTAATTTTTATACTTTTGATTTTAAGGATCTTATTAATAACATTGATCTAAATGATATGTATCACATTATCTTTAAGTTACACAGTATCATGGAAGCATGTCATCAGTACTCATCTTTTGTTGGATTTAATCTCACACTATTTAATTTTTTATATGAAATAGAATTCACTCATCTTCAGGAGGTGGGTATTCCATAGGGCAAAAAATTACAAAAACTAAAATCTACCAAAATAATATTTACTAAAATCTAATGTGTAAAAATGCATTTACTGAAACATCAGCTGTGTTAATTTATATTACTATCAACTGTATTTAGAGCAGTGATTTTGGCATGGTATAAATTTTTACAACCTTGATTATTATCTTTTTCTTATTCTAATTTTGTTAATTTTACAAAATTTGTTTAAAAAGATTTGGTAAGTGAAATATGATGTTATACTTCTCACAATTTAAATACTTTAAAGTCATCAAATCATATTTTTATATGAAACTAGAGTTGTCAACACCATCATTTTGCCAAATGATTTCGGGTTTAATAGTGACTCTGAGTTGTGCAATAACTAGCTTTGTGTGTACAAAATTTTATGCTTGGCTATAATATGTTTTATTCAATAACGATTAATAAGATTCACTATTGCTGATAGTAGAACCAGTAAAATGCCTACTATTTCAATAAAATATTTTATGACTTCTCTTTGAAAATGTTATGTTTTTATGTTATAGTTATTTTTCTTGCTATACAAACTCATTTTTAAGGCTAAAAGTGCATAAATTAGGAGTTCCTTGGTCCAAGAAACATATACCCTTATAAGATAGTTAATATAAATTAAATAATTATGCACAGGTTTAAATAACATTGAGTGTTGTTGTTGTTGTTGAGACCCAGACCGTCCGACCTACCAGAAAGGTGTAAGGCAACTGTTTGGACGGCCGGGAAGTGCCACACAATTTAGACCGGAACCCAGTGGGGGAGGCATCCACAGGGACCGTACCCTCCTTCCCCTACCACCAACCTCTCGGAAAAATAACATTGAGTGTGTCATAACAAATTGAAGCTGAATAAAAGGGTATATTTTACTTTTCGCAAAACATTTGCAAGTTATAGAAACTTTTGTACTGTTCTATGAATTTTACTATTTTATTCCTAGGTGAAATCACTGCTCTAATTATAGTTCTTACAATAAATATAGCTGCATGAAGAAATAATTACTACCTTTAGGAAAACTTAATCTTGTGAGCACATCAGTCCTATTCCATTTTCTAAAAGAGAGAATAAGGTTATTAGATTGCAAGTTTAACTGTTATTACATAGATTGCTAGAAAAGAAATCCAAAATAATTCTACATAAATTAATTTTTACATGAGAACACAATCCCTATTTAAAATATCTTTGATTATCAAAATATTTAAGCATGCTACAAAGTGGCTTTTACTTATTTAAACAGTGTTTCAATTTTATGAAATTGATTGATGTCTTACATCTAAATATAGCTAAACCTTGATAATTTAAATCTAACTGGAATAGAAATAAAACTTCTAAAAAATTTTCAAGATATCAAGGTTCAATTTAAATAAAGTCTTTTAGATCACTAATATATGTACATACATATGTAGTGAAGGTACATGGTTTACAAACATGCAACATACTTTAACAAAAATAATCCATCAATAAAGTCTGATGCCTATTTCAGTTGTCTTTCTGAGACTGAACAATTTTATTTAAGGCAGCAATTCAGGTAAATGGTTTAGGAGCTATACTTTCTAAGGATGCCATAAAGATATGAAATGTATTGACAGCTTTTTAAGATTCTTTCACAGTCACTTGTCAGTACTCTCCCCCACTGTTTCACATTTTTCTCCCTGATGTTGCTTTATATCAACTACAATTTATCCACTGGTAAAAGTACAGTGTTTCAGGGGAAGTGACTACTTCTAAGAAATCCTTGAATGAAATGACAAGATTGTGGTTTTTTATGACCACCCAAAATTATGTTAGTCTTGATTTTCAACTATATTTGAATCGGTGCATTATTGCCTCATTATTGCTCATTTCTCAAATCTGGCTTTGATGAAACAATTTATTGCATTCTTAGTAACATTTCTCCAAACAAAGTAAACCATCCACCTGACACATCAGTCTATATTTTCAAGACAACAAGGGTTTAAAAAAAGGCTTCAAGATACTTATTAAAAAAAAAATACATCAATGTAATATCGATAGTGCAAGAAAAAGATGTTTTTGTTTTTGAGATATTGAGGTACGACTGTATACTAGACTTTCACTAATTGATTAGTCAAATAACTAGATAATTCATAAAATAATCAACAAATACAAGAAACATAAAATAAATGTTAAAGCATTTCAACGTTTTTTAACCTTTTTATTGAAATAAATTAAAATAAATAGAATTGGCTTGCCATCATGATAAACAGTAGTGCATTCACTATGATGCAAATTAAGTTTATGCCTCAAGCTCCATTCAAACATACAAGTTTTCCCTCCCAAGTTTTTATTTTTTTTCCAGCATCACTGAAAGTTTCTCCATTATATATTTCTGTCTTATTAAATAACAATAGTGACATGTCTGTTTAGAATTCTACTATGCAAATCAATACTTTTAGAATCCATTTTTATGCTAAGTAACCACCTGCATGATGAGTTAAAAAGTTTGAAAGCAGCAACAGGATGTTACCACCTCCATAAACATGTACAACAAACATTGCTCCTAAAACCATACAATGGTTAAATTCCTCAGTATAATAATCAAAGAAAATTTGAGAAGACTTCTGGAACAAAATGTCAAATTACAGCTTGCAAATTGAAGCCCGATCCCAGATATTCCAATTGTTAAACATTCAACATCCATGCTGAATTTAGAACCAAAAGTTATGCCCCTGACAGAAAATATCGAGAACAAAAATACACAGATGTTTTTCGACATCCTTGGGAGCTAAAATCTAAATCTAAAATCTAAATCTAAATCTTGGGAGCTAAAATCTCTATCCCCAGCTAAAATCTAAAACCCCCATTTTTTAAAGAATATACTGATCCTTAACTAAAAAACTAATGTGTCGTGATGAGTTTAGAAATTTAAACTCATAATGACACTTTTCCTTAAATAGTGCATTGAAACTTATTTTTTGAAATGAAGAGAGTTTCCCTCAATTTGCAGGTGGTCACTGAGTCAGATTTCCTCCCAGGATTTTAAACGAAAAACATACAAAGATAAACAGCAATAATCTGAGTACAGTGGAATCTCATTACAATGAATTTCTAGGGTCCACATTAAAAATTCGTTATTTTGAAAACTTTGTAAAAGTGAAAATTCAAAATGGTGGACATTTAAAAAATAAAAGGTATAGTAAGAAACATAATGAAACCAAACTATGTGCTACGATATATTTTAAATTATAAATAAATACAACTACGTTTTTATTTGTTGTCATTAATCAAAGATGCCTTTTAGAATAAAGAGGAATAAATTCATCACACATATATTTAAATTATGTAATTGTATTGGTTGTAGCAGCAGATTCTTTATGTAAAACATAATAAAAAACAAATCAAACATACCTAAAACTGCAAGTGGCCTTATTTCCAGGATAAGAAGATTTAATTACATATTCAAAAAATAGTCAAATTTTTGTTTGCACTGGAAGTGATAAAGAGTGTTTGTTAACATAGTTTTAGATATCGCTTAAAGAAGAATAAAAATGACAGGAACAGCTTTTTGCTGATCTTAAAATTTTTGAAAGTTTACGATACTTGAAAGGGCTGTTTGGAAAGACACTGGAGGGTCATCTGAGACATATTCATAGTTGTCATCACTTTCGTCATCTTTTATATTTTCGCAGTTGCTACTATCAAGACTAGCTATAATTTCACTAGTTGTAAAGTCTGAACTTGTAAAAACTTCCTTATCGCATCCAACATAATTAGAAGGTGATATTGTTAAATGAAAATTAAGCTCTTTGGCCACTGTAGCCCATAGATCTTCGGGAAAATCAACAGCTGTAGAATCCTCAGAAAAAATATCATTCTTGTCACATTCTAACGAGTTCAAAATATTACCAGACTTCTTCCAACAGTCTGGATTGTCAACTCAACATGATATCATTTGCTTCAAATAAATTGGTGGGAAAAATATCATCTCAATAATGCTATCTCCATGGAAGGTTTGGCGACATTTTAAAAAATCACCAAATTTATTGCCAAGTGGGACCATAGAACCGACAGTCCCACTTGGCGACAAAATGATGAACTATCATCACAATACTACCCCCAACAAAACATAATTAATTTCATTTATTTAGTGCAATTTTATCAATTTTAAGATATTTTATGGATTTACAAACATTCTTATGAATTTGGTGACATTTTAAAAATTCACTAAATGTGTTACTAAGTAGGACGGTTGGTCTGACAGATAAATGCTAACGAAACATCATTTCAGTACTCTCTTTTAACAAAACACAATAAATTTCATTGATTCGTGTCGTTTTTATCAATTTGGCGACATTTCCATCAATTTGGCAACATATAAGAAAAGTTATCAAATTAGCGATATCCTACCAAATTCATAGCTCTTAATTTGCATATCTGAATGAAACATCCTGATCCCGTTTGTATGCACTAAATGAAAACACTAAAATTATATTAGAAGATATACCCATTCTGTTTCAACAATAACTGCTCTTTCTGTTTCAACAATAGGCTAAATGAATTTATTGGCTAAACACAATATATGAGTTTATTAGCTAAACACAATATATGAGTTTATTAGCTAAACACAAAATATAAGCTTGAAAACTTTTTGCCAAAATAAATGAAAGTGATGTATGCAGTGCGCAATTAATATAGTTAAAAGAAAAATTAAACTGTTCATTTATAAGATATATTTTTATATCCATTTATTTATTATTTAAATCGAAAAATAATAAACATTAACAAACACATTTAATTTAACTGTGCTGCCAAGCAACATATACATCCTCATAGAATGCTAAAAATGAATTAACCATTTTGATTTCTTAATACTTTTCATCGTTGAGTAAAAGCTTGTGAAAAATAAACCATGGTGACAGATTTTCCCATTTAAATTCATGTTTTCACACAATTCATAATTTCAGAAAGTGACTATTTAGAGCAGAAATCTGCCCCCAAACTCGGAGATAAAGTTTTAATTCACTTTCACGTTTTTGTTTGGAGGAACCAGGGAGTTTGAGAGTAAAACTCCTAGGGAAAAGTTTCATTTTTCATTAATATCTCGACAACCCCTGGTCTAAGAAACTCAAAACTTGGCCTAAATTTAAGGGAGCCTATTTGAAGCCTACCCACAAAATTTCATTAAAATCGGTTCAGCCGGTCTCCCGTGATGATAAGACAAATGAAATTTTCAATTTTTACTAATATCTCGAGTACCACTGGTCGTAGAAACTCGAAACATGAACTAAATCTTAAGTGGGTCTATTTCAGGGCTACCTACAAAATTTCATCAAATTTGGTTCAGCTGTTCTTTCGTGATGATGGGACAGACAGACAGATTTTCAATTTTATTTATATAGATGTCCAAGATCAATATTTAAGGAATAAAAGCTGAGGTCAATGTTTTTAAGACATTCTGTGTGTGTGTGTGTGTGTGTATATATATATAGTGCCACCTTTACTGTAAGACTATGCAGTTTTCCTGCTTGACCAGCTAATACTATTAGTGCGCATGTCTGTGGCAATGGATTTAATGTTTTGCAATCGCCACGAGTTCAGTTTTAAAGCTTCAAGCTTTAGAGTTCCTTGACCTGAACTCTAAGTGCACATCTTGAGATATTCACTCGCTATAAGAGTATCTAGCTGCTGGTCAGCTGAGATTTTGGCTATTGCATTTTAAAGCCACACATGCAATATTGTAATGTACATCTGTGTCTAGTTGAGTTAAAGTTATTCATTATTAAATGGTTAAGTTTATACCTGTTGCCTTTTCTTGTATGTCATACCACGAGTTAGTGATACTATGCGGATACACGCAATAATATAGGGGGCTTTTTGTCTCTCACCACTTCCAGAAAGTGGTGACCCCCATATATATATATATATATATATATATATAATTGAATTTACATGAACATTTATTGATTTTGCTAAAATCATAAAGAATTAAATATGATATAAGAAAATTTTATATTATTATACCTCATAAGTTTCTAAATTCATATTTTATAATTAATAATTTTTTTTACTATCTAATTGAAGATTTATTTGGGGTATTATCATGATTTATTTTTACATATTATTTTAGGTTCCTAGTGTTAATGCTTGGGAATAAATCCATTATATAAAAATTTTATTATTTTATACGAACTAATTGACCAATTTAAATTATGAGAATTGACATGAGAATCCGATCAGTGACAAATATGTTGCAGGGATTTGATTTAAATGGAATAATTAATTTTATGAAATGCTTTTAAAGCAATTATACATTAGTATATTTTAATTATTTGATTGAAAATTGATCCATATAGCATGTTTATCACAACATCTAGTTATAATTTTAGTGGTACCGTGAAACACAATGAGAATGACTACTACATGAACCAGTCAATCACGAGCAATCTTACAAAGCATGAGCAATAACACCCTAGTTTATATTAGAATGTCATGAGGTAGAGTAAAGAACAACATGCCCTGGCTGGCTAGCCAGTGCTGGTTAGTATATTTGTTTTTGTTATTGCCTGCTTAGCATTGAACATGAATGTATAAAAGAAACCCTGGCTCCTCAATAGGGACTCTTTTGTTTTGCCAACTGACTCAAGTTTTCTTGAATCATAACACTTAAAAACCATCATGAAATGAGGATCTCCAGGCGACAGGACCAGGTAGAATCTACATAAGCAGATATTTAAGATTGCTAAGATGTATAAAGTCTCTTGGTTGAGCTTTTTTACACCTATGGAAAAACAGTGGCACATAAGATCTAATAACAAGCATATAGATCTGAGTTTCCTACAAAACTGAAAGGTTCCGGTTACTTGAAATGGAAAATTTAATGCAAGATATTTTACCGAAGAAAATTTCTGAGCACAAATGCTATTTCGCCTTTAAGCACTGATCAATAGAAATTGATCTCCATGCATACATTAATAAAATTTCATGAAGTACCAGGGTGGTTTAAAAAGAGTTATGAATGACAGAGCAAGTCCAGTGATATTTCCCAATCTCTAGACAAACTTTGAATGGAATGGAATATGAACACTGAACAATGGAGTATCCTTCCGAACTAAAGAAATTACTTCTCTGCATATTGTAATCAAACATTTCAGTGCTCCACATTTGCCTTCCAGAATTAGAGGGTTCAGAAGTGTTCTCCTAATGTAAGTATCCTTTCATTGAATCATTTAAAATGAATTATATAAGAACTTTATTTGAAAAAAAAAATGAATTGAAAGCCAATTTAATTGATTGACAATATAAATGTTAGAATTGCTATATTTACAATATAAATAAAGTATAAAGCACTTTTATATTTAAAAAAATTAAAATTAACTCGCACACCTAAATTCAGGAAGAATAAATATTTTGCTGTAATAAATGAATCTCTATTATTAATTTTGATGTGATGATAAATTAATAGTGTATCTAAGTGGTAAATCAATGCTCCAATAGGGCTGAATGAATGCCAAGAATATATGTAATTATTTCCATTAAATAGAGAAAACATAATTTGATAATCACATACTATGGTAATAAGAAATCTGATATATTTGAGTATAAATATATCTATATAACTTTTTAAAATTATCATAAAATTTTCTATACATAAATAAAATGTATATTTTTTGCTCACCTCAAGTAGTTTTCTCTGCCTAGCATAAGTGCTATTGTTGAATGAATGTATTATTTTACAGGTAATGGACTCGGGTATTTAAAATTAACCACTATATGAAGAGTGAAAGCCACGGAGATCAAGAGTTCATGACTTATAGAAATTCTGCAGGTATTAATCAATAATAATTGGTTCCTCTTTGGTCTTTACACTCCTTTTCTCATGTCAGAAGGATATGACCAAATATCTTCTTGCCATATATCACATGTTCTTAATTTTTAGTTTACATATGGTATGATAAAGATTATTACCAAATATCATTCAAATGATGCATACTTTTGTGATTTTTTCATTTGTTTTTTAATTTATGGAACGAGTGCAAATGTACTCTGTGTCATGAATGACTCTAACACAAATAATAGATATAACTTTTCAAATAAAATTTGCAACTGTATGCAAATTATTTTCAACTTACCAGAGAAGAAAATGTGCTTCTGAAAGAACCCTTGTAGTTTTTTATTTGTAATATATTTGTGTAAAAGTTATTTCTACAAGAATCTAATATAATAAAAGATATTTATACACACAGAAGAACAAAAAATGAGTATTTAAAATGAAAATGCACGTATAACAAAATAATAAGTATTACTTGAATTTTCCAGAGCATCATGCCAAACTGTTGAAAGTTCATGACCAAGAGGAAGAAATGATGAAAAATCAGCGAAATGGAAGAACTCAAGACGATGACTAAAAAATTTATATAATTGAGAAAACAAAAATTAACAGCTTATTATAACAATAATTATAAATTCATATATAAGGAAGAAAAATTACCAATTTAAAACAGTTAATAACTAAACATTTCAACTTACAAATCAGGATATTCAAAATGGCCAAAAGGTGTAGGATACAGTGCTTCATATACTCTTTCTTCTCCAGATCCATGAATAGCATATGCATTAAATAGATTAATGCTAGGGGGAAAATAAGACTTTGGTATCTTAGCCAAACCATGCCAGTACCCCCCATCAATAGAAACTGAATAATCCACTGGCAGACACATCTAGGAAAATATTCATTATTTAAAAACAGCACAAGAAATCAAAGTAAAAATAACTTTAAGAATATACAAAATTTGAGAAAATATGATGGTTTTTAAGGTAAGGGTCCAGTAGTTGGTACTTTTTCTTCTGAGATAACATGGCATGTAGCTATTATACCGATAACTGTCCCTTTTTAATTTTTAATATATTTAGGTGATAATATATTAGGCATGATTCTCAAATATGGGAAACATTTTCATTATGTTCTGTGTGTTGCAAATTTTGAGAATTTTTTTTTTTCTATTAACCAGAGTTGGAAGAAAATGGTATTTTTTGTTAAAGAAAAACCATTGTTTAAATAAAAAGTAAACATATAGTTTAAACCAGTTCACGCTGCTGTCAACTCAAAAACTTTGAAGCTGTTTTTCTCTGTTTTAAATATCTTGCTTGATTAATAATGCAAAATTTGTAAAATGAGTTGTAATTATTGTAAATATGTAGTTTTATTTTTTTAGAACCAGTTTGAAAAGTTGTACTTAACAATACCCAAAACTTAATTTTGAAATTTCAAAATTTGTGGTCCTTTTTCTTGTAAACTATTATATGTATTGATGTGTGTGATATTGTAATAAAAAGAGAGCAAATTTCAGTCATACTATCAAGAGAGAATTTACTGCACTCACATTTTTAATAGATAAACCACAGAGACTAAATATAAACATTATTAGCATTTTGAACTCCATCACAATATTTCTTTCCATGTACAGTAAAACACAGTTTATGCTTCTTATTTATGCATCTTTATCATTTATGCATTATTTTTCCATTTGTCACAAGAAAAACTTGGTAAAATGTTTTGGTTTTATATTTTAATGGTAAATTGCTTTGATTGTGTAACTGAAGTCTTCTACAGTTTCATTTGTGTTGAAGGCCCAGACCACACGACCAACCCAGGGGGTTTATGGTATCAAGTTGTGTGGCCGGACGGTTTCATTTGTGTGTCATTTCTTTTTCTGTTTTAAAGCCAGGGCCAAATCCAAAAAAGTCATATTCCATCCAATTTGAATTCTGGAAAAGATTAGAAAATTTTTCTGCAAGAGGGCCTGTGAAAGGGAGAATGGACTAAGAAAGAAGTACTAAAAGGTATCAAAATCAGTATAATTCCATTTTCCAGTCATATTTAGACTTTTATATAACTAATCAGTTGAGAATATAATTTCAGTTTGAAAAAATTATTATTTGCAAAAGATAAAATAGAAATTTTGTAGGACATTTGTATCTATTAAAATAAAAAGCAATTTAACAAGAAAAACTGATTTAGAAAAATGGTTACGCATTTGAGGGTGGATACTGAGACTGTTAGTTTTTTTTTTAAATTTCGTTCCTATTATTTATTCAGAAATAAATTTTACAAATCTGTTTACAGCTTATTTGCTTTGACAATCAGTGGGTATGTGATATATTACTGTTTTTGTGACTTCCCTCACATTTTGATACCTATATGGACAATTCAGGTTCTAAATTCACTGAACATAATATATACTGTTACATTAAATTTAGCTTCAATATTAAATAGCTCATATCAAGTTATTGTAGTATACTTAATTAGGTATGAACCAGAAAAATGAGAAAAATTTAAGAGGAAGGAAGTTATTTCAGCTGATTTAAATTTCATATTATTTTCATATTCTGACAGAATTTCTTTATTACCAACAAATCTTTCACTCAAGAAGTTTTATTCCTGAAATGATTACATAAAAGGTGGAAATAACAGAATATAGGCTGCTGGTGATTTTATAACAATTTTAAAACACAAAAAAGGTCAGAATATATATGAGGGATCTCTAGTGGCTGCAACCCAGTACAGTAAGATTGATTTGTGTATACAAGTTATTAGATAATAATTTTATAAAATAACTTAACGCGGATTGAAGAAAATCAATACATACAGTATAAATATAGTCCGGAGATCATTTAGGTTAATTAGAACTTTCCTAAACTGAGGTACTCCTGAAGAAGGATGCTAGGAGATCTTTGGAAGTATATGATTTTTTTTTATAAAGAAATTCTGCCAAATTTGCCATTACATATTTTCTCTTGGAAGTTTCTTTAAGGAGATGGTTTTAACAATAATTCATGAACTATATCATTATTATTCCTGATGAAGAGTTTATATTACATCCAAATAACAATGTCAGTGTTGTTTTAAACACACAGCAATGTATATTAGTATCTATGCAAGTTTATGTTAGTTGCCTATTCCTTTATATGTACTTTATAAAATTTTTAATGTTTTATAATTCTTGTTTCTCAAGCCCTGATAAATTTTACAGTTAAGAGTTGAATGTAAGTTGTTATTTTATAATTAAATATGTTTTATTCCATAAAGTTGATTAAATACTTGAATAATTTATAAAACTTTAAAAGTGCATATTTTTTATTAGAAAATCTACACACAAAGGAAAAATACCATAAGTTATAACAGTTCCAGAAAAAAGTTATAACAGTTCCAATTGATTAAAAAAATTTTATGGATACAGTTAGAAGAAATGGACAGTCAAGTTGGGTATTGCTGATTTAGAACAATATTTAGTAAACAACACACTTCTAATCATATTGCTTGATAATTTCATAGTTACTTTATCTATTATCGTGGCTACTATTGTTATGTACTATGTAAAGTCAAAGTTAATTGTTAATGTACTATTGAGCCAGTTAATCTTGGTTAAAATTTAAATTAAAATGTGAATAAAATATTTGAAAAGTAAACACAAAAAATTCTTAAAATTTAAATGATACATAAATGAAAGCTATTAATCTTGGTTAAAATTTAAAATTAATAAATAGTAAATAATTGGTGTATTTTGACTCAAATGTCTATACAATATTTCCCCCTGATGTTATTTAATGTTATTATCTTTTACACATGCATAAAAAGTATACAAAAGTTTCACTCATAGAATGAGGGCATGCAAATTTGTTCTTGGCCTCATATTACCTTAATCGAGTATACCTATCAGCTAATGTAGAATCCTGTAATTTTCTTTTCTTTATCATACCTGACAGTTGAAGTGTGATTGTTGAGGTTCTGGGCTTCATTTACCTGATATTATCATTAATGAATAAGAAGTTCACCGCATAAAAAAACTTTTATAATTAATACAATCTATTCTATCATTAAAGATTCTTTAAAACATTCATTCTCTGTTTAATGTATACAAGCATTTCTGATTGCAAAGGAAAATCAATGTTACAAATTGATACATTAAGATTGGTGTCCAAAGCCATTGACTATTAATTCAAGTTGTTTAGATTTTGCTAAAATATGTAGAGATTTCTGTATAAATATCATATCAGTAAATTAACTTTTAGACCCATAAATGCTGTAGCTCTTCTAAAAATTTAAACAGTACACTTTTATGGCAGGATTATATGTTGGGAAAATTTTACCTTAAGGTAAAACAGCAACTGTGAACTGTAACGGGAGAAAGTATCAAGCATAAAAGATGAGATGAATGGTTATGGCAGACATAGACAGAAGAAGTTGAAACAAGCAATATGGAAGTAGCTAGGTACAATGAATTGTTACTGTAACAGGATGTGATTTTTACTTTTTTATGTAACCTAAGATAGGTATTTTAATTTAATAAATCTTAATGTTGTTAAAGATATCTCTTTATATCTGAATAAGCCCCACTCAAAAAACAATACAAAGGGTTATAGGACCAGTCTCTACTCTAAATTAAAAGTGCATAGTAAGTACCATTGTGCAAACATGGCTGAGCAAGCAATTTCTAGATTTGACAGCGAAAACTTTAATAGTTGGAAGTACTGTATTAAAAGTATACTTGAGGGAAAAGGATTAGGTTTGTATCTAACGAATAATCTGTCAGGAAAGGAAGCAGAACTAACTGAGTGGAAGAAAAAAGATTCTCAAGCCAGAGGAATTATTACATGCATATTAAATGATATGTAAGTTTGCTTGATTCTTACTTGTAATACTTCCAAGGAAATTTGGACTTCCCTAAGCAACAAGTATGAAGGTGATTTGAAAAGAAGAAGAATCGAAGCTAGAACCAGTGTGTCAAGATTTCAGATGGAAATGAATGAAAACTGGTACAACTATTTGTTAAGAGCCGAGAAATTGCTGAAAAGTGTAATCATACTGGGTGCACATATAGATGATGAAGAATTTATACACACGTTGATCAAGGATCTCCCTTCAAAGTATAATTTAATTGCAATGTAATTTGACAACTTCCAGGAAGCTACTATTTCTGATGTTTGTCAAATTTTGAAGTTACATGAGGAAAGATCTAACGAAGCTGAAAAAGCAAACTTGTTTGTTTTAAATTACAGTATAGCAGAAGGTATAGAAGTCAGAAATTGTACGATGAACCAAAGCGATTCGGACAAACTTATAGTAGAAAAATTATATGCTATAATTGTAATAAAACAGGTCACAAAGCCATGAATTGTTGGCATAATTCAGATAATCAATGAAAATCAAGTTTCATGTAGGATAATTCTAAACAAGCAAATAAATGAGGATTTTTGGAATAAAAATTATATGCGGCAAAAGTGGATCAAAAAGAGCTACAGAAAGTGTATTACAAATCAGATGGATCTTAGACAGAGGGGCGGACTAGTCATATGGCTGAAAATTTTGACTGCTTAAATGAAGAACAAGACGATAAAAGAAATATTTTGCTATCTGACTGACAATAGCAAGATATCTTTCTTCTCAAGCAAAAGAATCCATAATATTATGAGAAGTAAGTAGAAAATTTAATTCAGAATTAGTCCTAAAGGATGTACTTTATGTACTTAAACTGAAAAGTAATCTAATTTCTGTTCGAAAATTAACAGATAATAATATGAATGTTTTTGATTAATCTGGAGGGCATATTTTAGATAGGAAAAGCAATACAATTTTAAGTACAAATGATTTGAAATTTATGTTGCTGATTTGAAAGCGATCAAGTATAAGAATTTTATTTGCAAAGTGGGTTAAAGCACTTCTTGGGAATTATGGCATAAAAGATTAGTCCATATTAATGAAAGTGATATGAGACTTATGTTAAAAAATTCAATGGTGTATAACTTGGAGTGTAAGCTAAACTCAAAATCAAGTGATTGTATTACTTGTCTTCCAGCAAAATATGCTAGAAAATCATTTAAAGATGGGTACAATAGATTGTAATTGTCACAGAATGTGATTTTTAGTTTGAAACTTAAGATAGGTATTTTAATTTAATAAATCTTTATGTCATTAAAGATGTTTCTTTATATCTGAATAAGCCCTACTCAAAATGCTACATTATAGTTTTGAATTGGTTAGGCTTGTCAACTGCAAAGAATTGTTCAAAACATTTGAAGAAATAAAAATTGCAAAATTTTGTGATTATTACCTAACATTAACTGTGGCTGAAATTTTTTTATATGAACATTCGGAGAATTATATTTACTATTATTATTAAAGATACTATAGCTTAAATGTAAATTAACAACTTTATTTTAATCTTTTATCTTTATTAGTACTACCATAAGCTACTGCAAAACCTATGTTTTGTATATATGATTTAATGATGAAAAATATAGTTTGTACCCAAGTTTTGTATAGAGTCAAATTTTTAACTAAGATTCATGTAAATATAAATATTTATAACCAGGTTAAAAAAGAACAAAAAATAAATTACATATGAAATATTTTACAGAATATTAAGCTTATACTTTTATTAACTTCACTTTTTCTGACAGGTAAGATACCTGAAAATTTTGAATATAATTTTAAGTAAAAAATATTCATTTTAAGAAAAGTCAATTATTTGATAACATGGTAGTTGAGAAATATTAATTTTTAATGTTTTTATGTATTTGAAAATGTAATTTCAAACAAAAAACTGAATCATGTTCCTTTCATTTTCATATTGAAGAGTTAAAGTAAAGTTACATATTGGTTCAAACTTTATATATTAAATATACTATAGCACACAAACAAATATTGTAATATCAATGAATTCCTTAATATATATTAAAATTTATCCTCAATCCTACTTTGGTATCTTAATTCTCAATTTAATTATAAAATATGATTTTTAAGCATATAAAATGTGATATTTATACCTGAATGGTATTTTTATTCCCAGAAAGAAGCAATAGGAGATGTTGACCATGTCTGAAACACATATCATAAAATATTATATAAGTATAAATGAAATGATTTATGATATACAATATAATATATTGTGAAAAAAAAAAAAATTCTTTAAGCACACACACACACACACACACATATATATATACAGGGTGCCCCATGAACATTGACCTCAGCTTTTATTTCTTAAATATTGATCTTAGACATATATAATAAATTAGAAAGTTGCATAAAAAAAAGGTAGAGTTTTATGAAACTGATAAAAATTTTCAGGAGATTAAATTTTAAGAAATACAGAATTAAAATTTTTATACGCCCCCCCTCCCCCCTGCACAAAAAATTTCCAATGAGTAAAATGTGCATTAATAAGGTGATGTACAAAATTTCATCATAAAAAGTCCCAGAGATATGTCTAAACAAAGTTAGTGAGGGATTAATCACAAATTAAAATGAAATGTTTACAGCAAGAGTGCAAATGACACAAAGCAGAAATGCATCATAGGCAAATAATACCTGCTTCTTATCTTTAATGGATCTTTGACATGGATGGAAAACATTTTGAACAAGCTTTGAAATCTTTGTGTAAAGTTATTATTTCTACACAGAGTCGATACTTTTGCACCAATAAATAGCAAAATTATTATTTATTTATGTAATCATTGCTTTTTTTTCATAATTTGTGTATGACTCCTGAAACCCGATCTGCTGACCTGATATTTTCCCTCTGAGAACCCATGTCAATGCATCGAAAAGTTAGCACTTTTGTCTTTTCATGTATCTGGGACTTTTTATGATAAAATGCTGAAATTTTGTACATCACCTTATTAGTGTATGGGGCACATTTCACTCATTGGAAATATTTTTGTATATAGAATTGCCGTACAGAAATTTAAATTTTGTATTTCTCTTAAAATTGAATTCTCTTGAAAATTTAAATCCATTTCATAAAATTCTGTACCTTTTTTATGCAATTTTGTAATTTCTTATATATGTCTAAGATCAATATTTAAGGAATAAAAGCCAAGGTCAATGTTTTTGGGACACCCTGTATATACAGCCCCATACACTAATAAGCTGATGTACAAAATTTCAGCATTTTATCATAAAAAGTCCGAGATATGAAAAGAAAAAATGCTGACTTAAGCCACTTTTCGTTGCATCGACATGGGTTTTCAGAGGGGAAAAATCCTGTCGGCAGATCACGTTTCATGGATAATACACAAATTATGAAATGTCCGGCCATCCAAATGGTTGCTCATGTTCTAGGATGAGTCGGACAGTCTGGGTCTTCAAAAAATTATGAAAGAAAACAATGATTACATAAATAAATAATTTTGCTATTTATTGGTACAAAAGTATCTACACTGTGTAGAAATAATAACTTAACCCAAAGATTACAAAGCTTTTTCAAAATGATTTCCATCTATGCCAATACACAGCTGCATTCGCCTGATAACACTTCTGTGCACTCAATCAAGTTTTTGTTCGGTGATGCCACGACAACCATCTTGAATGCATTGTTGCAACTCTATTTAAGGGAGGTGACAGATAAACAGTTGTGCATAAACGACCCCCACAAATAAAAATCCATAGGCATTGAATCAGGTGATCTAGGGGGAAATTCGACTGGTCCATGCAAGCCAATTCACTTGTCTGGAAACTAGTTATTTAACCAGTGTTTCACAACGGTAGTATGATGAGCTGGAGATCCATCCTGTTGAAACCATACATGCGGAAGTACAGTTAGGGGCAGTTCATTCATCAAATGAGAAATATCCGCTTTCAGAATCTCATTAACATATCTGTCACCCATCAAGGTGCCATCATACAGTATAGGTCCAAGCAGGGCGGCATTTCAACATTCCTTTTGGGGGTGCGAGATTTGTATGTATGAAAATCCACAATATGGAATAAATAAAATGTTTGTTAATGGGGGGGGGGGGGGGAGGGGGGATCACAAAATTGAATCGATGTTGAGAAAAATAATTGTTGTTAACATAATTTTTGTACAGAAATGTGTTAACATAACTTTTTTAAATATAAATATCTATATTTATTTATCTTTTACTGAAGTTTTAAACGCCGGTTCTTAGAGTTTGGTAGAAGAGAAAATTTTGTTACAATATCATCATAATCCAGCAGTATATCTTGTTCTATAGTTAAAACAGCTAAAGATGAAAGTCTTTCTTGTCCCATTGTACTGCGAAAATAATTTTTCAGCCTCCTAAGACACTAAAAACGACCTTTCACAACTAGCTGAGCTG
This sequence comes from Amaurobius ferox, assembly GCA_951213105.1. Classification (NCBI taxonomy): domain Eukaryota; kingdom Metazoa; phylum Arthropoda; class Arachnida; order Araneae; family Amaurobiidae; genus Amaurobius; species Amaurobius ferox. Next base: position 45,570,677 of record OX578133.1, read on the forward strand.
CCGGCCATCCAAACAGTTACCTTACACCTTTCTGGTAGGTTGGACAGTCTGGGTCTCATCTCATCAACTAGCTGAGTTGATTGGCACAGTAAAAAACAATTTAACTAATAATGTTATGACAGGAAACACATTTTTTAAATACTGTTCTTTAAAATAATCCAGGCGACTTTTAAAATTGGGATGGTCTATGTTTTCCATTTTCACCATTGAATAAAACAGTCGCAATTCACACAGCAATTGCTCTTTCTGGAAGTCATATACTTTGCATATGGTTGAAACATTTTCTTTTTCGACATATGATCCGGATAATACTGAACTAACGCCAAACGAAACAGATATATTGTTCTTATTACATCTTGTCTCAATTTCATTAGATACTGAATTTATAATTTCATATTGAATATTGATTCTGTGATATGATTTAACATCATCATGGGGATTTTTTTCACTGCCTCCGAATTCGCTTGGAATTTTTTTACGCCTTTTCAGTTTTGGTCCGGAATAAGAATTTTTTTGCAAAGTCCCATCACAAAACTCCACACTTAAATGAGATATGCATCAGTACGAAAAGAACTAACAGTTTCAATAGTAGCTTTAGCCAAAGCTTGCACAGCCTGAAAATTAAGATCAGATGACTGAAGATGCGTTGAGAGAGTATTGCATTGATCAAAAACACTGTTCAATACAAACAAAGCGAACAAAAATTTGAACGATGTCATGCATGTTAAAAGGGCTTTGGCTCTTTCACCATTGAGAGAATCCTTTTCAGATAATTCTTCCAGTGTTAAAATCACCACTTCAAAATTATCAAGTTGTGTTCTTATGGCTTTAACTCTGGAAGACCACCTCGTATCACTTAGTGATTGCAGAATTGAAGAGCCTCCAGAAAAAATATTTGTTGATGAGTGAATCTTTTCGAAAATAACATGTCTTTTATATGATGTTTCTGTGAAAAAATATAATAATGCATTGAGCTGCTGAAATACATTTCTAGCAGAAGGAATGGATAAGCATGCACTAACTACACATAAATTTAATTGGACACTTGAAATTTTCAAGTGAAAAGGATAACATCACCCCAATCTTTCGTAAAGAGCTAGAGTAGCTTCGTTAGCTAGAGTAGCTTCGTTCTAGCCGGAAGTGGGAACTTCACTGTGAAGGTCGGCTCTTTTGAAGCTTCATAGCGTGAGAAAACTGACCAGTGGATAGTCGATAAAAAAGGGAGAAGCCGATAGGCAACGAGGAAAAATTAGGGGGCGCGACCGCACCCCCTATTTGCCACCCCTGGGTCCAAGGAAATGGTTTCTGAAAGTACTACACCATACATTCACAGAAAATTGCTTCTGATGATGAATATCATGCACCATGAATGGATTTGTGTCAGATCGGACGCGCTCATTTTGAGGATTTATGCATCCATCTTGTTTAAAACAGCATTTGTCAGTCCAAATTACGTTTTTCAGGTTAGAGGGATTTGCATCTGACTGATTTAGAGCCCAATTACAAAAATCTAGACAATATTGATAATCTGTTGGCTCCAGTCCTTGCACACCATGAATGTTAAAAGGATGCCATTTATTCAGTCTCAGTATTCTCCACACTGTTGCACATGGTACTTCATTTCTAAAGCAGCGGTACGAACACTACTATGCAGATGACTGCAAAAGTAAGCTAAAATATCAATTTTTACATCAGTTGACTGAAGTCTGATCCTACCTAGTCCACCTACACGATGTACGCTTCCTCTTTCACGCACTCATTGAACCAGTCAGGAAATAAATCTCTCAGAAGGATGTCGAGAATTGGAAAAAGTATGTTGATATTCCCGTGCAGTTTCGTTAGCATTGCGATTGCATAAACTGTACAGTATAAGAATTTAAAAGAGTTCTTCGTTGCTATATTGCGACATACTGTCAGTACAGGCTAACTACACTCTCAAAATGTAGTAGAAATGTAAAATACTTAAGGGTCACTTAGACTGCCGGGCTGCACGCGCTACGCTTGCGTAAGGGAGGTGATTGATCAATGGCAGAGCAAAAACAACTTTCTCATGTGATGATCTGTCTGTTGCGATTGTGTGATGCACCGATCAGAGTCAGATATTTGCATGCGCATACATTTCTAAGTTGTTTTAATGTTCATTTTGTCCATGCCATTTCCAAGTTTTATTCTGTAATTAATCCTGTAAAATTTTAAGGTATTTTTCAGGAAGAATATTTTTGAAAAATTGTAAATAAATCTAAAGATAAGAGGCAGATATTATTTGCCTATGATCAGTGGCAGATTTAAGAAAAAAGGCCCAAACAGTAAACATCCCAAGGGGCCAATTTTAAAGAGTCAATTTTTTAAATACTTTTTTTATTGAACTAACTATATGAGGGAATGCATATTTTTTCCTGTTTCATAGTACAGTTATAGTACTCAGAAAGTATAATGTGTCAACTTCATACAAATTCATTTCCAATCAATTGTACCTTCCTTTAGAAGGTGCATCGACAGCATTCTCTAGAGATGGTTCTAAGTCAAGGAATAGAACTCATATCTATGACATAATTGATGCACGCAGTCAATTGCTGCACAGATCTCACACTCCACTTCTGCCTTTGTTTCTCGACATGTGTGGCAACAATGTTAATTGCAAAACTATAAAAAAATAAGAATAAAATTTTCATGGTAACTATACTTAGATATCAAAGCAACCAGATGAGAAAATATAGGGTTTACGATTGCAGCACTATTTTGGTGTAAATTTTTATGCTGTATATTTGTTATTCACTCAATGAAAAGTTAGCACACTATAGTAGAGTTATATTGTATTTTTTGCAATTTTACTCAGGTACACAATTAACTTCTAACTTGCTCTGATAAGCTTGATAAATGCATGCTCATACAATTAGTGCATGACAGGGTGTATTCGGGTATATTAACTTAAATCGTTGTAAATCCTCATCTTGCCTTCTGTTTGGTGAACATTTCTATCGTAGAATCTAAATCTATTTTATTGTAAAGTATGCTATAGTCATTGAGGGTTTCTTTAGTGATAGTAGCACAACGATACTCTTTAATTGTTTTCAGAGAACGAACTCATCACTCGTTCAGTGCTCACTGTGCTGACAGGCAGTTTAGAAACAATCTAAATAATGCACAGCACTCTGGAAAGCTGTCCAACAATTTTTTTTTCAGTAATGAATTCTAAACACTGTAAATATTAAATATCCACTCTTTGGCTCCTTATTCCTATCCATTATTTCTGGAAGTACATAAACAAAGACTGACACAACAAATTATTTAATGGAAACAGAAAACAAACTTAAACAAAATTAACTTTGTTCGAACTCTGTACTAGTGTTGCCCGGTTTGTAGCATTGCATTTCCCACTTCACAGAAAAATTCCCTTCTCAAGTTAATACCTATGATTAGTGGCTTTACCTGTTGGATTTCTTTTAAACGATAAATTCCTTAAAATTAATTAAACATTTAATAATTAAATAAATCAATAAATTTATTTTAATTAAAATTAACTATTAAAAATTATAATTTGATTTTCTATTTTTAAATTTACAACATCATCAAAATGTTAAAATATGAATATACATATTTTTACCGATAAGGGCCCTGAGGTCCATTTGAGCAGGGGCCGAGGCGGCAATCGTTGTCATGCACTTTCTGTCTGTTAAATTCGCCACTGTCTATGATACATTTTTGCATTATGTCATTTGCACTCTTGCTGTAAACATTTACATTTTAATTTGTGATTAATCCCCCACCAACTTTTTTTAACCCTTTCACGATGGCGGCATTCCGGAACTGTCACGGCCTAAAGGACGGAGCACTTCGCTTCCGAACTGTTCCTAGGAGACGGCATTTTTTTTGCGCTAAGCCTAACTCTAAAAAAATTCACTAAAAATCACCTATTCAACACAGAAATCTACTTTTTTCAGGAATAAAAGAAATATTTATTTTCTATTTGATGTATATTTTTCATACAAATCTGAATACAAAATACTTGTTAGTTGCTCCCATTCTTTTATCCGAAATAAACGAATAATTTCACTGCCTCTAAAACCCAAACAAAAAAAAATACTCTCTTATATTCCTATGATTCACCAACGAAATCATAAAGCTGAAATCAAAACAAAACCCGAAACTCAATTATAAAATTGCTGATACTGCGGGAATTGCTTTGTCTGTTTATATATTATAAAATCATGTTTCACCGCTCCAAATGGAGAAATAATTCATTGGCTCCTCCTTATGCCAAGGTCATGTATCTGCAAAATACATTGAAGTTAGTTCCACGGACATTTAACGCCATCTAGTAGACAAATTAAAATGTTCCATGTGAAAGCACGCATGCGTGCTAGTCGCCGTTTACGGTAAAGTTTCCTCTGTCACGAGTGCATGCCGTCTATCCTTGAGTGCAAGTTCGCAGCTGACATGCATGCGTGCCAATCATTGCGAAAGGGTTAAACATATCTATGGGACTTTTTATGATAAAATCCTGAAATTTTGTACATCACTTCATTTGTGTATAGGGCACATTTTACTCATTGGAGATGTTTTTGTATGGGGGCTGTATAAAAATTTAAATTTTGTATTTCTTCAAATTTAATCCGCTGAAAATGTTTATCGATTTCATAAAATTCTGTACCTTTTTTTACACAACTTTGTAATTTCTTATATATGTCTAAGATCAATATTTAAGGAATAAAAGCCAAGATCAATGTTTTTGGGACATCCTGTATATATATACACAGGGTGTCCCATAGAAAGTGAATAGTGGATGATTTTTTAAACTGTTGGTTGTAGACTTATACTTTTAATTGCAAAAATGCTTTAAATAATGTTATATAAATAATGTAGGAAGTTATAAGATAGCAATTTAATTGCTGTACCATATTTTTATAGAAAGTCAAAAATATTAACTTTTTATACAGCTCCTCTATCGAAAAAAGTCAAATTACAGAAATGTTACCCATACCGTATTTAGTCTAACTGAAAAAAATTTGGCTGTTTTTATGATCCAATTTGACATTATCATTAATTCAAATTTTCATTGGGAAACAAGGGGGACATCCACAAATCAACTTTGGTTGTAAATAGTTATTAAAACTTTTAATACTTCTTCGAATTTATTTTATGAAGATAAAGCTATTATGTTATTATATGTCAATTCATAGTTTGTATTTAAGCACTGAAGCTACATAACCAGATTTAATAATGGTGCTGTTCAGTAATGCTGAACTATGTGAGATGATTTTGATTTCTGGCAAATTCAACCAATCTCCCTAGAGGTACAATGAAGGAATACTATCATTGTTACTGTAAAGTCGGCATCCGTTTGAAGTTTTTATTCTGTAGCCGGTATATAGATTGCAGTCAACAAGTTTGTTTCATATACAATATGCTTCAGGAAGACGAGTACTAACGGAAAATGATATAATACATATTTTTGCCTATATTTCATCCTAATTAACATCTGCTTTGGTCTACACGAACCAACTCCAGTCTATTCGAACACACCACCTGTTGTACTGCATGTGGGCTCTCATTCTGCTGGAAAAAGTGCAGTGACAAAAATGTGAATGTGTGTTAAGGGAAAGTGTACTCACCCTGCTTTGGAAACAAAAGGGTTCCAATGTTCAAACAAGTGCCATTACAAAGGATTTTTTATGTCTTTTCATATAATATGGCTAGTCCATAAAATATTCTTTTTTAATTTTTTGGTTTGAAACTGGAATAAGCAAGGGCTTGTGAGAAAAAAAAATAATAAATACCAAAATCTTTATATAATTTTCAGTTGCCCTTTTATTAAAATCTTAAATTAATATAGTCCCTTTCTGTCATAACCTCAATCTCCTTAGCCTCAACACTTCGTGTTTGTAATAAAAAACTGTCACTAAGAGTACAGTCATTTATTTTGTGACATATCACACAAAAATAAAGTTAATAATATTGAATGATTATTATAATAAACATCATTTTATTTTCACACCTCAAAATGATATTTTAAACTGTTAATTACGATCCTTTTTATTTATTTCTAAAAATGTCTTTTACCCATCTCATTTTCAAGCCAAGGAAATGGCGAGTTTTTGCTAGTATACTTGGATATCAGAAATACTCTTACTATACTGCTATAGCAAATAACCATATAGCTATCACACATACAATTGCCTGGCCAACACATGCAAAATGAGGGATGATTTCAAAAAATTCCCATGATGTAATTTTATTAATTTTCCTGTTTGGATGAGAGTGATTGCAAATTGGAACATTAATGTTAGAATTTGTATTCTCAGCAGTAACTGCAGTCATCTTTTGCAATTTAAACCCATTTACTTCAAGAGTCAATCTTTAACATTTGCTTACATTGTATTTCACCCCTAAGTTATTTTTGTAGTAAAATGCTAAGAGACTGTACATAACTAAGAAAATTTGCTATTTAATATACACTCTACAGTTCTAATAGCCAATGACAATTCTTCAGGATAAGGATGATAGCTGTTAGACAAATCTAGGTGGGTTAAGTCATAGTATCAGATTGCAATGTTGTTTTTCTTGGTATACTGCTAAAATTTTACATATAATGCGACAGTGTGAATTGTATTAATCAGGGTCCGCGCTAGCCATTCGCCTACGCGCCAAATGCGAAAAGATCGCAAAACTGGCGATAAAAAAAAATACTTTGGCGAAAAAAATGGCGAATGATTTTTTGGAAACTGTGAAAATTTCGTAAATATTTTTTTGGAAAGTAATATGGAATAAAAGTCCGATTTAATTTGGAATAAAAGTCCGATTCCAGACAAGTAGGCCTATGATATACGAGCGTTGTCTCCCGTCTGTTTTGGGGACGTTCGTTCTCGTGTGACAAGCTCAGGGTGGCCACTCTTCGGACATATTGAAATTCCCTGACTTTTCCAGGTTTTCCAGGTGAATTGAAAAGAAATTCCAGACCAGTAATTTTAACATAAACGTGCTTACGTCGCTATTTAGTTACAAATTTGATTAAAGAATCTTAACAATTTAACGCCACTATCCAAAAAAAGTTATATTAAATCAGGAGAAAAAAATACACATTTTTTTGTTTTACAAATAAATGTTGACATTTTTAATAAAAAATACATATAAATGCAGTAAAATTGGACTTCTGAAATATTTAAAATAATTTAATGGTTTTCATTGAAGACAATAAAAAGAAATAGTTCAAGCTGATGTCCTTAAATATGGGCATTGCAAATTGCTCACAATGACAGAGATCATTAAAGATATGCAATAACTACACTATAACAAATCACAGCCATTGAATAATTAATGTCAATTCAGCAATGTCAAAAGAATGTCATTAAAATAGAAAAAAATATAGCAAAATGTATATAATATATATACAGAGATGCCAACCTCTGAAAAGGGTCATCAGTAAGAAAAATCAGGCGTATTCAGTAAAAAGGCATCGACCATCAGTAAGATTTTACGTATATTGACAATATATATTTTAAAACCTTAGAGTAAGTTCAAAATGTAGTTTTGCTAACTTAACTGAGTTAATTACAACTAAATGGCAATATTTATGTGAAAATAATTAGGAAATTAACCAAAATACGAAAATAAGCTAGTTTAGTCAAGTTAATGTGCAACAATAGGGAGATTGAGATCCATGGCAAAGGATAATTTCGTACCCTCGGCAACGCCCGAGGGGGAAAAAACTGAATTTCACGATCGTACTATTTATATGAAAATAATTAAAAGATTAGACTTTATAATTAACCAAAATATCAAAATATGTTAGTTTAGTCAAGTTAATGTGCAAAAATAGGGAAATGGAGATCGATGGAAAAGGATAACTGCGTACTCTCGGCAACGCCCGCGAAAAAAAAACTGAATTTCACGATCGTACTATTTATGTGAAAATAATTAAAAAATTAGCCTTTATAATCAACCAAAATATGAAAATAATCTTGTTTAGTCAAGTTAATGTGCTGCAATAGGGAGATGGAGATCGATGGAAAAGGATAATTACGTACTCTCGGCAACGCCCGTGAAAAAAAAAAAAAACTGAATTTCACGATCGGACTATTTATGTGAAAATAATTAAAAAATTAGCCTTTATAATCAACCAAAATATGAAAATAAGCTAGTTTAGTTAAGCTAATGTACAATAATAAGGGGATGGAGATGGATGGAAAAAGACAATTGTGCACTCTCAGCAAAGCCCGAAAAGAAGGACTGAATTGCGCAATCTTATAATTTAAGCAAAATATAATTTGTTTAGCAAAATATTTCTTTATTTTTACGCGCACTATAAAAATAAATTAGGTCTATTGTTCTGATATCAAATCATTAGAAAAAGAAAATGGATGCAAACTGATCATTTTGGACTCTAAGCAAAGCAGGGAATATGAACTGAATGGCAGGATGCATGGATTTCACGGGATTTTCCGTAGTTTTGGGAGTAATGTCCGTAAAACGGTAAGGTGAAGTAAAAATCCGTACAAACTACGGAAAATCCGTAAAAGTTGACATCTGTGTACTTGGCGACATTTGTCCAAAATGGCGCACAAACTCCGCATTTTTGCTTTTATACGGAATCAAATGGATACAGGCAACCTTTATTTAGCGGTTACGAATACAGCGTAATACTTGGCGAAATTTTTCGAAAATGGCATACAAACTGGGCAGTTAGTTCTGTTTTTATATGGACTAGTGAAAAAAAAAAAAAAAATCCAGAATTTTCACAAAATTCCCTGACTTTTCCCGGTTTTCCCTGACCATTCTAAAATTCCCTGACTTTTCCCGGTTTCCAGGTTGAGTGGCCACCCTGAAGCTCCAAGTATTCTTTAATTCCCAGCACGCTGCTCCTCAAAACGGACGGCAGACAGCGCGCATTCCTGTCTCTCAAGTGTCCTTGACTCACCGCGGCAATCAAAACATTATCTGGATTCCGTCCGTTATGTGAGCCGATTTTTTTCGTTAACCCCGAATCGCACAACCGTTAACCCCCAACACAGTTATTAGATACTCTCCAATAAACAAAACAAAAAAACACTTTCAACTTAAAATCCTGCATTATAGTTTTAAGCAATCCGTTACAGAATTATTTCTGAAAAGAGCCATTTTTTGTCGAAAACGATCAGCCGTAATCAGAGAAACAAGTGATAAACATCGAACGAAAATGTTGTATATTTTTTGATGACGCGTATACAATGGTAGTCCGGAGCATCTGGAGGGCAGAGAAATTAGGAGTGTGCGATTGCGTAATAGTACAGTCAATAGGTATGGAAAAAGGGGCTTGCCTTGCAAAAGGTGGAGTGGAAGATTTTATTTTTTGTATTTGTATGTATTGCTGCCAACATGAAAAAACCAAGTTATCCAACATGGCCGACCTCGGGAGAAATTTTGGCAGCCAAAAAACTATGAAATTTTACGACTTTTTTTTATTTTTTCGAAATATCTCAGAAACGATCGACTTTTGCGATTCTTTCTCAACATAAAATTTAAAGATAATTAAATTTCCTACAATTTTCACAATTACAACTTTTTTATAACACGAATACTAAGTGCGCTACAGATTTTTGAAAGTTAACATTTTTTTCTCAATTTGATAAAACTCAAATAAAAATCAGTTTTATTTTACTCTTAATTTCTATTTACTTCTCCTCCAAATGCGCAACACTTATTTTGCTTATATTGTTGATGCGTAAAATATTGGATGCATGAAAAGGTGTCGGAGGATGGGGAGGGAGAGGGGAAACGTCGCCAGTTGGGGGTGGCCTTGAGGAATGGCGGCTGCTTCACAGCTGAAAGCGAGATAAGCCATATTACTCACAACCTGCACCAATAATGCCTGTCTAATGGGTATTGCTGCAAAATTTAGACAAGCCTTGTGTGTGCTCGAATGTAAGGGACCCACAGCAAAATCATGGGTTCAATATTTTCGTATGATAACACTCCTCAAACAGTTCACCGAGGCTGAGCGTATAGGCAACTGAAAACTTCCTTTTGACTTCATTCAAAAAGCACTACCATTTTCCCATGCAGCTGGCCATTTCTTATACGCCAAAAGTGCGCATCTCTACCTTCAAGACATGTTGAAACTAGAACAATTAATGGACCCAACTGAATTTCACGACTTCTCCACAAAAAGAAAATTCACCATAAGACGCTCCAATAAGTACTGGTGTGGAATTTCATTTGACCAGACCATTGAACAGACACTTATGAGGAATATGAAAGCCTGTGGAGGAGTCACACGTGGAAGAGGATTTTCAGACGGTGTTTTAGCAAAATGGACTTTGGCAATGATATTCATGCAAAATGCTTGGGATGAAATTGAACAATTCTGTGATGTACATTATGAAACATGACAATGGTCGCTCATGGAAATTTTAAAAAGGTGACCTTCAAGAGGAAAGACAAAATTGTAACCCTTGAATCGGTTGTCAGCAGTATTAAAGCAGGAACCCTCAAAGTAATTGCTATTGATCCGCTGACACTTTTCCAAAGATTGTGTCTTTCGAAACAGTCTGATGAAGACTTAAAAATGTTTTTTACTTATGAACTTGCACCCTATCCGATATCACTTTTCTCCAAAGAAGGCACACGGAAAGGTACAAAGTCTTCATTATACATGGCTTTCACCCCAGTCGATTGCAAAGAAATTGCAGGGAAGAAACAGTTTGCTGTTATAGATAGAGGATGCCTCCTACACAAAGTTATTTGGCCTCAAAATACTTCCTTTGCTAATATAACTAAGCATTATTCTTCATTTCTTAAGAGACATTCTGGATCGCGAGTAGTGGTTGTATTCGATGGGTATCCTGCACGTACTGGCACCAAAAGATCTGAGCGATTGCATCATACGAGGATGCACCATTCCCCTGAAGTAATCTTTGAAGCGAATGCGATCAACCAAGTCTCCCAAGAAAAATTTTTGGCAAATAATCAAAACAAGAGTCGTCTGATCGAACTTCTGAAAACTAATTTTGAAGAGTGTGATATTGAAGTCAAGCATGCTCAAGAGGACGCTGACTTACTGATCGTCAACACTGCCATTTCGAAGGCAAAATAACTTGAAAATGTGATCGTAGTTGGGGAGGATATCGATCTGCTAGTTCTGATGACAGGGTTAGGCCAGTCATTCAGCAACTTATTCTTTCTTAAGCCTAGGGGAGGGAATGCTGGCAATGTGTTATTTTCAACTATATCATTTAAGTTCGACCCAGGCAATATCCTGTTCATCCATGCATTTAGTGGATGTGATTCCACATAAGCCATCTTTAGTCAAGGCAAAATTAAATTGTGCAAGATTGTCAACAAATCGCCTGAAGTGAAGAAAGTCACTAAAACATTCATGGACCCACTCAGCAGTCACGATGATATAGCTGTAGCTGGAGAAGAAATTCTGAAAACATTATACACAGGCGACATCCATTCTGACCAATCCTTGAACACTTTGCGATTTAATCTGTTTTCAAAATCAGTCTCCAACAGAAAAATAAATCTCGCACGACTACCACCTACGTGCGATGCTGCACGCTATCATTCCTACAGGTGCTACTACCAAGTTCAAAGCTGGTTAGGCAATGGCACCAACCCGGAGGAATGGGGTTGGGCATGCAGCATGGAAGATCTATTGCCTGTTGACACAAAAAGAAATTCAGCATCTGAGAAATCTTCTGAAGAGTGATGTGTCTTGCGCTTGCAAGAAAGGGTGTAGTGGACCCTGCTCTTGTCGCAAGGCAGGTTTGAAATGCTCCAGCAAGTGCAAGCACTGTAGTGACATGGGGTGTGACAATGTCGTACCAATTTCATCTTTGGATGATACTGAAGAGGAAGATGACTTACTCCACCAGCTCTTGAAACCACTGCAATACGTGGATGAACAACTTGAGGATGACAACTTCCTTCCACCTCCGACGGTTGCTGAACCCGAAGAAGCACACACATCTTCAAAACGTCTTCGAAGAAGATAAATATGTATGTTTTCAGTCTTACTTATTAATTTCCTTTCTTTAATTGTTTCAAACCTGTATGAATCTTCTTGTAATTTGTATATAAATGTTAAATTTCTGCAATTTGTGTTTTTGAAGATAATTATTTGTTTTTGTACTTTAAACAAGTTTGGGCATTTGTGGAGATTATTTAAATTTAATTTGGTGCATTGGTATATATATACATTATTATTCATTATGTTGATGTATTATACCTAGAAAATTAGTTGAATTACAACACACACGTCATGAATTTTTGCTTATTAATGCTTTATTATTATTTCACTTATTATCACTCCCATATTTATTCATTCACATTCAAATATCGCTTCTGTGTAGGTAGAACATCAGAATAAAATGTATTGTGAAGTATAATATATGTTGCAGTTGTACAATATGAACATGTGCTGTTATTGGGGTCTGATCGAGTCGTCTGCGAAATGTGAGGGGGAGAATTGTGTCTGCGGGGTCAGGTGGGCAAGGGGTGTTAATGCGTTTTTTTACTAAGTTGAGAAAAAATGTCAGATTTTAAGAAGTTGTAGTGCGCTTACTATTCGTGCTATAAAATAGTTGTAATAGTAAAAATTGTAGGAAATTTAATTATCTTTAAATTTTATATTGAGAAAGAATCGCAAAAGTCGATCGTTTCTGAGATATTTTGAAAAAACCAAAAAAAGTCATAAAATTTCGTGGTTTTTCGGCCGCCAAAAGTTCTCCCGGGGTCGGCCATGTTGGATAACTTGGTTTTTTCATGTTGGCATCAATATATACAAATGCAAAAAAAAAAATCTTCTACTCCACCTTTTGCAAGGTACAATGTATCTACGGACTGGACTATAATTACTACCGCATCGTTTTAGGATCGATTGTCTTGCGGGAAAAAATAACTTTTAGACTTACGATGTTCTTTTTTTTTCAGACTCCGCATATAAATCGCCCCCCTCCTCCACTTTGAAGCATTTCTTTTTCTTTTTTTTTTTTTTTTTTTGTCACAAATTTCTCGACTTACGCGAGTATATTACGGTAAATAAAAAAGCATTTAATTTTAGTTAAAAATAAAATAGAAAAAAGGCAACTACTGATTATTATCACAGATGCCAATTTGCGGTTTGCTGTTTTTGTCATAAGTTGAATCGTAGTTTATCTTTTTGTTACGAATTTTTAAGCCTGCCTGGCTTGTTTTCGTTTCATCTTCATCATCATCTTTGTGGTTTTTATACGATCCTTACGCCTGCCTGAATTTTAAAACCGACATTAAAATTTATCCCTTAGATAGTTTTGGTGCCTAATTTTAAAGAAATATAATGATGATACTGCATATAAAAATATTATGGATGTAACAGGAATTGGTTTCACATGTCCTATGACAATAACCATCGTTAAAAGAGGCTTTAGTAAACAGAACATAAATTTCATTAAGTAGTAACATCAGAGTAAAAAATCTCAGTGACTTGATTCTTATAAATAGTGAAGGGCCAGATATGAAAGATTTTAACTTTAAGGCAGTTTTTGAAAATTGGTGTATAGTACAAAATTCGATGCTTGCCTGGTTTATATGATAATGAAACTATGTGAATTATAGAATAAATTTGTCATTTTTGTAACTCATTGTGATCTTTCATTGGTAAATACAAGTTTAATTTACTAATAGCCTGTTTAATGATTAAAAAAATGAAATCTACCTATCTTTATATCTTGTTTAGAATGAAATTAATATTATTAGCTGCATTATGGCTTAAAAGTAAAAATTTTTTTACCGATGGCGACGATAACTTTGACTAATAATCATGTAATTTGGCTAATGATTTTTCAATTTGGCTAATTTGTTGGCTAACAGTTTGAAATTCCTAGCGCGGGCCCTGATTAATGTATTATTTTGGCATTTGTTTTATCCTGTTAAGTTATTTAACTGGTGGATTATACTGTATATAACTTGAGGCTATAAATAAAGATAAAACAAATTTAGTAATATGTTGAGATTTCTATAACTTTAAACATTTCTTTTTTGCTTCCAATAATTTCTGCTGCCAACCCTCACTGAAGAAAATTCAGTAGATTTCTTAAAGGGTGTGTTTCAATGTCAAAACGTTGCAGTATAAAAATAACAATACATTTTGGGAAAAATAGGGATTTTTCTCATCTCCATTCCCCCCCCTCCCCTAAATTTGAATTATATTACATATTTATAAATACACAAGAAATAAAGAAAACTAGTTTTATGACAGCTACATTTTATGTTTTATAAAAGTTGCAGATTTGTTTTTTAATAAAAATTTACTATCTAGTTGCTGCTCATAGCATTTACCATTTAAAATACATTTCTTAATAATCAAGTTATCTAGGTTATCATAAGAAATTGAGATGCGTAATCCAGTTTTAATTTCTCGTAGGTGGCTCAAAATACATTCACACTCCACAGTATTATGCTAATAGTGCTGCGGAGGGAGTTCTATGCTAATAGTACTCAGCAGTACTATGCTAACAGTACTGCTAAATAGGGATTTTTCTCATCTCCATTCCCCCCCCCCCTAAATCTGAATTATATTACATATTTATAAATACACATATACACAAGAAATAAAGAAAACAAGTTTTATGACAGCTACATTTTATTTTTTATAAAAGTTGGAGATTTGGCTTTTAACAAAAATTTACTATCTAGTTGCTGCTCATAGCATTTACCATTTAAATTACATTTCTTAATGATCAAGTTATCTAGGCTATCATCAGAAATTGAGATGCGTAACTCAGTTTTAATTTTTCGTAGGTGGCTCAAAATACATTCACACTCCGCAGTACTATGCAGGATTGATAAAATGGATAACGTTATATGTGAAATGTTTTTGAATATATAAACACCATATTCGTTTTTAATATTGCTAATTAAAAACCACTGCACATGTGTTGTTTCCTCACTTAAAATTTCTTCTAGCAGTTCAAATATTTGCAAATTGCAAAATTCAGATTGGATTTCATCACCAACATTTGATCTAGTACATCCTGCCAAAAATACTGGAACTTTTTCAATATAAAACTAATGAAAATGAAGCATTTGTAATTTTTTGAATATTGCACACTTATGCATTCTTTAGAACTTCATGTTTAAAAGAAAATTTGTGAATAATATAATCACAAACTTTTACATAAAACATCATCTGTACTTTGTCCAATAAGTATATCAGAATCAGTTTTTTGATTTTGTTGACTGTGATAGTTAACACTCAAGACGTTTAAACATGATTTCATAATGCTTGCCTTGACAAATCTGATAAGTATCTCCTGTAGTAGATCAAATAGAATTGAGTGAAGTCTATGTATTAATGGGGTCTGAGATTGCAAAAAAAACATTAACTTTATCAAAATATGGTATAACATAAGTTAAAAAGCAGCAATATGCCTTATTAATGTTATTACTTAAACTATAAAAAATTCTTTCTTCATGTGAAAGGACGGAACCTTTTCCATTTGCAGATGGCTCTGCAGTTTTTAAGATTTTAGGTTTAGGCTCTAAAAATCTTGCTTCTGTAGCAGTCCGTTTTTTAGAGAAAACTGTTACATTAGTAGTAATTGTACTTGACTTTCCTTGCTTCTTTGGGCATGAACTTTTCTTTTTAGGAATGTTGTAAGAATCTAAACCACTAGGTTTCCGATCATCAATGGGGCATTGTCAGCCATAAAACCTATACAGTTTTTAACTGGAATGTGATATTTCTCTAACATGTCTAAAAGTAAATTACCTATGTTTCTTCCATTTGAATTGCCTTTTAAAATTGAAGCACTAAGAACAGTACGTTTAATCCTATTAGTTTTATCACTGAAACACGTCAAGACAATGGGATAAATTTTTCGGTTGTAATCATTACTACTATCTGTAGCAATGCAAAAAGGTTTTACTTTTAACGCAGTAATCAAATCTGTTCATCCTTCTTTAGCGAATTTTCCAACAATAGCCGTAGTCTTAGTATGACCACACGCATATTTATTCGCCACTTCGTTTTTTGGAAAATCTTTTCGTAGCAAAGGACCTATGTGATCAACGCAGCTAATTGGTAAATTATGTTCAACTAGAAAAGCAGTGACTAAATATTCCACACGGATCACTTTATCATCATTCTTATTAAAAGAGACCATCAATTTTATTATTCTGACTATGTTCAGCAATGTTTTCTTTGTGTTTTATGAATCCTAAATGCTTCAGAATATCACCCTTACCAGCATGAGACACTGAAAAATCATTAGCGCATTCACTGCAAAAACCATGGTATCCTCCTTTGTTTGATATTCTAAGACACTGAAATTCACTCAAATATTCTGTTTTAAAAGCCTGATAATATTTTTTCTTCTTTTTATCGGCAGATATACTGATGCAAAATTACAGAGTAACAATGTATAAGCGATAAAATAACAACAAAACTATCGCCGGCAAAAACCAGAATGCTTGCTTCACTTTATTTCACTAGCAAAGTCAGAATTACCAGTTTCAAAATTGTTGAATAGAATAAAATAAAATCATGGTAGAACGACAAGTGGATCATTCCTGATGGCGCCATCTGTAATCTTATAGACATACTTTTGATCAAATAGAGAAAAATTTCCCACTTACCTAAAAAATCCCTTTTATAGGGAAATTTTTGGGATATTATCCCTAAACAGGGATTTTTTCAAAAAATTATTAAAATCAGGAGATGTATCTTCAAAAGCGGGAAATCGGGAGAAACACTAAAAAACAGGGAGTGCCCCGCCAAATTCAGTAGAGTTGACACATATGCTGTTTGGATGAGAGTGATTGCAAATTGGAACATTAATGTTAGAATTTGTGTTCTCAGCAGTAACTGCAGTCATCCTTTGTAATTTAAACCCATTTACTTCAAGAGTCAATCTTTAACATTTGCCTACATTGTATTTCTCCCCTAAATTATTTTTGTAGTAAAATGCCAAAACAGACTGTACATAACTAAGAAAATAGAAATTTGCTATTTAATATACACTCTACAGCTCTAATAGCCAATGACAATTCTTCAGGATAAGGATGATAGCTGCTAGACAAATCTAGGTAGGTTAAGTCTTAGTATCAGATTACAATGTTGTTTTTCTTGGTATACTCCTAAAATCTTACAGATTATGTGACAGTGTGAATTGTATTAATGTTTCATTCAGGCATTTGTTTTATCATGTTAAATTATTTAACTGGTGGATTATACTGTATATAACTTGAGGCTATAAATAAAGCTAAAACATATTTAGTAATATGTTGAGATTTCTACAACTTTAAACATTTCTTTTTTGCTTCCAATAATTTCTGAAATTTATATCATTTGTGTATAAAGAATATCAAATGCCTTTTAAAACTATAAAATATGCATATGTTTGTCTGTATATATTCATCAGATATAGAAAGATTAAACTTACGGCGAAAATTCAACCTCTAAATACTTATTCTCTTTGCCAAGGAAGAATGCCTCCACAACTGAAATGAAAATAGAATTTTTTTTTTAATTTCTTTCTTTACACATGATCAATATAAAGTTATTTTTAATATTTTCATATATCAAGACTTGACAATTAGTACATGAATGGAATGCACTAATAATGGAGAATACATATATAATATAATGTAAACTTTTAATATGCAAATGTGAATGATGTTATGATCCATTCATATGATAAAACACATTCACTACAATATAGGCATTAGATTGTAGAAAGATAAAAGAAGAAATTTTGAGTTCATGTAAAAAGTGAACACATTTACTTTACATCTTGCTAATAATAAATTTGAAATTAAAAAATTGGAATTAAAAATGCATCAGCTGTATTGTAAATATAATAATTAAATATATTAAAATTGAAACATTCAAATTTAAATACATATTTTATGAAATTTTAATTATTTTATGCAGGCTTCCAAAAATTGTCCATCTTCCTAGCCAGGTTAAAGATTAGCAAGGACAGACAATTATCTGAAGTTGATGTCTTTTTGGACAGCCTTAAGATTAGCAATTTTGAAAAAATAAATAACAAGTAGTCATCATCGTAAAATTATGGTGAAAGCTGCCTTTTCCCCTGTTATAAACTCCCTTAAGGAAAATCAAATTGGCACCTGTGGATTAGCATACATTATCAAAGTCTTCTTTCTAGGGAGAGTTGTCAGGCACCTGCATTATAGCCATAGGCACAAATTATCGTCCCTCCCCTCACTCTCAGAACAGTGTATCCAATGAGCAAACAAAAATACTAGAAAACAATGTACTCAAGTCTCAAAGTCACATGCTCCCTTCTTCTTTTAAGGGTCACATGAGCTGGAATTTCAGGTTTTTACCTGGCCCGGCAATACCAGTGATTAAATCAGGCCCAAATTTGCAAAAATTTACAAATGCAGAACAAGCCCAGTCCAAAGACCATTCAGTCTCTGCTCGGTCTGGCCTGGTATTTGTATTCACATGTGTTATAAACAAGGATTTGTGAAATTTTTGTATGAAGAATTGAGATAAGTTTGTTTCCTTAAAAGTTTATTTTTCTTCTTCTTGGACAATGCAGCCTAGAGCAGGACAAGGACATCCCAATCAATTTTTACTCTAGCAGGATCTATCGGATGCCACACTTGGTAATTACCAAAAGTTTGAGGTCATTCTGAACATTTTCAAGCCATATGGTGAAGGGGGGGGGGCCTGTTTTTCTAATGCCTGTTGGCTTATTAAAAGTAAGTTTTTTAGCAACATTACAATCTTCAGATCTGTATAAATGTCCAAGCCATCTAATGCAGTATACTTTAATGACTGTAATAATGTCAGGGTGTTTATATACTCTAAGACAAAAAAAAATCAACACACCAAGGAAGAATTATCCAAATGAGACAAAATTTGGTACGTGTAATGTGGATGTACAGAAAAAGAAATGATTAGAATTTCAGAACAATTGGATAATTTATTGCACTGAAAGTTTTACACAAAGTGAGAACGTCAATATGGAGTTGGCACACCTCTGGTCTTGATACAAGCTGTTACCTGATGTTGTATTGAAGAATAAAGTTACCGGATGGTGTTCTGACAGTGTTCTGGTTGTTCCAAATGGCCTCTAATTGACGAGTTAATTCATCTACATTCTGGGATGGTCGCAGGCGATGTCCCATCTCAGCCCAAATGTGCTCAATAGGTGAGAGATCTGGGGATCTATTTGGCTAAGGAAGTGTATCGATAGTAAACAGACAATCAATAAAGAGGCATGCCATGTGTGGTCTGACATTATCTTGCTGAAAAATTAGCCTGGGGTGTCATGAAAGGAAAAGCAATACAATGGGTCATAGAATGTCAGCAACAACCGCTGTGCTGTGATGGTACCATGCAGGAATATCAAAGGGGTCCGGCTATCAAACGAAATGGCACCCCCAGACCATAACTCCCTGTTGTTGGGCCGTGTGGCATGTGACAGTAGGAGCAGGATTCTGACGATCAGATATATCTGTGCTGGTAGTAGGAACTCAGTTCGAAACGGGACTCATCACTGAAGACAATTCGTTTCCAATCCGAACAATTCCACCTTTATCAGACCCAGCACCATTGCAATCGCTGCTGTACTGGAAGAATGTAAACAAAAAGATCGTGATTCACCATTCCCCTGAGCGATGTTCAAACACACAACTTTATTTTTGATTCACTTACTTCATTCTCGGGAGTGATTCACGGTGTTCTTTCAGCAGAAGTCTTCATGCAAATCAAATGTCCGAAGCGTACACAAACTCATTTGCATATTTAGGGGTGGACCTTGTATATCATTCTGGTAGGTACTGATCCCCGGGTATATAGGAAGCTCACTTTGGAAACATCTTTAATATAATATCTTTAGTCTGTCATCTTTAGTCTGCAGTAGGAGTTGCAGTCATAGTATGAATTCTGGCTATATTATGGTGGTCAGTGAAGTGATTGCCTTGGTAAAAAGGGCTTATGCGTTAGTAAATGATACACTATTATGTTAGTCCATGCTAGTGATGGTTTTTATCATGAATTTATACCGATGATATTGTTTTTAAATTATATTTATAAAAGTACATGACCGATCATGAATGTATGGCAATCTAGTCATTTTATGTGTCAAGCTATCGTTTCCACATGTATCAGTATGCGATCTCAAATAGGTGGAAGTTAAACAGCATACGATGAAAGAACTCATGAGTATCGATGTTTCTAATATGAACTTCCTTGACTTTTACAACTCTAATCTTGTATATATGTTCCAGCTGCATATTGTTGAAGCAGCCAGACAATACTTTATGGCAAAATTCTTATGTCATTAATAAACGTAGATTTTATTTTTCCAACTTGACTTTTGTATTTTTTCATTCTGAAGCTGCACAGCTCTAAGATACTTATCAATAAGAAAGTATATAATTATCACACAGCAAGGTTTTGGGCCAGGACATACTTTCATAATGATAAAAGATAGTCAAGTCAAATTGATGGGGACCCGCCTGAGTCCGCCCGTTAAATATAAACATAGTTAAAGAGAAGAGTTGAAAAGTTTCACCACTACCGGAAGGAAACATAAATCATGATGGCTGTAGAAATGCCGTTGGTAATAAGAGAAAATTATGCGACGTGGAGCAATGGCATGGTTTTTGCACCCAAAGCAGAAGGTTGTTATGGATATATCAAGAGAAGTGTAAAACCGATTGATGAAACCACATCCCAACGAGACCAGGACGAATTCACACACAGACGGGATAAAGCGTTATCCATGCTGTTCTATGGTTTATCACCAGCATACCAGGAATTAATCAACATATCTGATGATCCCGCTGATGCCTGGGAAAACCACTTTGAGGCTCCAACTAGAGCAAATCTTGTACGCCTGCTCGATAAATTTTTTAGTGTCCACCTGAATGATAACTAGCCAATTGACATTTTTTGTGCACGTTTGAAGAAACAAGTAGCAAAGTTAAAGGACATTAAACATCCAATAGCAGAAATCTATGTTGCATTTCAATCGATCCGGTATCACTCTGATGTATTTCAAGGTATAGTGTAGATAATATACAGATGGTCAGATGTAGACTTTACTTTGGACAAAATACAGATAGAATTATCTGATGAAGAAGGTCAATTATTACAACAGAACCAAGACCTTAACATAATTGTTAATTCTGCTTATTATGTATCTTGTAAAAGTAAATTTATTTCTAAAAATAATCCATTGAAAAATTTTCAAGTTAAACCTAAATCCAAAATGACACAAATTGGACCCTGTTATTTTTGTAAAAAGATCCGCAGGGTGCGTACACTGTTTTGAAAATGAAATTCAAGGACTTTCAAGGACTTTTTCAAGGACATTACAAAAAAATCAAGGACCTATTTTACTGTTGCACAAAACTGAGTATAAAAACTGTATTTTTAAGTTTTTTTTTAAATTAATGAATTTGTATTGTAAGAAGTTTTAAATATAAAAATATATTGCTAAACAGGAAAGATGTAACCATGTGTAATTGACATAATGCATGAATTATCTGTTATCACCGAAATTCTTGAAAAAATCTGAATGTATTTACGATCCCAAAAAACCATCCTTATAATACCTCTTACAGTCTAAAAATATGTTTATATATTATATTAATGGGGTAATAAATATAAAAAATTCTTAAGTTTGTATTTATAGTACAATTTAAAAACCTTAATTTTGGAATTCTTTTATTTTAACACAAAATATTTGTAAAAATTTCAAAACACAAGCAAAATAGATTCTAGCGTAATATATTTTTAACCAATAGTTAGAAACTATTGTAAAAGTTGAAATTAAAATCAAAGCTATAATTATCAAATTTTATTATTGAACAGCTGCAACAAAATTTGATATCAACATTTTCAAAAATTCATGAAAATAAAAAACATTAAATTAAATATTTATGTCACACTTATCCCATACCTCACCTCTGAATTAGATAGAAAAATGAATCAGTAATAAACCATAACAAATGTTATTATATTACTTGGTATTGTTAGCTACGTCTAATTTTTTATTCAATTATTTTTTTAAATCATGTAATGTGCAATTAATGTGCAACAATATAGAGATGGAAAAGGATAATTGTGTACTCTCGGAAACGCCCGCGAAAAAAAAATTAATTTCACGATCGTACTATCTATGTGAAAATAATTAAAAAATTAACCTTTATCATCAACCAAAATATGAAAATAATCTTGTTTAGTCAAGTTAATGTGCAACAATAGGGAGATGGAGATGGATGGAAAAGGATAATTACGTACTCTTGGCAACGCTCGCGAAAAAAAACTGAATTTCATGATCGTACAATTTATGTAAAAATTAAAAAATTAACCTTCATAATCAACCAAAATATGAAAATAAGCTAGTTTAGTCAAGTTAATGTGCAACAATATGGAGATGGATGGAAAAGAATAATTACGTACTCTCGGCAACGCTGGCGAAAAAAAAAAACTGAATTTCATGATCGTACAATTTATGCGAAAATTAAAAATTAACCTTTATAATCAACCAAAATATGAAAATAAGCTAGTTTAGTCAAGTTAATGTGCAACAATAGGGAGATGGAAAAGGATAATTGTGTACTCTCGGAAACACCCGCGAAAAAAAAAATTAATTTCACGATCGTACTATCTATGTGAAAATAATTAAAAAATTAACCTTTATCATCAACCAAAATATAAAAATAATCTTGTTTAGTCAAGTTAATGTGCAACAATAGGGAGATGGAGATGGATGGAAAAGGATAATTACGTACTCTCGGCAACGCTCGCGAAAAAAAATGAATTTCATGATCGTACAATTTATGCGAAAATTAAAAATTAACCTTTATAATCAACCCAAATATGAAAATACGCTAGTTTAGTCAAGTTAATGTGCAACAATAAGGAGATGGAGATCAATGTAAAAGGATAATTGTGTACTCTCGGAAACGCCAGCGAAAAAAAAAAACTGAATTTCACGATCGTACTATTTATGTGAAATTAATTAAAAAAACAGCCTTTATAATCAACCAAAATATGCAAATAAGTTAGTTTAGTCAAGTTAATATTGCGTAATTCAAGTTAATATTGCGGATGATTGCGTAATCGCGGCAACGGCCACAAAGAAAACAAAAAACTCAATTTCACGACCATACTATTTATATGAAAATAATTAAAAAGTTAACCTTTATAATCAACCAAAATATGAAAATATACTAGTTTAGTCAAGTTAATGTGCAATAATAAGGAGACAGAGATAGATGGAAAAAGTTTGTGACAGAAAAAGGCAATTGTGTACTTTCAGCAAAGTCCAAAAAAAAAGACTGAATTGTGCAATCTTATAATTTAAGTGAAATATAATCTGTTTAGTAAAATATTTCTTTATTTTTACTAGCACTATAAAAATAAATTAGGTCTATTGTTCGGACATGAAATCATTAGAAGAAAATGGATGCAAACTGATAATTTTGGATTCTCAGCAAAGCAGGGAATATGAATTGAATGGTGGGATGCATGAATTTCACGGAATTTTTCGTCGTTTTGGGAGTAATGTCCGTAAAACCATAAGATGAAGTAAAAATCCGTACAACTATGGAAAATCCAAAAAAAATTGGCATTTCTGAGAATGGGGAGAGACGTAGAGCAAACATAAAACAAAACAGGATATCGGAAACGCGACATGCCGACGGAATAGAGTTTCGTCCAGAACAGAGCACCAGGCGCGAAGCGCCTTTAATCTGCAATCTCTAGGTGTGGTTCTTATCTTCATACTGTCACATTATTTCATTGGTCCATAGTTGGAGGTTCGAGGTTTTTGATTTAATGTTTTTATTATTTGACCTAGCTCCTAGTGTGGCAGTTTGTTGCACATTTAGAGTTTAAGCAGTTTGGGGGGTTGATGCAGATCTGAGGGTTACCTAGCATTTTAGCAGTTTAGGATTTAAGACATTTTGTAGAAAAGCAAAGATCGCGAGTTTTATTTAATATCAACTGATTAAGGTGGGACGTTCCTAGTACCGAACGGAGTCTCTTACGAGATTTAGCCTTGCGATGATCATAGTCATGCAGATTAAAGAATAGTTCATTTGGGACAGATGGCAAATTTTTGTAGAATTTAAGCACTAGCTTTTTAATTTGGGTTCTAACAGTTTTTACTTTGAAGTCTTTCCTAATTACCGAGTTTCTTAAGTATCTAGGGGCTTTCCTTATAATCCTTAGGGTTTTGTTTTGTCTTGTCTCTAATAAGTCTATGGTAGTTTTACAGGCATATCCCCATACGGGTGCTGCATACAGCATTCCCGGGCGGATGACCGATTTATAAATTAGGAGTTTATTTTGATAACTTAGATTTCCGTTTCCTATCATTGGGTATAAGGCTCCTATGGTTATATACGCTTTTTTGATTATGTTCGTTACGTGCAGTTTCCAAGTTAGGTGGGAGTCTATCGTTACACCTAGGTATTTAGTAGATTTTTCCGCTTTTAGGGCATGGTTGTTTATGTACAGAGGAGGCGGAGGTTTACGTTTTCTAGAGAAATAAATCCAATGACATTTATTGGGGTTTAATTTCATTCGCCATTTTTCCAGCCATGTTTGGAGTATGTCTAAGTGTTGTTGTAGCTGTCTGTGCATTACTAGGACGTAAGGGTGTTTTGCAAGTATCGCGCTGTCGTCTGCATAGAGTGCCAGCTCCGTGTCTGGGGTCCTGGGAATGTCATTTAGATATATGTTAAAGAGTGTCGGGCCCAGGATGGATCCTTGCGGTACACTACTTTTAATGAGCTTGGGTGTAGATAAGTTATTTTTTACTCTGACTTGAAAGTGTCTGTTATTTAAGTATGAAATTAAAAGTTTGACAAGTGCGTCAGGGACTTTTAGAGTGATCAATTTGTAAACTAATCCACAGTGCCACACTTTATCAAAGGCTTTTTGGAAGTCAAGAAAAATCGCAGCTGTGGGTGTCTTATTATTAAAACCAGAAGAAATGTACTCTACTACTCTCAGCAATTGATGAGTGGTGGTGTGTTTTGGCCGAAATCCAAACTGCTCCGGAATGATAATGTCATTCTCACTAAGGTGCGTGTTCAGTCTCTTAAGAATTATTTTCTCAGTAATTTTACTAAGTGTCGGTAACAAACTGATTGGTCTGTAGTTGACTGGAATTGAGGCATCCTCACCAGGTTTATGGATCGCTATAATTATCGCTTCCTTCCATTCTTTGGGGAAATAATTTAGTTCTAGTATTTTATTTATTAAGATGGTCAAGTAAAATATTATATTTAAGGGTAGGTTTTTTACCGCGATATTCCTGATTTTGTCGTGCCCTGGGCTTTTACGGTTTTTAATAATCTCTATTATCTCTTGCGGGGTGGCTCGGTTAATCTCAGCCGTGACCGGGAAGTTCCTGAAATTGTTTAGAGTTTGCCTAACCATTCTTAGGGTGTCCTGACACATTTGATCGTGGTTTGGTTCAAATTGCTTTTCGTAATGCCTAGCAAGTGCCTCTGCCTTTTCTTCGTCTGAGTACGCGATATTAGCGCCATCTATTAGTGGCGGGAGTTTAATTTGAGGTTTTCCGAGTCTTTTAGCGAATTGCCACAGCGATACGTCTTCCTGGCTAAGGGATTCGATTAATTCTTTATACTGTTGCTGCTTTTCTGCGACAATTTTTTCACTGACTTTACACGTGAGTCTATTAAGCTCCCTTTTAAGGGTAAGGTCTCTGTCAGTCTGCCATGCCTTAAACATTCTATTTCTCTGTTTAACTAACTGTTTGACATGGTGGGAATGTGTTGGCATTTTTGGTGACTCACGATGTATTGTGGCAGAGGCAATAGCTCTCCTGATTTCTGTTGTGAGTGTGTGCGTGGCAGAGTCAATATCCGCCGTGCTCATAATGTTGGGTACTGCTAAGTGCGGCTAGAAAAGTGCTCTTTTGAATACGTTCCAGTTCACTCTCTCTTGTCCCAGAGAGGCTGGAAGGGGAGTGTTCAAATCGAATGTCACCAATACCGGTAGATGATCCGAGTCGAATTCATCCAGGGTATCAATTGTGTGAGCGTATTCTATGTTTCTCGTTAGGACAAAGTCTATGAATGAGCCATTGGCACCTGAGAAGCAGGTTGGTCTCGTCGGTGCTATGATGTCAGTGTTTGTTGTGTTCAGCAATCTATGTATCTGTGTACCGCGTATGTTGGCTCTCCTGCTGCCCCACGCTCGGTGGTGTGCATTGAAGTCGCCCGCGAATATTGTGTTTGGATATCGCGAAAAAAGCAGTTCCAGCTGCGCAGCTACATTTATACCACTCATGTTTTTGACATATATTGAAGTTAGGATAAATGGGTTTACATTATTTATTTTAATTTTTATACTAGTACTTTCTATACCTTGAAGATTTATGTTGTTTATTTCCTCGTGAGGAATATTACTTTTAATATATATTGCTGTTCCTCCATGGGGATTTCTAGCAGTTATATTTGAGCTAAGGGTATGATAGCTATTATAGTTTGCTATATTTAGTTTTTTGTTTTCTCTAACTTTAGTTTCCTGGATTAGCAGGGCATCTACATCATTTTCATTTACGTAGCTCCTAAGTTCATTTATTCTTGGAAATATGCCGTTCGCATTCCAAAATATTATTTTAAAACTTTCTTTTTGGGACCTATTCATGGCGGGTTTGTTTCTCACTGTTTTTATTAAATTCCGCGATTATTTTAAAAGTCTCAAAGACCATTTGCATTGGATCGCTCTTTTTTTTAATTAACTCAGCGAGCTGCATCAACAGATGTTTTATATCGTCTAGGTTGAGCATACTGATAAATCCTCTGACGAGGTTGAGGATTTCATCCATCTTTTCATCATTGGATTTACCAGCAGGTTCAGTCTCAGCTTCCATTTCCTCAGTCTCAGCTACAATTTCATCAGCCTCAACCGTGGTTTGATCTGTTTTGTGAGTATCCTTTTGGACCTCGGTAGTCTTTTGTTTTTTTTCAGCCGAATTGTCTAACTGCTGTGTTTGCGCGAGCTCTTCTTCTCGGGCGCGTTTATTTTTCTGCCATTCCTGAACCTTTTTTTCTAATCTTAGTTTTGCTTCTCTTGCCTCTTTGGCGGCTTTATCAATTGCTATCCTCTGTCTTATGTCTTCACGAGCTATTCTCACTTCCTCCACAGTCATTTCTGTGGAGGTCGACGGTTTAGGGGCCTGGTCTTGCACCGATCTGGTAGGTGCTGAAGTTTGAGTTCTTTTAACCTGTGGCACAGAGTGCGAGGAGCCCTGATGGGGTGCCTGAGGGTTTAGGGCCTTTTGCCTCCAAGGGGGGTATCTGATTTTTGGGGGGAGGGGGAGCATACCCCGGTGCCTTTCCTCTGTTCCAGGGGTTCTTCGGGCATTGCCTGAAGTTCGCCGGGTGGTCTCCATTGCACACGTTGCCTTCTCCTTTCATAGAGTTTCGTCCAGAACAGAGCACCAGGCGCGAAGCGCCTTTAATCTCCAATCTCTAGGTGTGGTTCTTATCTTCATACTGTGACATTATTTCATTGGTCCATAGTTGGAGGTTCGAGGTTTTTGATTTACTGTTTTTATTATTTGTCCTAGCTCCTAGTGTGGCAGTTTGTTGCACATTAAGAGTTTAAGCAGTTTGGGGGGGTTGATGCAGATCTGAGGGTCACCTAGCATTTTAGCAGTTTAGGATTTTAAACATTTTGTAGAAAACCAAAGATCGGGAGTTTTCTTTAATATCAACTGATTAAGGTGGGACGTTCCTAGTACCGAATATCAAAGTTAAGTACCGAGCGGGGTCTCTTACGAGATTTAGCCTTGCGATGATCATAGTCATGCAGATTAAATAATAGTTCATTTGGGACAGATGGCAGATTTTTGTAGAATTTAAGCGCTAGCTTTTTGATTTGGGCTCTAACAGTTTTTATTTTGAAGTCTTTCCTAATTACCGAGTTTCTTAAGTATCTAGGGGCTTTCCTTATAATCCTTAGGGTTTTGTTTTGTCTTGTCTCTAATAAGTCTATGGTAGTTTTACAGGCATATCCCCATACGGGTGCTGCATACAGCATTCCCGGGCAGATGACCGATTTATAAATTAGGAGTTTATTTTGATAACTTAGATTTCCGTTTCCTATCATTGGGTATAAGGCTCCTATGGTTATATACGCTTTTTTGATTATGTTCGTTACGTGCAGTTTCCAAGTTAGGTGGGAGTCTATCGTTACACCTAGGTATTTAGTAGATTTTTCCGCTTTTAGGGCATGGTTGTTTATGTACAGAGGAGGCGGAGGTTTACGTTTTCTTGAGAAATAAATCCAATGACATTTATTGGGATTTAATTTTATTCGCCATTTTTCCAGCCATGTTTGGAGTATGTCTAAGTGTTGTTGTAGCTGTCTGTGCATTACTGAGACGTAAAGGTGTTTTGCAAGTATCGCGCTGTCGTCTGCATAGAGTGCCAGCTCCGTGTCTGGGGTCCTGGGAATGTCATTTAGATATATGTTAAAGAGTGTCGGGCCCAGGATTGATCCTTGCGGTACACTACTTTTAATGAGCTTGGGTGTAGATAAGTTATTTTTTACTCTGACTTGAAAGTGTCTGTTATTTAGGTATGAAATTAAAAGTTTGATAAGTGCGTCAGGGACTTTTAGAGTGATCAATTTGTAAGCTAATCCACAGTGCCACACTTTATCAAAGGCTTTTTGGATGTCAAGAAAAATCGCAGCTGTGGGTGTCTTATTATTAAAACCAGAAGAAATGTACTCTACCACTCTCAGCAATTGATGAGTGGTGGAGTGTTTTGGCCGAAATCCAAACTGCTCCGGAATGATAATGTCATTCTCACTAAGGTGCGTGTTCAGTCTCTTAAGAATTATTTTCTCAGTAATTTTACTAAGTGTCGGCAACAAACTGATTGGTCTGTAGTTGGCTGGAATTGAGGCATCCTCACCAGGTTTATGGATCGCTATAATTATCGCTTCCTTCCATTCTTTGGGGAAATAATTTAGTTCTAGTATTTTATTTATTAAGATGGTCAAGTAAAATATTATATTTAAGGGTAGGTTTTTTACCGCGATATTCCTGATTTTGTCGTGCCCTGGGCTTTTACGGTTTTTGATAATCTCTACTATTTCTTGCGGGGTGGCTGGGTTAATCTCAGCCGTGACCGGGGAGTTCCTGAAATTGTTTAGAGTTTGCCTAACCATTCTTAGGGTGTCCTGACACATTAGATCGTGGTTTGGTTCAAATTGCTTTTCGTAATGCCTAGCAAGCGCCTCTGCCTTTTCTTCGTCTGAGTACGCAATATTAGCGCCATCTATTAGTGGCGGGAGTTTAATTTGAGGTTTTCTGAGTCTTTTAGCGAATTGCCAGAGCGATACGTCTTCCTGGCTAAGGGATTCGATTAATTCTTTATACTGTTGCTGCTTTTCTGCGACAATTTTTTCACTGACTTTACACGTGAGTCTATTAAGCTCCCTTTTAAGGGTAGGGTCTCTGTTAGCCTGCCATGTCTTACGCATTCTATTTCTCTGTTTAACTAACTGTTTGACATGGTGGGAAAGTGTTGGCATTTTTGATGACTCACGATGTGTTGTGGCAGATGCAATAGCTCTCCTGATTTCTGTTGTGAGTGTGTGCGTGGCAGAGTCAATATCCGCCGTGCTCATAATGTAGGGTACTGCTAAATGCGGCTCGAAAAGTGCTCTTTTGAATACGTTCCAGTTCACCCTCTCTTGTCCCAGAGAGGCTGGAAGGGGAGTGTTCAAATCGAATGTCAGCAGTACCGGTAGATGATCCGAGTCGAATTCATCCAGGGTATCAATTGTGTGAGCGTATTCTATGTTTCTCGTTAGGACAAAGTCTATGAATGAGCCATTGGCACCTGAGAAGCAGGTTGGTCTCGACGGTGCAATGATGTCAGTGTTTGTTGTGTTTAGCAATCTATGTATCTGTGTACCGCGTGTGTTGGCTCTCCTGCTGCCCCACGCTCGGTGGTGTGCATTGAAGTCGCCCGCGAGTATTGTGTTTGGATATCGCGAGAAAAGCAGTTCCAGCTGCGCAGCTACATTTATACCACTCATGTTTTTGACATATATTGAAGTTAGGATAAATGGGTTTACATTATTTATTTTAATTTTTATACTAGTATTTTCTATACCTTGAAGATTTATGTTGTTTATTTCCTCGTGGGGAATATTACTTTTAATATATATTGCTGTTCCTCCATGGGGATTTCTAGCAGTTATATTTGAGCTAAGGGTATGATAGCTATTATAGTTTGCTATATTTAGTTTTTTGTTTTCTCTAACTTTAGTTTCCTGGATTAGCAGGGCATCTACATTATTTTCATTTACGTAGCTCCTAAGTTCATTTATTCTTGGAGATATGCCGTTCGCATTCCAAAATATTATTTTAAAACTTTCTTTTTGGGACCTATTCATGGCGGGTTTGTTTCTCACTGTTTTTATTAAATTCCGCGACCAATTTAAAAGCCTCAAAGACCATTTGCATTGGATCGCTCTTTTTTTGAATTAACTCAGCGAGCTGCATCAACAGATGTTTTATATCGTCTAGGTTGAACATACTGATAAATCCTCTGACGAGGTTGAGGATTTCATCCATCTTTTCATCATTGGATTTATCAGCAAGTTCAGTCTCAGCTTCCATTTCCTCAGTCTCAGCTACAATTTCCTCAGCCTCAACCGCGGTTTGAT
The DNA here is from genome assembly GCA_951213105.1 of Amaurobius ferox. Classification (NCBI taxonomy): domain Eukaryota; kingdom Metazoa; phylum Arthropoda; class Arachnida; order Araneae; family Amaurobiidae; genus Amaurobius; species Amaurobius ferox. The sequence continues at coordinate 45,601,353 of OX578133.1, forward strand.
CTGTTTTGTGAGTATCCTTTTGGACCTCGGTAGTCTTTTGTTTTTTTTTTCAGCCGATTTGTCTAACTGCTGTGTTTGCGCGAGCTCTTCTCGGGCGCGTTTAGTTTTCTGCCATTCCTGAACCTTTTTTTCTAATCTTTGTTTTGCTTCTCTTGCCTCTTTGGCGGCTTTATCAATTGCTATCCTCTGATTTATGTCTTCATGAGCTATTCTCACTTCCTCCACAGTCATTTCTCTGGAGGTCGACGGTTTAGGGGCCTGCTCTTGCACCGATCTGGTAGGTGCTGAAGTTTGAGTTCTTTTAACCTGTGGCACAGAGTGCGAGGAGTCCTGATGGGGTGTCTGAGGGTTTAGACCGAGGGCCTTTTGCCTCCAAGGGGGTATCTGATTTTTGGGGGGAGGGGGGGCATACCCCGGTGCCTTTCCTCTGTTCCAGGGGTTCTTCGGGCATTGCCTGAAGTTCGCCGGGTGGTCTCCATTGCAGTTAGCACACGTTGCCTTCTCCGTCCTTGGTCTTTGGCAGTCTCGTGTGAAGTGACGCGACATGCCGGCGCAAGGAGCAGACATTAATCGCCGGCGCCGTTCAAAATGCAAACCACGTGTTAATGACGAAACGAACGGCCACCATTCGCGGAAAACAAGTAATGGGAGGAACCAATTCAACAGTGATTGACAGCCCCGGGTAAAAGAGAACTGGTTTGAAATTGTGACGTAATACGTGACGTAGGAATTCTAGTACAACCGGAATTTTTCGGTTTTTGAATTGGAAATGAGAAATTCAAGGATTTTCCAGGCCTTTTTGGAAATAATCCCAATTTTCCAGGCTATTCAAGGCCTTGAAAAAAAATAATGAAATTCAAGGACTTTCAAGGTTTTCCAGGCCGCGTACGCACCCTAAGATGGGTCATTTAAGAAAAGATTGTTCTCAACTTAAATCTAAGAATGGAACCAGTATTGTCTAACTGAAAGTTAAAAATAATATTGAGACCAGTTTTGCTGTAATTTCTGTCGAAAAGTTGAATTGGGTCATAGATACTGCTGTCAAGCGTTATTTCTGTAACAACAAAATGTTGTTTTGAAATTAAAGAAATGAAAAGCTCTCTGTAATTAAAGAAATGAAAATCTCTGGCAGTAGGTAATGTTGAAAGCTCAATTGAAGGTATAAGGATGGTCAAGATGAATGTTGTAGTCAATAGCCAAAGAAATGATATAATTTTGAACGAAGTAATGTATTTTCCTAAATTATATTGTAATCTTCTAGCAGCTTCAGTACTAAAAGAAAGTAATTACAGTTTTCATGGAGAAAAAGGAGTACTATGGTTCTATACACCAAACAGGGGAAAATACTTTTATGCTAAAAGAAAAGTAGGGTTATACTTTTTGAAACTCCAGTATGACCTAGATAATACAAATGATATCAGGGTTCAGAAAAGTACAGATAGCAAACCTGGAAATGGTGATAAACGAAATAATAGACATTTCAAAAATTTAAATGATAAAGATATTAATCTAAACATTATAACTCCAAAAAGTAAAAGTTTAAGATCGGATTTCGGAAGTTCTAAGGATGTTAAGAAACAAATAAATGAAAAATTTAGCACCACTTACAAAAGTAAACCTAGTAGCTCTTTCACTGAGTCAAACGGTAATACTAAACTTTGGCATAAGAGATATTGTCATCTCAGCATTGATTATCTGTTTCAAATGAGTAAAGTTTCAGCTGTAAATAGACTTCCTAAATTTAAGTTCAAGAAATTAAATTGCAGGCATTGCAAATTAGCTGAAACAAAACGGGTATCTTACAAATCCATAGTTAGGATAACTAACATAGTTAGGATAACATAGTTAGGATAACTGAAACTGGTAACCTCAAGTTTGAGGAAAGCATAGAAGCAGGGGAAAGCATCCTGGACCCAAATTGAAATAAAGTAGATCCCAATACTGTCACCTTTCAGGTAATGCCAGATCACTATTCTAAAGGCTCTGATGAAGAGTGTCTTGATGGGAAATTGGGCAAAAAAGTGGATGGGGGAGTGAAGAGACTGACAACGGTTTATCCGAAGACAGTGAGGAAACGGATGCTCCTGCTGATTCCAACCTGATTTCCTGTTCGGACAACCCTTGGTATCGCGAATTTGACCTAAGAGCTGACAGAAGTAGAATAAACGTATATTATTATGTTAAGGGGGAATGTAGAAAAAGGCTTAGATCCCATAATGATGTGAGGAAATATTGTAAGAAATATCACATTCAATAACCAAAACCTCTTTAAGTTTAGGAAAAATAAAAGCAAAATAGGGTCAAAAGGGTTAACAAACCAGAAGCTAGTAATGTCGAAATTAACATTCCCCGAAACAACAAAGCCGTCCTCAAATCACCACAAATAAAAGAATGGAATAATGCCATGACTGAGGAAATTAAAGTTATGAAAGAAAGGATGTCTGGGAGTTAGTTTCTGCACCTTCTTCAGAAAAAATAATAGGCAGTCGATGGGATTATTCTCTAAAGAGGAATGAAAAAGGGGAAATACAACGATTTAAGGTGAGGCTAGTGGCTCAAGGGTATACCCAAGAAAAGGGGTGACACTTATAACGAAGTTTTTAGTCTAGTCGTTAATTTCAGTCTGATTAGATTATTTTCTACAATTATTTTTTGTCAATATGCTAGGATGGATGAACTTTCAATTAGATATCAAATGTGCCTACCTATATGCTAAATTAAAATACAAGATCTACAAGAAACAGCCAGAAGGCTTTACTAATAATAAGTACCACAACTATGTGTGTTGATTAAATAAGGCAATTTACGGACTTCACCAATATGATAGGGATTGGTTTATGGAACTAGATACCATATTCAAAGAATTGAAGTTTACTAAACTTAGGTGGTGCAATTGCTGTTAAATTTATAATAACAAAGTGCTTATATTAGTTTATGTAGATGGTATTATTTTATTTTCTAAATATCAAAAGGATATTGACTTAATAGTTTCAGTGTTAAATGATAAGTTTGATATAAAAATTTTCAAAAAATTACTAGATGTAGAATTTGAAGAACGGATTGCAAGTTTCATATATACCAAAAACAGTATATTAAAAAAGTCTGTGAAAAATTTAAACAGTTTAAATACCCAATTGTTTCATTACCAATAGCAAAAGGTTATATTTTGAGTAAAATAGATTGTCCTGGCACTAGTGAAGAACTGGATCAAATGAAAAATATTCCTTACAGAAAATTAATAGAATGTCTAAGTTTCATTTCCAGTAGAACACGGCCTGATTTCTGCTATGCAGTAAACATTATCAGATTTGTGTTATGCAGTAAATTTACTATCTCAGTTTCAAGAGAATCCTGGCATAAAACATTGGGACACTCTATTAAAGTTATTTAGACAAAACTAAAAATTACACGTTAAATTTGTCAAACATTAGTGAACTTAATTTGAATTGCTATTCAGACTCTGATTTTGCAGTCAATAAGGATGATTGGGTATCTTTAGGCGGTATAATATTTTACGTAGATGAAGTACCTGTATCGTGGTGTACATTCAAACATAAACGTATGAGCTTATCCACTATGGAAGTTGAGTATGTATCATTGACTGAGGTTACCAAAGAAATGATCTGGATGCAAAATGTAATTGAGGAATGCTACCAAATAGGGTTGAAACTTAAAAACAAAAGTATAATTTTTTGTGATAATTATGCAGCTTTTAATTTTTTAAATTTCTTAACTGAAAATCATCGAACTAAACATATTGATGTCAAATATCATTTTTTGAGAAACTTAGTTCTTATAGAGTCATTTAAAATTAACTTTGCAAATAGCAAGGATAATGATGCAGATTATTTCATTAAACCTATAACTAAAGATAGATAACCTATAACTAAAGATTTTGTAATGGACTATTTAAAATGTAATTTTTAAAACTTCAGCTTTCAAAAGTTTTTGACTTTATATCTTTGAGTTTGATATTAAGGTATAATACATTATAATTTACTTCTACCTCAATGTACAAAATGAAAATTGTCATTTGAGTATAAAATTTGGTGTAATGTATGCCATGCATATTTTTGTATTTATATCCACTATTTTTGAACTCCCACACTTAGCTATTTAGTTGCTCATGTGTGTTTAAAACAAAGCATTTAATCATTTTTAATATTTCTCACTATAAAATATATATACAACTTTTCAATCCCACAAAAGCATTTAATTTTGCTAATGTGTTTCATTATGTGTGATGGTGAAAACTTTTGTATTTTTGGCGTTTTGATTCAAACTTAAAGTATTTTTTTCTTTAATTGTATACTGTGATTGAATTTTGACACCAAAATATATCACAGTTAAATTTAAAAATTGAGATATTAAATGATTATACTTAAATTTAAACTTTGACTTATATAACATGTTTATACTTAAATTTAAACTTTGACTTATATAACATGTTTATAGTACTTAAATTTAAACTTTGACATATATAGCATGTTTATACTTAAATTTAAACTTTGACTTATATAACATGTTTATACTTAGTTTTAAACATTGACTTTTTGACATGTCTTTACTTAAATTTAAATGTAACTCTTGACATGCTTATACAGAAATTTTTATATTCTTAAAGTTAAATATTTATACTTAAATTTTTCTACAATACAAACCATCTTAGAAAGTCTATTGACTTTACAATTACCTATATATCATGACTTCAGTTAATGCTTATACATCAAATTTTGAATATGTTAAGACTTATTGCTATGTCATTTTGTATTGTTATTATTGAAAGTGTTATTGATCTAAGACTGTTTTATAAATTTACCAATCTTTATAATTTGATGATATACTAGGAACTTGACATTGATTAATATGTCAAGGTTCTTAGGTTAAATTTTTGAGTACTATTGTGTATGCATCGAATTTAACAAGTTGCATAAGGGAGCCGATTGCTGGAAGAATGTAAATAAAAAGATCGGTATTCACCATTCTCCTGAGCGATGCTCAAAAACACAACTTTATTTTTGATTCACTTACCTCATTCTCGAGAGTGACTCATGATGTTCTTTCAGCAGATGTCTTCATGCAAACTGAATATCCAATGCGTACACAAACTCATTTGCATATTTAGGGCAGACCTCAGAAATCATTCCAGTAGGTTCCAATCCCTAGGTATATAGGAAGCTCACTTTGAAAACATCTTTAATATCTTTAGTCTGCAGTAGGAGTTGCAGTTGTAGAGTTCTGATTATATTATGATGGTCAGTGAAGTGATTGCCTTGGTGAAAAGGGCATATGCAGTAGTAAATGATACACTATTGTGTTAGTCTATGCTAGTGATGGTTTTTATCAAGAAAGAATTTACACTGTTGATATTGTTTTTAAATTAACTTTAAACAAGTACATGACCGATCATGAATGTATGGAAATCTAGTCATTTTATATGTCAAGTTATCGTTTCCACATGTGCCAGTATGTGACCTCGAATAGGTGGAATTTAAACAACATATAGTGGAAGAACTCGTGAGTATCGATGTTTCCAATACAAATTTTCTAGACTTTTACAACTTTAAATTTGTCTATATGTTCCTGTTGCATATTGTTAAAGCAGCCAGCCAATACTTTATGGCAAAAGTCTTACGTTGTTAATAAATGTAGATTTTGTTTTTCCAACTTGACTTTTGTATTTTTTCATTCTGAAGCTGAACAGTTCTACTATACTTATAAGAAAGTATATAATTATTACACAGCTTGTTGATGGTGCATACTGGTGAGTGGTAGGTGGCATAATGGACACCATGAGTATAGATTCCGCTCCTGTAGTCTTCTATTAATGGTCTGGGTGTATGTATACCATACGTCTGGGATTTCCCTGGACAGTCCGGGTTTTGAAGGTGCGTCCTGGTGTCCGGTCCAGGGTTTGTAAAATGTCTGGGGTAAGCAATCAAGCAAGTAAAAAAAAAAAAAAATCAATATTTAAAAAATAAATCAACTAAAAATATTTTATATTTATATCAGTGTCAAAATGCAATTTGCCAGAACTTCCAAATTTAGTATGTACTGGTGATAATGAGGTTGATGATTCACAGCCAGGACCTAGTTCAAAATGAAATAAATGAATTACAGAACTTTAATTTATGTAGCTTCCTGTTTCAATAAAAAGTGGTATTGTGTTATGGGAAGTTTGCACAAAGAATTTCAATTTTACCTTGTAACTAGTAGCCTATTCTGTATTCTAAATATTATTTATACATTCTTTAGGCAAGGCCAGTAGGAACGAATCCATGGATGGGGGATATGGGAAATTTTTTCCTCTAAAATCTGCCAATTAACATTACGTTAGTAGTGGCAGCAACTATCATCATCGCTGTTGTTGATTTGACAATACCAGTTCCTAACCAAAATTCCTCTCTGGATCTGCTCCTGAGACTAGGGTTTCACCATAGGGGCAGGGGTGCTGTATACATAATTAGAATAAGAGGCAATTGCTAGCAATAAGGAGATCTTACAATGTAATATCTCTGTAGTAGAGTGCTACCCCCCCCCCTCCCACGCCTCTGTATATTAGTGTATAAACACACACTGTATATTACACTGTATAAAAGTGTCCTGGGTTGAGCTTCCAAAATTATGGTAAAACTATCCAGGTGGTCACTTCCATGTTTATACCATGTTGGATGGTTGATAATAATGAATCTCATGCTGTCACAGCTTCTCTGACAATTGCTCTATCTTACTGTTCTGTTCACTCTAGGTCAGAGGTTCCCAACAGGGGCGGTACCGCCCCCCAGTGGGCGTTGGAGTCTTCCATGGGGGCAGTAGCGGGCCCAGAGGCAAATGGGGGGGCGTTGAGGCAGTCAAGGGGGCGACCATGAATAAAATACTTTGAAAATACTGCTTTTATGAAAAAATATTTTACCTATCTCTAAAATTTTCATCTTACTGTTATCACATAAATAAGCATTAAAAAAATTAAATTAGCATTAGGTATATATATACTTAATTCGGTTTTATTATTGTCGGTGATAAGGCTTTGCAAGTTGGTAAGTAACAGAAGCCTCTGCCCATAGTGAAAGAGTCCTAAAGTTTCAAGACATTTCATTGGATATTCGTGTGTTTTCAAAGACTCATTCTGATTGGTCACGATCTGAATCGACGCTACATGCTTTTTCATCTGGATCTCGATCTGTTGATGTTTGTCGTGTATTTTGCATTAATTTGTCCTGTAAGTAATTATTATTATTGAATAGATTCTAATTTTATATTGCATAATTGTTAGTAAATAGCATTCGTAACAATCCTGTTGATGCTCTTTGTATGACTAGATGTAAAATGGGTAATTTAGTCATTAGAAGTGTATTTACAGGTACAAATGAAGACTAATAAACATTACTTGAAACAATTTATGTTTTATGTACATATAACTGTACATAAATTTAGTTTTTATAATGGTATATTGTATAATTGTTAGTAAAGAGCATTCATAACAATCTGTCCCAACTTCTGGGTTTCCGAAACAGACTCTGACTCTTTGAAAAAAATCTTAGCCGAGTAAAGTAACAGTAAGTCAATAAAGAAATTAAATGAATTGACTAAATGAATTAATTGAAAGAAAACAGAAATTAAAACTTTTAATTTATTTTAACTGATGCCAATGCTTAAAAATAAATTACTGACAAAAAAATAAGAGATAAAATTTAACAAAAAAATAAACACATTTATTATGCTTTTAGCTAATAATTTTATTATGGAAGCAGTCCCGATCATTTTTATCTCATTTGCAGATATAATTCATATTTTTTGAAGCATTTTAAACATTTAATATGTATAAAAAAGGGTTTTAATGTGTTCGATCGAAATTAACGTTATTGAATATAATTCGCCAATAAGACGTTTCAGTTTTTATGGAAAATAGTATATGGCGCCACCTCACATGAAATAATCCCTATTTGTGAGTAATACATGATAGAAGTCATTAGCTATTATATTAATATCTATAAATCTGTTGAAAAGTTTTTTTTATTATAATCGTGACAAATGTTCTTTTACATGTCTGAAGCTTCTAAGAGGAAATGCCGGCAGTACAGTATTGAGTATTTGAAATATGGATTTACGCACTTTCCAACGATCCAATCATTACCTATGTGTTTAATTTGCAAAAAAGTTTTTTCAAATGAAGCCATGAAGCCTTCTAGGCTACAAGAGCATTTGAATGAAATGCATGCTGATAAAAAGAACAAAGAATTATCATATTTTCAAAGACTGGAAAAGAAATATTTAAAACAGCCAACTATATTAAATAAACCTTTTTGCATCATCTTCTAAACAAGAAGATGATGGACTATGAGCATAATATTTCATTGTTAATCGCAAAATCAGGAAAACAACACACAATTGGCAAGGAATTAATCTTGCCGGCAATCAAAGAAGTAATAAAAACCATTCTTCATCATAAGACACCATCAGATATCATCAGGAAATACCTCTGAGTAATAATTCAGTGCAAAGAAGAATAGATGAAATGGCTAAAGACGTTGAAATATCATTATGCGATTACTTGAAGACTTGCAAATTTTCCATTTAACTCGATGAATCAACTCTACCAAATAACGAAGCACTACTCTTATCATACGTACGATTCATAAAAGAAGAAAAAATTTATCAAGAGTTATTATTTGCCAAAAAATTGGAAACTGATACAAAGGGGGAATCGATATTTAATACCATGAGCAAGTTTTTCAAGAGAAAGAAATTCCTTTTCATAATATTTTATCAGCTGCTACTGATGGTGCTCCAGCAATGACGGGGTATCATAAGGGTTTCATAGCGCATTTGAAACAAGCAGTACTAAATGTACTCGCCGTACACTGTGTTATTCATCGTTAGCATTTGGTTGCAAAAAAACTGAATGAACGCCTGCATACATCGCTTGATTACCTTATTAGAGCAGTCAATAAGATTAGAAGCAATTCATTGAGTAACAACTCTGTAGTGAAAATTATGAAGATTATTATCGCTTGCTGCTGTACACAGAAGTTCGTTAGCTCTCAAAAGGTACTTGTCTGAACAGGGGCGGATCCAGAAATATTTTTCGGGTGGGGCGCAAAGCTAGAAAGCCAATTCGCACCTATTTCGGGAAATTTGTGGTCGGAATAGGGCATGCCCTGGAATGAACTAGCAAAATATTGAGAAATCAAAGAAAAATCTGAACGTATTCATATATATATATATTTTAATATTATTTTTCATATTTAAAATAATTTTATTTCTATCTTTTTATATCTCATATATGTTTTAATATCTTTGTTTTTCATATCTCAGGCATGAGTATTTACAAAATAAACTCCATTTCTTTTGTGGCAAATTGGTTTATTACGGCCTCTACATCAACTCAAATATGGGAATAACTATTCATCAGGGCGAATCCTGTGAACCATTCGAGACTTCAGCCAACATTTAAGTCCTCTAAAAGTAAATAAACCTCGCTCTGTTGTGACAATTGACATCTGGAGTATGGTCTTGATCTTATACACTTTAATAAGGCATGGGTAAATATTGCTATCTTCCCTCAATTTCTCCAATACGCCGAGGGCCCCTGACGAAGGAGTTTTACTTTTACAAAACTTTATGGGATGTCCGGGTCTGAATTGTGCAGTGCCATGAGGCGGCATGATACTTTGATAATCCTCCTGAAGTATGATTTAACACCCGTAGACTCTAATTTTAAATGATTTGGAATCATTTGGATCTGAAGACATTTAATAGACACTTCAATGAAAATTTTCTTAAAATCTGAGGATTAATTTGAGCAAAGAACGCAAACAGCCCACTTCCAGTGCACTGTTGATGAGAAGTCTTTCCACTAAATTATTAACTTGGTGCTGTTATCTGCCAGCTAGCCTTGGAATAATTAGTTAGACTCTCAACTCCTGCTTTCTTCTTTCATCGCTAATTCTGCATAAAACTTTTCAGCGTTGGTATGCCTCTCCTTTAGCACTTTGAGCACTTGCAAAATTTTTACAGTGGCTTCGTATGCATCCAAGCTCTTCTTCTGTATAAACTATTGTTGAATGGTTTGATTATAACAATTAAATCACTCAACGAAATACGGCCATTATGAATTCATAATGCGATATACCGCTGAAAAGGAGATTTGCTTTGGTCGCTGTTCCCATACAATGGCATTGTGTTAATTTCACTAAAGCTGTTCTGCAATTAGTAGCATATCAATTTTGAATTGTAGAATTGAGTCGATTCGCTAATCCTAGTGGGTCCAACAGTGTCCGACCAAGGAATAAACCCAAGTGATCACTCAGTAATACATGCTTTTGCAAGGCGTTGAAAAAAGAGATTATTTATTCCGCAGTTTCGAGTGCATTCCTGGTGAAAGGCATGCACATCACAGTAACTAGAAATTGCCAGATTGAGATTAAGGTCATTCCGTATTTCATATACTGGTTAATGTGAAAAATTGAATCCATTGTTGTTATTTGAATTACTTATTTAAGAAACAGCACATGTACGCAAATAGTAAATACAAAAGATAAACAAAATTAATCGACTGAATAGTGACTTACATATCTTACAGAGTTTCAAACGACGCGAGGTCGAAACAGCATTAATCGCTAAAAGCACTTTAAACACAGGGAAGATATTCAAAATAATATCTGCTAGACATATAAATTTAGAATATATTGTTAGCTACGACTCTTTAAAAAGTACGAAAACCCTAAAACAATCTGTTTATTGAGCTGAGCATAATAAAACTTTTTTTAGGATCCTTCCAAATGCCATTTTTTTCACGGTTTTTATCAATAACGGCTGGTGTTAAAAAGACCATTAATATATATTAGTTATTATATATAATATATAACCACTGTTAAAATAATTACACAGTGGTCATAACTAAAGTTTTGAACAGTGGTCACAACTAACGCGGGTAGGTTTTCAGAAATCGAAAATTGTGTGAAATTTTCTCTGAAGTTAGTTCGTATAAATACAAATGAAACCCTATTAGTCGCTTTTACCTGAAAAATATTGATCCCCCCTCAACCAGGTCTCACTGCCACAGAGGCAAATCATTAAATTAGTTCTTCTTAAAATTCCCTCAAATTTGATGTCTCTATCTGTCATTTTAGTTAGCACTTGCGTCTGTTCCGCAGTTTTCCATTGTTTCCGCACGATGTGCATTGAATATTCTCTCATTCAATTGCGTAGTCTCGCATAAGCAATCAACGCCCACCGAAGTCAAGGCATTACCCTCGAACAGTGCGTTGTAGCATATGCAATCTGCCATACGCAACTCTCCGAAGTCAAGACATAATCCAAGATAAGTGCGTTGTAGACATTGGCGAACCCCAGTTTTCCCCTTGGCCTTACTTATGTTGCGTTGTCTGGAGTTCGCACATTTGATCAAGACTTTCCCAGAATCACGACTGCTTAGTATCAACAACCACAAACTCTTTTCAATTAAAAGGGTCGAGTTTGCGCGATTACAAACATTCCAGGATAGAAATTCTTATTACACCCGAAAGATTGAATCTGCAATGTATGCAGGTTTCAGTACTCTATAATTTGTGAGTTTTAGTTTCATGTTCACGGTAATTTCCGTTTCGTTTATTAAACTCCAAAAACTTTTTACTTTCCTACTATATTTAACTTTTAACACAGAGTGCTTTCTGGTTACAAAATCCAGCAAAATCAGGCATAATTCAATAAAGTTTTAATTTTTTAATAATTCGCACAGCTCAATTAGCGATTGCCGCACTTAAAGCACACCTAGTGCATTATTTTAGAAAATTCGTCTTGCCCTTTGTGTGTGATAGCATCGCTAAGCTATCATCGAATATTTCTGAATTTTTTATCATTATTCAACCAAATATATTTCATTTGTGGAAAATAAAAAGCTCCTACTGTGATCAAGCCACGACATCCTTCCTAGATTTTTTTAATTTCTAGATACATCATTGAATCAAGATCAGCTTATATTTTCTACTTTGGATTGTGTTGTCGTATTTCATAAACGTATTTCATTTCTGTAATTTTTTTATTTATTTCTTATGCTTTTATTTTTCTAATAATTTTACATTTTGATTTTTTTTTTATTCTGCATTGAAATCCTATTCTCGGGGAGGGCGTGTGCCCCCTGCGCCCCCCCCCTGGATCCGCCCTTGTGTCTGAATCGTTTTTACAATCTATTTGACTCAGTACTAGATTTCCTTGAAAACAGAGACGAAAAACTGTGCGCAAACCTGATTACATCCAAAAATGACATCGCTTATTTGACAGCCCTGTTTAAAATATTTAATGAAGTAAATTTACAATTGCAAGGTGATGAGTTGAATTTAATTAAAAAAAAAACGTCACAGCTGCTTTTGTGGAGAAACTTCTTCTGTTCAAACAAAATTTAGGTAGAGGTGATATAGCCACTTTCCCACATTATCAGTAGTCTCTGCAAAACAGGAAGATTTACTTAACTTACTGCCAACACTTGGTCGTTCTTTATGCTGATTTTAAGGAGCGATTCCAGGATATTTTGGCATGAATATACTGAGCTGGGTTTTAGATCATTTTGCAAATGCAGATGCAGCAGAATCATCAAATTTAGAAGAGGAATTTGTAGAACTCACAACTAACGAAGAACTAAAGGTAAAATTCAGAAATGGATACCAAGAGTTCTGACTTCAAAAATCAATACCAGCACTCTACCCTGGATTGTGGGAAACAGTACAGAAATTTTTAATTGAATTTCCTTCATCGTATTTAGTTGAGCGTGAGTTCAGTGCAGTAGCAAATTTACATTCTAAGAAAATGAACAAACTGCAGACCACTGAGCATGACAATTTGCGACTGATGTTGATAAAATTGGAACCCGACATTACCAAATTGATAAAACTCCACCAGCCTCAACCATCTTATTAATTTTTTTATTACTATTTTTGTGTTATTTTTAAATTTTTAATAAACAATATTCTACTTTTGATGGTCTTTTTAATTTCTACTCTGTGATTCTTAATAAATAGATAATGTGCAACAATATTTTAATATTTGGTATAACTATTATGGGAGAGAGGGCGTTGAAATTTTTTTTTCTTGCTTAGGAGACTGTGGTCCAGAAAAGGTTGGGAACCTCTGCTCTAGGCCATCTGCTGCCCGCTTGCTGTTGAAATCTGCCATTCCGGACCCGTTCCTGCCAACATTGTCTAATTGCTACCTGGCTGCTACCCAAATACCGAGTGATTCGTTGGTGTGCTCATCCAGCCTTATACAGTCTGACCGCACACCCTCTTAACTCCTTCATATGCTCATAATGGCCACGAATTCGCCGGTGAGGCATTGTTACAATCAAGGTACGTAAACGCAATTGAAATCCACTGCACATTTTGTTCCTGAAACTGAGGCCTGCTCCTTATATACACCACCATGGTGCTGTTAAGCCAAGATTTTTTATTCTAAATTTAATTAATGGTTCAAAATTTGATAATAGCTTAAAATTCGTTATTTTTCCCTTTCCCTTCAAAATTTATTTGTTGTTTTTGAATATTTCGGCGATTTATTCCACTTTTAACGTAATTTGTTAACTTTTTCCTTGTTTTCATTATTCAAAATTATATGCAATGCATCTTAAAACGTTAAAATATCTTTTGTTAATCTTTCGGCTTCTCGCTCTCGGGTTTTAATTTCACGTCACTTCATTCACGAGAGTGAGAAAAAAGAATGCATTTTTAGGCAAAATTTGGCCTTCACGGCTTATGCTTACATCTGCTAGAGGGGTGCCAAACATCCGGTGGGGTTGCTGTATGGCGGGTTGCCATTTGGCGGAAGTTATCCGTTTAATGGTTCTTGGCATAACAGCATTTTATTTCTACAGTATATGCGTGAGCGCTCGGCGTGAAGCGCAGGTTTTCACTCGCCAAGTTTGGCGTCTCCTGGGAGGCAAGCGTGTTGCCGGGGATTGTGAGTCCTGGCTGGCATTGGAGAAGGTGGTCTTTTTTTTGCTCTTAAAAACTGCGGTCCGGACCCCGAGCAAGGGGACCCGTGACTCGCGGTCACTGAAAACATGATTTAAATTATTCCTCTGTTCAAGAGTAGTAGAGGTGATGCCGAGTTTCTGACACCCTACAAGTGCCCTCTTTGTGTGTCCCGTTTCATCAAGTTTCGTAACCGACAGGTGTGCTACCCAAGAGTGGTACAACCCAGTTTTATTATGTCTGCATTGTACATGGTACAACCTGCACAATTTTTAAATGTGCTCTCCTTCAATGTTGTGAGATCGCCACTGGTCTTCCTCGGCCATCACTGGCTGTACACCACATAAGCCTTTGTTGCCGATTCACCTATTTTTGGATCCAGTGCTGACATCTATTTCGCCAATGAAAGTGTCAAGTGCCATCAATTGTTTCGCAAAAGGAAATCATCAGCATGTGCCATGGCGGTTCTGCTTTGTCTCGAATTTGGGAGGTGTGGTTTCACAATCTACTCATCAATAACTTCTAACGTGCAATCAGCAAGTGTTAGTGTTGCGCTCATCAGTTTCTCCAAAGTGCGTTTTTGGTTTTCGTGTTTTACTTGTGAACTTCATAATCACCTTTGTTCGGTGATGTTGCACCCTCTTAGAGCACCCTCTTAGCTCTATGTGAGCACCCTCTTAGATTGAAATTCAAATAAGGAAAATTAATTTTACTTAACACCCTCTTTGGTTTACATATATGGAATTTATTACTTGAAATTTTAGTGGTGTTTGTTTTTCGTTATTTTTAAGTTTTAACTTTTGGTGGTGGACAGCACAGGCAGACCAAACTCTGGTCTTTAGACCAGAGTGGATTGATTCCTGGGTTTTATTTTTAAAATTATTGATGAATATTCAAAGTGTTAATTGAATCTTATTTTAATTGAAGTTAATTTTAATTATCCCTTTTGCAATGTACTAACCACTAAAATAGCTGAGTAAGAGTTTTATAAAATCTAACTTGTTTATGTTTGAAAGCACTTAAGTAATTGTTGTCAATAAAAGTTAATTTTTAATTTAATAATGGTTGTCTTTCTTTAGTTGTTGTTGGCTGTGCTATTTATTTATTTAAAGGTAAGTGGAGTAAATGTTAGATGTTGAAATGTTTTTAAAAGTGTAACATAGTTGAGCACAGACCAAGCTGTAAGTAATAAATAAAGAGGTAAAGAAACAAATAATAATTATAAAAGTAAACTTTATTTAAAAATCTATACGATCAGGCCTAATTGGAAATATATAAATAAAATCAATAAATAACTTAAATATAGTAAATTAGAAACATAAATATAAAAATATAATTAAGTAAATTTAATGATTAAATATTAATATAATAACTTAGAAATAGTAATCTTGGAAAAATAAAAATAAACTATATAAAATAAATATAACTTATAAATAATAAATGAGTATTAATTGTAAAAGGAAGGATCCCTTCTCAACAGTGCTCAGTTTCAATGCACTATAATTCTGACTATTCATTCATTGGCTGAGAATTTTTTATCATTTGCATATTCGGTCGAAAGGTGTTTGCATGTAAAGTTTCATTACTATCGGATTATTTTGCGAGGTGCGTCAATTTTTTTGTCTTAGAGTGTATATGTTATAAATTTCATGATTATAGTGGATTGGCCAGACATTATTTTCAAAGACAGCCCCCAAAATTATTCTTGAGATCTTTTGTTCAAAAATTAGTAAATTGCTTTCAGTAGATTTATTGAGTGATCAGCTCTCGCTGCCATATAATACTATACTATGGGTCGAACGTTAATTTTGGTGGTATAGTTAAGTAGTTATGCTTTAGATTGACTTTTTAGGCTATAATAACATCTGTGTGCTATTATCAAATGATTATTAATTTCAGTTCTGATTTCATTTTTAATGGTTATTATTGTCCCAAGGTATTTGAACTGTGTGACTCTCTAAAAGAATATTCATTCACCTGCAGAGGCAGAGTGTCAATAATTCCCTTGGTTATCTCTATGAATTTTGTCTCCTTTTTGTTAATAGTTAATTCTATACTGCAGACTCAAAAGCCATAAAAGCCTTGAAAACACATTTCCAGGATCTGTTAATAATGTCAAAATTGTAGGCCTAAGCAAAAATCTGCAGTGATCTGTGTAAAATGGTTCCCATTGTTGTAACACCTGAATCTCTGATGATCTATTCCAGGGTGATGTTAAATAGTGAGCACACAAGGGCATCACCCTGTCTTAGGCCTCTAATTCATTCTGAATTTTGATCTTGCATTTGACTCTTCAGAGTGTTGCTCTAACCAAAGTGATTAATTTTGCAGGGATTCCCAATTCTTCTGCATTAAACAACTTATCTCTCTTGATGCTATCATATGCTATTTCAATTTTATATTCTTTGGTTTCCTCTAGAATTTGTTGTAAGGCATGGATTTGGTCCATAGTTGATTTTCCCCTCTGAAGTCCAGACTAGTAACTTCCTATTTTGTTACATGTGATATAAGCCTATTTACAGTACATAGAATATTTCAAATACGGTACTCAATAAGGTGATCAACCTGTAATTACCACATTTCAGCTTGTCTCCCTTCTTAAAAATGGGAAAAATAGAATCATCGCTCATTCAATGGGCATTCTCTCTAATGCTCAGGCATTACAAATGATATCATGAATGGTTCTGTCAGTTTTGTTTCATTAATATTTAGGAGTTTGGTATTTATATCATCTAGTACCGCAGCTCTGTTGCAGTTAAATTTCTTTATAATTTGATCAATTTTATCTAGTGTAGGTGGATTATGTCAGTCTGGCAATTGTCTACCTGAGGTGATGGCAAAAAATTTTCTCTACATCTGGAGTGTCTCTACCTTCAAGTAAGTTCCTAAAGTGTTTTCTTCACCTCTCCAGAACTTCACTTTTTTCACTAGAGAATTCAACATCCATTTTCCTACAGGTAATTACTCGAGTTGAACTCACTTCTTACATAGTTAACTAACTGATAGTACTTTCTTGATTCTTTGTGATTTAAGGGTTTCAATTTCTTTTAAAAAAATGTTCAAATACTCATTGGTTCTTCTGAACCCAATGGCATCACTTGACATTTATCAAAGCCCCTCTCAGCCCCTTTGGCCTGGGACACCCAAATTTATTGTATTTGACCTAAAAGTTCATGTTGTTGTAAACTCCGGCGCCAGCTAGACTAAAACCTTTGTTAGCCATTCTATGCACCATAAATATTGCAATAAAAATGCCTCATGTGAGGACATATTCTAGCCTCACATATCTCCCCACAGACAGAAAAAAAGAAAGATTTTAAACCATCAGAGTTCGAAACCAAAGTTCGATGCACTTGAAACTCTGTAATTGGCATTTTTCACTTTCTTTTGGACAACGTCCGTCCAGAAAAAGTTCAACAGTCTTGCTGTAACAGAAAAGTTTTTTGCACACATAATATACACAAAATAAACATAAGTTACGTACTCATGAACTTTACCAGGTCCAGCTTTCAATTGAATCTAAATTAAATTTAGAGTAGTTAAAAAGATTTTTAAACATATGCACATTCACTTTGAAATGTCACAGACTACTATCTTCTTTTATATTTTTAACATCATTACACACTTTTTTTTTTTTTACAAATTACACATTATTATTTTTTGAACACAATTCTTTACATACTTTATCAAATATTTTTTTATAATTGATAACTTTATCACATATATAACATTTTTGCTGAACCTTGATGCTTGTACATACTTATTAATACAATCACATATTTTTTTTTTACATCAGCCATTCAAATATATATACTTTTAACATAATTCTTGTAAATCCCCTTGCATTTGCATATGGGATGACATCTTCCCTTTAAAAAAAATTTTTCTTTCTTACAACGCTTTGTATGTAAACAAACCAACAAACCCTTGCGCTTGATGACAGCAATTGATTGATGTCTTCAACAAGATCATTAGAAGAAACCCTTCTACTTTAAAGCTACGATACCGGAAGTGAGAAGCCGTAAGCGTTCAAAACACCTTTCCGAAACTCGGACACTCGGTAATGATTTCTTTTCCATTTTAAACGTTTTTTGAATGGTGATTAGCAGTAACGCATTTCCTCAACTCAACTTACTCTTCCCAAATGACAAAGCAGTTCGAAGAGGACAACGTGCAGCGTGGACTTTCTTCTCGCGCTCTTCAAACTTGTAACCAAGTATTGTAAAACTTTTATTTATCCACTCGACGTGTTCTATAAACGTTGACTTATTCTTTTTAAATATATATACCTCCTCATTATTTAATTATCAATTAATTTATATCTGCTAATCAACTTTTATACTTAAATGCTCAGATGGGCTTGCACATTATATTAGCATTGCATAGCTCGCTTATTTTTTTTTAAAACTCAAACTAAACAGCCCCTTATTTAAATATTATTCAGATGGTTTCTTGAGGTGACTTGTCTCAATTTAACAAAGTCATCTTAATGTTACCTCCTTCTACTGCATGTATACCCTTTTTATACTGACTTCATGTAAAATTTAACATTTTCGAAAATCATTTTACTGTATTATTTATTATTTAAATTTCCCCTTTCCATTTGATGTTGAGATTATTTAATTTAATTAATAACTCTTATTTAATTTTGTTTTCTCTATACCTTCCATGTGACTTTAAAATTAAGAATTATTTTTGAAATTTTGAAATTTAATTTTAAACTTCTAAAGTTTTTGATACAGTTTGTTTAAATTTTATTTATTTTAACTCCTTACTTAACACGTTCATAACTTTTACATTTTATATAAAATTTTATAAAATTATGTTATTATTTTTTTTTTTTTTTAAACACATTCAAGCCTTTATTTTCTTGTTTGAAAATCCTTTATTTACTTAATTGAAAAATTTTATTTTTAACGCAATGAGTTCCGTTAATTTTCTACTTACTGGAAAATTTATTACTGTATTTATTTATTTTTTTATTTTTAAACGCGGATTTATTTACTCACCGTACCTACCAAATTTATCATATTTATGTATTTATTTTTATTTTAATCCTTATGACTTTGAATACCTGACATTTATAACCATTTATATTCGCGATTGTTCACCATTCTATCACCTTATTATTACTTAATTCATTACCTATTTTGACATCTATTAACTGCGGCTAACCCCTTTATTGCCGTAATACATATTACCATTTATTTATTTACTTATATGACATTTCTTGCATCAAAATTCATTTTTATTTATAATAACATTTCTCAACACCTAATTCAGAATATCCTTTTCACATAATTTAATATTTACAAATACCTAATCACCATTTATGACATTACCAACAGAGTATATATATATATATATATATATATATATATATTTACGTAGATTGCTGTTTGTTTACAAACAGTTTTCAATTGCTACAGTATCTCGTCGATAACTTTACTGTTTTTATTTACATTCCCCACTGACATCTGAGTGCCCTATTATTTAACATATTTATTTATTCATTCCGTATTTATTTATATTTATTATATATTTCACATTTATTTCTTATCGTACAATTTTCCTCAACAATAGCTACATCTTATTTTCATTATCATATTTATTTACATTTTATTTTCATATCCAAATTTATTTATACACACATGATTATCGTAACCTTTCCTTACGTTGTAAATGAACAACAACAATGCTTTATTTCGTACTCAAAAATTTTCAATTAATTTTTTATTTCAACCTCTTTTTACACCTTCTGTGAATTTATTCATTTATTCACTAAACAAAATTTTAACTAAATTTAATTCATTTATCCTATCACTTTAGGATTAATTTAGTTATTTAAATTGCTTGTACAATTTATATATTCATCAAACATTTATTTATCTAATCATTTTCAATGCATTTTTCACATTTGAACATTCCTACACGAGATATCGTGTCCTCGATTGCTTTATTGCAAAGGGCGATTTACAGCTACTTTTACTGTTCATAATTTAACATTTTAAATTCAAATTGATTTAAAATTTTCAATTATTTATGCCTTTGTTTACTTTTTTGACATCAAATTTATATCGTCTATGACTAATCTCTAACCTTCTCATTTTCAGCTCCCTACTTATTTTTTTACTTTACTTAAATCTGTCATTCAATTTTTAAGCTTCAAGACTCTTTTGAAATTGAAAGACTCATCATTTTCCTGCCTTTCCTTGAAAACAAATTGAAGTGAAGCGCTACATCTTATTTTGAAAAAATGAAGCACCCGACTGGACTGGCTTTCCAACAACCTTGTCCTTGCCTGTATTTGTTTACAGACCTTTCATCTACCCAATTAGGTAACATATTTGATTTTACCTTTCATTTTTGTAGATTTTATGTGCATAAATTAATCTCTGCATAATTTTCTTATCACATGTCATATTTTGATTTAACATTATATTATGATATAATATTATTTTTGAACAAGAACCATTTGTACACTTATTATCAATTTTTGTAACATTCATACCATGTTCATTTTTAAACCATTCCATGATTATTCATTTTTTAGTTAGAAATTCATACAATTTTCATTCTTAAACAATTCTTTCATTATTGCTTTTTTTTTTTTTTTTAATATCCTTCTTCCCATAAATTGGAATTTACAAAACTCTCGGTCTCAAGAAATATCTTGAACTCTGCTTGTCCGCATGCTTTGTAGGTGTTATCAGTTATATCAATTTGATCTTTACTATAATTTCCTTTACTTCTTCATTTTCATTTGAATTTTCTTTACTTTCATTGCGTAAATACTCCTTTCTTTCACTTGCCACAAAGCATTTATTAATATGTATTGTTATAATTTTGGCGGCACAATTATCTTTTTCTCTTATCATAATATTATTATTCTTTATTTTTTTTATCACTCTATATGGTCCTGTAAATTTGTCGCTTAACATGGGTGGTTTAATCAGTTTTTTTAAGAAAACTGTATTGCCGACCTCTATATCTTTCATACGGACAACCGTATACCTTCGTGCTTGTTTTTCAGCAGCAGTTCTTTGTAAGGTTGCAGTATCTTTCATTATCTCATTGAAAAATTTCAGGTTCTGTTTAACATATTCTGTATAGTTGTTTCTATTTTCCAACTCCAAACTCATTTTGCTAATATCACTGTCTTCACTTTTATTTTGAATATTATCTCCTGGCAATTGTAGGTCCCTTAAAAAAAACAAAAATGCTGGTTTGTACCCCGTAGTCTTGTTTTTTGTATTGTTCACATAAAGTTTGAACCACTTTAGGGATTCGTCCCAATCAAAGGTTTTGTTTGCAATGCAAATCATGGACTCCTTCATTAAATGATGCGCCCGTTCCAATCTTCCTAATGAGGATGGCTTTGCCACACTGTTATAATGTCTTTCTATATTTAGGCTGTCTGTAAATTCAATGTATTCCTTACTTTTAAATTGACTTCCATTATTCTATTGTCCTCTGAAATTTGAATATTTTCCTTAGTATGACTTTTAGTTGTATTTTGACCACCTTCAAAATTGGCATTTTGACTAACCAGAACATCCGTTATTTTATTTTCCAAAATATCCCTTATTTTAATTTCAAGTAATTTTTGAGTATCTGCACTATCGTGACTTTGACTTTCATTCTGTATTTCCTGACCCTTAAGAATTTCATTCTGATTTTCTTGAAAATTAACAATTTGAGTATTTTTATCATTATGATTTTGATTTTGACTTTGCATTTCTTCAAATCTTTTACTTTCATTTGCATTATGTACCCATTGAATTTTAACATTTTCATTTTGCATAATTTCATGATCATTATTTTCAAAATTGTTATCATCCTGTTGATTTTGCATAATTTTGATATTCGTATTTTCGCTTCCATGCTGAATATTCTCATTCATATTTTGAACATTTTCAATATGTACACTTTGTACAGTATAACATTTTTTTGATTGAATCTCAATTATTTCACCGTTACCGTTATATTTATTTTCACTTTGTAACTTTTGTGCAATATGACATTTTTTTGCATGAATATCATCGATTTCACTGTCCATATCATATTTTTCCATCAATTCTTCCGCACTTTGTACATTTTGTTCGATATAACATTGGGTAGTGTGAATTTTAATTGGTTCATCTTTCATGTTATATTTATTTCTAATGGTCAATATATTTGCTTTTCCAACTTCAATTATTCGAAACGGTCCCTGAAATCTATCTTGAAACATATTTGGTTTATTTTCCTCTTTCAAAAATACGATATCTCCGATTTGCATTTCTTCATTAGTAATTGTTTTGAAATTTTTAATCACTCCTACTCGCATATTTTTATTTAACGTAATTTTAACCTTCTTTTGATTACTAATTACAATATGAATTTTGTTATTTTTTATTTCAGTTCGAATTGCACCAAATGGAAAGAGTAATTTTGCGTGTTTTGTGGGGATAAAGATAACCTCCTTATCCGGAATTTCCTGACTTATGTCGAATTGTTCTGGAATCAACTGACCTTGTTGCAAAGCTATCCTGCGTGTGAGCGTGACATAGACTTCGTCGTCAAGATTTGACTCTTCATTACCACATGTTTTTTAGCAAAATCACTAACCTTTCCATTTTCAGGAAAATTGGCCTCATCGACCTGTGCAATTTTTTTACTGTCATAATACTCATTTTTATTATTTCCATTAAATTCAAATATGCTTTTAACTTCATCATGTGTGACAATTGGATTTTTCGACTTCGTAACAATTTTAAAATTATTTTCTGTATCAATATTTTTATTATTTTCATTATTTGAACAAGTATAGTCATTAACATGGCTACCTTTAATATTTTGTGAATCAATTTGCAAAACTTTACAACTAGTTCCCTTAATTTTATCAAACTTTTTATTCTCGATCTGAGTCGATTTTGAGTTAACTTCAATTTTGTGCTCATCATTTAAATTTATTTTTGCCTTGTACGCCTCATTTTCATTTTTATTAATTTCTTTAACTCCTGTTTTTCCTTAATTTTCTTTTTATTGATATTTGCTTCACTTTTTAGACTTTTGATGAAATGGGCATCGAAGCGGACCCATCCGGGCCGGGCCAACGACTCTACAATAGAATCAAGAATCACATATCTCGGGCAAGGAACATGGGTGAATTTTTGCATGCTTTCAATATTATTTATATTTTTATTGTTAATTTGACTTTCATTTTCATTATATTGCTTTGATTTAACTTTGGGACCTGGGCTTCGCGTGCGAACCTCCCTTTTATCATTTTGTATTTCATTTGCGTTTTCATTAAAATTCAATACCTCATTTCGGGTTTGCGATTTACCTCTTCTAGATTGGGACTTTGGTCTATTTATTAAATTTTGACTTGGCCAAAGCCCCTCGCTCAGTTTAAAGACCCGCGGTTTTGACTACTTTCTTGTCCGTGAACACTTTCTTTTGCAAAAGTTTGGGTATTTGACCGACTATTATTTCGTTCTCTGAATCCGCTATTTTGCGTGTTACGAAAACCATTTCTTTGCCCATTTCTTATATTTTGACTCCCATATTTATTTTCCCCATAATTTTGTCCGTTTTGATTATGCCAACACGTAGAAAAATAATGACCTCTTTTCCCGCATCCTATGCAATATACATTTCCATTTTGTGATTTTTCCTGTATTCCCCGTTGATTACCATTAACTTTTCTAGCATTATTCTCCTTGCGATAAACTACATTGATTTCCGAACGGTCACACTCCTCCTCCATAATTTTCTGCGAATTCAACTGCTTTGTCAAAATTAGTAATATTTATTTTTTTAATTTCAAATGCAAGATCTCCTCTTAAAGTTTCTAAAAATTTAGCTAACATTAAATTATTTTTAATTTCAAACATTTCATTAGTTGAGTTATTTCCTACAAAATCATTTGTTGCATTAGAAATATTTAACGCTAGCTCAGCAACTTTCATGCCTGGCGTCATTCTAATTTTATTTAAATTTATTTGCTTTTGAAGCATAGTTACAGATGGCTTAAATTGTTTAATCAAAATTTGTTTAACTTCTCCCATGTTGTTTGCATTCTGCAATGCCCTTTTTTTTGTCAGAAATTCTAACGCTTTTTCCTTCAATCTAGTTTTCAAAATGATAACTTTATTCTCTTCTGACCATTCGGCCATTCTTGCAATATTTTCGAACTGCGTAAAAAAAAACTCAATGTCCTCATTTTCTTTTCCATTAAACAGAGGTAACAGATTTATTAAATTAAAGTTTTCCCTTTCTTACTCTCTGATTTTCACTTCTTTCTATTTGTGACCTATCGGGAGACATTTGACGTCTCGAATTTCTAGTATTCCTTTGAGGCATTTAACACAAAATTATCCCTTCCAAAATTTTCTAACTTAATCTAAATACATGAATACACTTAAAAAATACTGGACATAAAATACTTCATGCAACAAAATATTCTTAACTAATCATAAATTTTTCACACACTATTTTCAATTATAATATATTCAAAAAAAAAATTTTCATTTTCAAAGTGATTGTGCATATTTTTTTTTTACCAATGCAAAATATCTGGTCAACATATGCTCCTCCAAAATTTTCATTCATTTCTTTATTTAAATTATTTTTATTCACCTCAGTATTATTCATTAAAATTTTCCTTTAAATTTATGACTTACACAAAAGCGTCACGGTAACCAAATGTGGCACGAAGATAGATTTGATTAAGTTTTTAAGATTATATTAATACTAATTGTTTATTAATCATTAAAAACATGGCCGTTGATCTCATAAAGTGGAATTAACATTTTAAACGTACATTGCTCGCTGTTGTGCCGCAATAACCCTCCAATTATTTTTAGCTTTTGTGTAAGTCCTGAAAAGAATTCATTAATCATTATAAAAAGACTAGCCCCTATTTAACTTTAACAATATAATTTATTTACAACATCAATTTATCACTAACAACAATTTATCATAACTATCAACAATCATTTAATTACTCTAGTAATGGGAGATATGTGACCAGCAAAATTAGATTTCGATAATGTCTATGACCTGGGGAAATGAGCACATACCTTACAGTTTAATCTTCGGCTCATCACGCTGAGGCTTGCATCCGTCTTATTGCTGACCGTACGGCCATAACTCTTTCGTGTGTGGCTTGCATCTCGTACTTATAGTCAACTGCAACCTCTTTCGTATGAGTATCTGCTCCCAACTCCTTTCGTATCCGTCCAACTGCTACAACATTTCGCATCCGACTTACTTCTGCAACATTTTGTATAAGAGACACTTCTACGACATTTTGTATCCGAGTGACTTGTGGTTCCTTCGGCAGGGGGGGGGGAGGGGGGAGGTAGCTCCGCCCTTCTTCCCCTTGGTGCTCATTGGTTCTTCTGAACCCAATGGCATCACTTGACATTTATCAAAGCCCCACTCAGCCCCTTTGGCCTGGGACACCCAAATTTATTGTATTTTACCTAAAAGTTCACGTTGTTGTAAACTCCGGTGCCAGCTAGACTAAAACCTTTGTTAGCCGTTCTATGCACCATAAATATTGCAATAAAAATGCCTCATGTGAGGACATATTCTGGCCTCACAGTATCAAGAACTTTTTCTTATGCATTAGTTAAATGCATGGTGTCCAATTCGTGTATCATTACTGCAAATGTCGCTAGCCAATGCAACTCATTTAGTGGATGCCAGATATAACCACTGCTAGTAGTGAAAGGGTCAAAGGAATTTCAAGCTTCTCCTGTTGTGGTTGTATTTTTTCTTTTCTGGTATTTGAAGTTAAAACTCTCAAGTCTTCTGGGTTTTTTTTTTATTTAGGGGTCTATATGCTGTAGAATCTGGAGCCTTGTGTCTCACCAGTGTCGTAAAGGAATGACTTCTGTCTTAGCAATAAGTTATTTTCTAAAGCATCATTTTGAGAACTACATTAATTTATTTTATTTAAATGCTTCTTACTCTACTTTTTTGTCATCTTTGCACAATCTCTTTTTGTGTACTAGAAGGCTGCGCTCCTGCTCACTATGCTTCGCACCCCCATAGCTCTGTTCCCAACTCGGGAGGCTCTGCCTCCTACTCACTCGCATCCGTAGAGCTCACTTCACAAGCTATTTCAAGCCAAACTAATATTTACATCCAAAAAGCATTACCCTTATTATTTCTCTACATATGTACAAAATTCCATACTTTTGTATTCTATAGTTTTTGCGGTATGAGATAGAGAAGCTTGAGAGACATGTCGATACGGAAGAACATTTTTCACTTCAGAAGTACATAAAAAGTAGAATAACTTATAAACTAAATTGAAATTTAAAAAAGAGCTTTGTCCTGCAAAAATTCAACTATGTAGGTATATGCTTATAAAAATT
This sequence comes from Amaurobius ferox, assembly GCA_951213105.1. Lineage (NCBI taxonomy): Eukaryota > Metazoa > Arthropoda > Arachnida > Araneae > Amaurobiidae > Amaurobius > Amaurobius ferox. The sequence goes on from OX578133.1 coordinate 45,627,691, forward strand.
GGTGGTATTGCTATTGTTAGTCTGTCCAGGATGCAAACTTGCAGCTTAAATATTTTGTCTTTGACTTTGGGATTAAGTATATCTTAAACTAAAGTTCAAATTAAAAAAACTGTTTATTTCAACATATTCCTCAAATTGTTTTCTACGCTGTAGTTTTTGCGGTAGGTATAAAGCAGAGAAACTCAAGGAATGAAATTTTTATCAAACAGTGGCAGCAGTAGCGGCTACTTTGTTTTTAATATATAAAGATAACATGTGAGAATTATAAACATTTTAGACATTACAAACTGATTGCATAATAGGAAAATGTTTTCACAATTAAATGAAATATATCAAGCATTGCACACAAATGCAGTTTTTCATGATGATGCTGAAAATATTCTTCCATTTATTTAATAATGTATTTGAAAAATAGCTTTTCTGTATAAAACACAAAATAATTACAAACATTTCAGTTGATGAAAATAGATTGCATAAGTGAAAAACATTTTCGCAATTAAACAAAATATACTGAGGATCACATCCAAATACAATTTTTCATGATACTGCTTCAAAATGGCCTTTCATATCATTAAAATAATATGTTTGAAAAATAGCTTTTTGTATGCAATATGTAAAAATTATAAATTTTAGTTGATGCAAGCAAATTGCAAAAGTGACAGTAAGATACTCATTGATCCTCTTTTGTGATACAGTGACTCTGCTTATGAGCACCAATTTCGCAATTACGGGGAAATGGATTTGCAGAAATGGGAAAACTCTGATCCTAAATACTTAAAATTCGTGACTTTAATTCCAATGTTGTGACATTTGTAGTTAATTTCCAGACTTTCTTTTTTCTGAGGGGGGGGGGGGGGGGGACTTTTGTGACCTTTATACATAAGCATATATTCTTGCTCTCAGAAAGAAGAAAATTCCGTGGTTAAAAAGCGGAAGTACTCAAAAACAAACACAAAAAAGCAGCAATGCATAGATATGTGAAAGAATCTCATGCCTGATAACAGTATGTAAACATTTTAACTAAGAATAAAGTTATTACACTGATAATTTTTTATAAATATTTACACAATTTTACATTCCTTACACCTTTCTGGTAGGTCAGACAGTCTGGGTCTCAACAACAACAATTTTACATGCACAGATGTCATCTAAAACATCTGTTAGTGAATTTAACTGCAACTTCACATTTGGCGAGGACCCAGAAGGCGGAGGACTGACTTCATACTCATGAAAACACCCATGCCTTACTCGGGATTCAAACCCCAGCCCACTAGACAGCAGTCGGAGATGGTATCCACTTCACCGCCTGGGAGGCAACACAGCACATAGTAGAATGCTGCATCACAGGTCGAATTGGCTGTGACGTCACACAGCCTATTTGACCTGTGATGCAACAGTACATGGTAAAATGCTGCATCACAGGTCAAACAGGCCGTGTGACGTCACAGCCAATCACGGGGCCGTTTTGCGTTTGAGTAGATTTTGCGCTTTTTTATGTCTTGATATTTAAATAAATAATTATTTTAAGAAATTTTCGCTTGGATATTTGAAATCAGAAAAAAATTCTCTATAAATATCAATTGGTTTTAAGATCTTTTTAAAAAAAATCGGAATTGTCAATTGAATAAAATTTGGTGCGATTATTTCAGGATGGTCAGACTATATTTTACAAACCTATAATTTTTCAAACAACTTTTGTGAAAATTGAAATAAATAAATTATATAAATGTGTGTGTATATATATGTATATATATATATGTACGTATATATGTATATACACTGTACGTATATACACTGTACGTACGTACACTGTGTACGTATATATGTACATACATCCAAAATGCAACACCATAAAGGAAGCATCCAATAAGCATGAAATTTGCACCATACGTAGACCTTGATAGGGAATACAAATGATTAGAATTTTAGCTCATATGCAAATCATGTGTGCCAGTAGCGCCACCTACAAGAGCAATATAAGGGGAGAAGGGAAGGCTGTTTTTAAGTACAGGAATGTTGTTTTCACCCTGTATTTTTGTGTGAGAAGCTTCAGTATGCCTTGTCGAAGAATACGGCGGTCATTTCAGCACGTTTCTGAGTTTGACAGAGGAAGAATTGTGGCTTATAAAGATTGCGGATTACCCTTCCGAGAAATCGGTGCTCGTGTTGGATGAAATCAAGCCACAGTGATGTGAATATGGAATCAGTGGATGCAGGAGGGACCCACCAACCGACAGGAACGATTGCACCAGCCTCGACGCACCACCGAACGTGAGGACAGGCATATTGTGCACATGGCAATGATGGATCACATTGCAACATCAACAACCCTAGCTCAAGAATTAAGGTCTGTTTCACAACAATCTGTGTGAGCACGTACCATTCGACGTCGTCTGCAGCAACGGACAATTTCAGCAAGGCGTTCATTGCTGCGATTACCTTTGACTCCAGACTATAGGCGTATGCGGCTGCAATGGTGCGTTGAACACCGGATATGGACAAACGAATGGCACGGCATTGTGTTTTCAGACGAATCATGATTCTGTGTACAACACGACGATGGTCGTATCCGGGTTTGGCGGCACCGTGGCGAGAGAGTGCATAACTCTTGCATTATGCATCGCCATACCGGTCCTTCACCTGGCATTGGATTTTACTCCCGCACCCCCCTAATAGGCATTGCCGGTACATTCAACAGCCACCACTATATTTCTGAAGTTTTGGAGCCTGTTGTCTTACCTTACTTTCAAGGCTTGCCTGCTGCCAAGTTTCAACAGGACAATGCGAGACCACACGTGGCACATATCGTTCAGCATTTCTTCAATGCCCACCAAGTTTCACTGCTTCCTTGGCCCGCCCATTCTCCAGATCTGTCACCCATTGAAAACGTCTGGTCGATGATTGGCAAACGACTGGCCCAGCAAACACCACCAGCTGCTACGACAGATGAAGTTTGGCAACACGTGGAAGCAGTATGGACTGACATACCCCAAGAACACATCCAAAGTCTCTTTCTTTCAATGCCGAGGCACGTAGCAGCAGTTATTGTCAGCCATGGCGGCTGCACAAAATACTGATTTCTTCATGTTCCGCAAGTCGAACGGGGCTGTATTTTCAATCAATTCATCCTTTTACTTTATGTTCTTTGTCCAATAACTTTGGCTTTGATATCTCTTGTCTTTCATGGTGTTGCATTTTGGATGGCCAGCAGTGCATGTATATATATATATATGTATATATATGTATGTATATATGTATATATATGTATATATATGTATGTATATATGTATGTATATATGTATATATATATGTATATATGTATATATATATGTATATATATATATGTATATATATATATATATATATATGTATATATATGTATATATATATATGTATATCTGTATATATATATGTATATATATCTATAATGATGGATTTACTTAAACTAAAAGCCAGTACATTAAACATAGTATTGAAACCCTCTACCCGGAAGAAAACTACTACAGCAGAGCCTTTTGTTACAACCTACAAAAATAAAAATGATGATGAATTACCAATCAAGACATATATAAAAAACTTGGCACATCTCTTACCAATACCTAACATCGAAGTAAAGCTGATTTATAAATTTGTACAACTGCAAACCAATGGTAGAAAAATATTTAATTATAATCGCATGAGTAGAAACATCAATGTATATCAAAGTGAAGTGTGTAATTGTCAAAACAGCCCTTATATAGATACCCATCATGAGCACATTATCACTGGAAACCTGGATCTATTAGATAATCGGAAGTTAAAATCTATGCTTCAACTTGGTATGAAATTTCGAATACAAGATTTCACAAATATTAAAAAGGACTTTGAACAAGATTTGAAGAAATTTACATATAAACTCGCCGTAAAATACAGCATGCCAATACAAGCTTTCAAAGAATGGCAATACAACCTTACCAAAATGTTCAATCTCCACTACAAAACAGTGTATAAAAAAATGTATTATCTTTCTCTTCAAAATGCAGTCAATAAATATGAAGATAAATATGTTATAACTTATACTAATAAAGTAGTATCAAATTACGCTTTCACATGCAGAAAATGCTATGTTGATACTTTAAATAGTTATCTTGACAAACAAATGTACTCCCCTTTACAACAAAATGGAAATTGTTTGGTAAATAAAATTAAAGCTCTGTATAAACGAATTGGTATCGAACTTAAAGCAGTTAACTTTCCATATCTAGTACTAATACCAAAACTTCATCAAAATCCAGTCAAGTTCCAGCCGGTGACAGTGGGATGTGGATCCTATTTAACAATTGTAAATAAAAAACATTTAACTATACTTAAAAATGTTCTGATTATACTCAAGAAACAAGGAACAGTAATGATAAATAATAGTTACGATGTGTCATCAACCGACTTCCACTTTATAACAAGGATATACGTTTCAAAAGTTACGATTTCCGTGATTTATTCAACAACATCAATCTGGAAAATCTATATGAAATTTTGAAGGAACTACATGAAATATATGACTTAAAAGAGCATATTACATTCAGAAAATACAAGGACTTGATTTGCATTGTGTTATTTGAAAACATCTTATTTGATGGCACCAACTATTTTCAATAGGTTAAGGGTATTCCCATGGAAGGGGGATGTTCGTCCCTGCTCGCCAACCTATACTTGTGTAAATTTGAAAATGGCACTCATATACTACATGAAATGCCATATTTTCGTTATATTGACGATGTCCTTGTTGGGCAATATAAGAATACACCCCAATTTGATTTTACTTTTTATCCAAAAGAACTGGAATTGATTGAGAATATAAGTAAGGAGGATGATAGTGTTGATTTTCTAGATATCACACTAAAACATGACAGTAGATATGGTACTTATACCGTCTTATATGACAAGAGAAACAATTTCAATATGGAAATCAATCACATTATTGATTGGAGTTCCAATTTGACCAAAACCATCTTCAGAAATGTCGTCATTGGTCACCTCAAAAGAAATCAACGCATTAATACTTTCAAGTCAGATTGCATCATGCATAATAGGTATATTATGAAGGAGGCAATAAAACGGAATTATCCAACTGGCTTCCTGACATGTTATTATAATTCCCTATTTAATACAAAAATGGGAGAAAATGCTTACTTAAAGGATATGGTATAGAACAATGAAAGTAAAAATAATGTATTACGCATGCGTAAACTGCTTTTATATATAAGGCACTCCGGCATTTGCTGCATTTCCATTCTTTTCCTTTCCCTTGCAATCCTGGTTGATTCCTATTTGTTTACTTTGCACTTTTTCGACTGTTTTTGACTTGACACATTTACAGAAGTATGGCTTCTGCATGGCATTGGTACCGTGAGTGTTGCCCGTGCATAAAAGCAGTCTTTTAAATGGGAAAGAGGGGTCGCCATCTCCCTCTACCATTTTATGCCTTGCATTTGATCATTTCCCTCCTTTTTTTCATATGAATCTTATATATATATAATTGAAGATTTTTTATGATTACTTGTAATATATATCCGAGAAATACCAAAGTAAATTGCTTGTAAACTGAAGGTAAAGGTGAAAATTTGCAAAACGGAAACACCAAGTGTAGCACGATGAGCTAGGCCTTTTCTAGCTCCCATAAAGTTTGGAAATTGAATAAATGGAATAAAGTGAATATTAAAGGAATATAATGAATATGAAAAGCATTTCTGAAACCATGTACGTTATCAAGGGCCCTACATGTTTCATTAATACTGATTCTACGTTTCTGTGTACACAACTGTAAAATGTATTACAGAAATAATGTACATGGCCCGGCGTAGAAGAAAATACAAAGTGGATCAAATACACAAAAAAATCAATCATGCATATAATATTCTTCTACACCAGCTAGTGGCTAATGGTTTAAATGAGGATACAAAGTAATATGAAGTAATATCAAATGAATATAATGAAAATAAAATGAAAATATATCTACCCCTTGTACTGTGGAACTACTGAAAAAGCATGTTTTACCAATCATCTCAGAACAGATTACAGTGAATTTTGAGTTACTGACTAAACAGTTTTTCGCAAAGCAGGTTAAAGTTAATTATACGAAGTGTTTAACTGTTAGAAGAAGACATGGAGATGATGAAATATTTAGAAATGCTAGAGTATGATCTGTCAATATGTTGCTGTAATTGTTGCAAGTTCTTGAATTTAAATTTAAAATGTGTTTTAATAAAAGAAAAAATAAGGTTGGGCGGGTAGTTATTTCTGATAACGGTGTTGATGAATTTATGAAGATGTTCTTTGTAGTAACATGGTGTTCTTAACATTTTGATTCTTAATAACTGGTTATTAATAATATTTCTATATACAGATTTTGATAGATTGGAAGAGAAATGTTGAAGTTTATTTACTTTGAAGTTATAAGTTTCTGTTTTGTCATAGATTTTAAATTTTATTGTATATGCATTTTTAATTGTTAAACTAATGTCTAGAAAACTGATCCAGTTGGATGTATATACATTTTCAATGAGTTGTAGATTAGGTGGATAGAAATCAAAATTTAATTCATTGGCCTCATTAGTAATTCCAATAATAATAAGATCATTAATATATTTGTACATTATATGACTGTTGAAAGGGCTCTGAATTTCGTAAAAATGTAGATAAAGGTTGGCCAGTGTGGTGGATGATTTACCTCCCTGTGGTATTCCCTTATTTAATTTGTATATGCATTTTCCTTGAACTATATACTGTTTGAACAAAATGAATTTTAATAAAGTTTTGAATTTTGGAAATGAGAGGTTTTTTGCTTGAGTGAATTGTTCATATAAATGTAGTATGACTTTATATAAATCATTAATGTCTATATTATTAAAAAGGTCTTTGAAATTAAAGGTTTTTACATTATGTATGTAAGGGATGTTTTATTTTATTAATTAGTTCTATACTATTTTTGATTATATGTGTTTTTTGTGTAGTAACATAATCATAAATTTGATTGAGTATTTTTAGAAGTTGTTTGTCAGCTGCATTGGTATATGAATTAAATCCTATAGTGACTGTTCTAAATGAAATAGCTGTTTTATGGAATTAAGGTATGAGTACCAAGTAAGGAAAATTGAGATTGTATTTTTGTTTAAGAAGTTTGTAATAAGCTATTATTTGTTTACTTATAACATTGGTATGAGTGTATAAAGGAGTTAATGAAAGAGAGGTACTGAGTTGCAATTTAAGTTCGTCCAAATAAAATTTTTTGCAAATAAACACATAATTACTGGATGCCTTATCAACATATGTGATTACAAATTTTTCTTGTAGTAACTTGATTTCTTTAATAATTTCTTGGTAATTATGCTTATATATTGGAATGGGAAAGTGTTGGATCAAATTTTTTACATGCCTAGTGATTTGTACTTTCCAGCTCTTGAAGGCTTCAAAAAGGCAGTGGGATTTACCTGACATTTTAAAAATATATTTGTCTAGATCAATGTCAAAAGCTTGTATTATTTTCTGTTTATTATAAAGTTGAGGTATTCTGTATTTGGATCCATAGCTGAGAAATTGTTTGAGATGAGGTTCCTGTATTAAATTGAGATTTCCAGTGATTATGTGTCCATGTTGTGGGTCAATAAAGGGAAGATTGCAGGTTTCAGTGCACGAACAAGATATAGAATTATTCAATTATTTTGATAAAAGATTATAGTTATATATTTTACATCCTAAAGGTACTGGATATTTATATGCCTTTAAAATATACACATTTTTAATTGGAAAAAAGGATTGGAATTTTTTTTAAGTTTGTGTGAAGTTGAAATAATTAAATATAGGATTTGTGTAATTAATAACACAATAAGATTGGTTGGTTTTTTCTTTTTGGTGTGAAAGTGTAAGGTGTACACCTAGAAGTCTTGCTCTTGTAAGTAAAAGGTCAAAAACTAGGTGTCCGAAGTGCTTTTTATTATTGAGATCTATAAGTGAATTACAAAGTTTATTTAAATGTGGTTTTTTGATGGAGAATACCCAGTTTCTAATATGTTTCCAATTATAGTTAGATTCAAAAAATGTGCATTGATGATTTATTTGAGATGTGAAGTCTAAGTTGAGGGATTGTTTGTTTTTGTGTATTCCCCTCTGTGTGCGTGTAGTTTTGTGTGAATGAGTTTGCATCAAAGAATATACTGTTGGAGTTGGAATGGAAACATTGAATAAGTCATTTTTTACTATATTGTGACCATTAACTATTTGATTAAGTCCATAAGGAAATGCAGTATTGTGTCTAAAAATTAGCTTGTTTTCATAGTAAATTCTGTTGGAGGAATTTGGAATTATATCCAAAATTGAAATAATTACTAAATCAAATCCATGTTTGTAAAAGTGTTCATACTCGAATTGATTTTCTGAATTTCAATCTTTATCATAATGTTTGATGTTATTACGATGTACATTGATTCTTAGATGTAAAGAAGTACTAGTCTGTCCCACATATGCCATCTGGCATACTGAACATCGAAGCTGGTAAATGCATCTAAAGACTTTACAAAAAATAGAGGAATTCTTATCACTGTTGATGTGAGAAGGTTCCGCATTTGGGCAAGTTTTGCAGTTTTTGTTTCCACACTTTTGAAATCCAAAATCCCTTTGGCGTAAGTCTATCACATCTTCACTCAGTTCAGGGTAACAGGATGTCGATCTTTGGAATGCCCTATTCATATCCAAATACCGGGCACAAGAACTTTTATATTCTATTTTGCCAGTCGCTAAATTATCATGTTGTATATTCATTTTAGTAAAAAAGTATAAGCAATATTGCTTAAGAGAAATGCATGGTAAAAAAACAATTTGAAAATACATATAAAAACAATATGAAAGTACATATAAAACACGTTAATATCTGGATTATACCTAAAAGAGGTGTCTGGAATATGTCTTGATTATATATATTCCCAAAAAATAGACAACATGAAGACATGTGTAAATTAACTCCTTATGCAGTTCTGCAGCTGCAGAAAATAAACTTTACGAATTTTATAATCAAGATACAAAATGATTACAATCCATAAAAACTTTCCTAGGGGTCTGTGGAAGAGGAAATCTATCCTTTAACCCTTTTGTGATGGTTGGCACGCCCACGTGCCGGCTGCGAACTTGCATTCAAGGACGGACGGCACGCACTCGTGACGGAGAGAACTTTACCCTAAATGACGAGTGGCAAGTATCAGTGTTTCTATGTGAAACGTTTTCATTTGAATTTATTTGTCTACTAGATTGCGTTAAATGCCTGTGGAAGCAACTTAAATGTATTTTGCAGATGCTTGACCTTGGCACAAGGAGAATCTAATGAATTATTTCTTCATTTAGAGCGGTGAAACATGGTTCTGTAAAGTAAACAGACAGAGCACTTCTCGCAGCATCAACAATTTTATAATTGAGTTCCAGGTCTCCTTTTGATTTTAGCTTTTAATGATTTCGTTGGTGAATTACAGGAATATAAGAGAGTATTTTTTTTTGGGGGGGGGAGGGGGGAGAAGGGTAAAGGAATGCGCGACAGTGAAATGATTAGGTTATTTTGGATAAAAGTATGGCTGGTTTGAGACGTTTCCTTTCTGTGGAAGAATATACGCGTATGGTAAACGAACCAGACAGTAATGAAAGCAATGCAGATAGTAAGGATTCATGGAACAGTGTTATTTCTGATGATGAATCTGAAAATGCAATTGATTCTTTAGATTCTGAGCATACTATTATTACAAAGCCGCCAGCTTCAGTTGCTGTTTTTTCTAATGATGTTTGGACATGTGATTTGAAAGATCTGAATTCTTTGGAGTTTTTTAACATACCTGGAATAAATCACAATATCATGCCGTCTAATTTAGATAAGGAACTTGATTTTTAGCATATTTTTTGATGATGAAGTAGTAGAATTTATTGTAAAAGGAACTAATGAGTTTGCACAGAAAAAATGGGAGAAAAATCTCCTCTCTCCTTCCACATCGAAGACACCACCTGTTTAAAATGTATTTACAGTAACAGGAAACGAATTTCGTGTGTTTCTCGCACTAGTAGTTTTGACGAGCATTGTCAGAAAACCAAATCTTAAAATGTATTTTTCTAAGAATCCAATTATCAGTACTCCTTTTTTCAATTCAGTTATGAGTCGCGGTCGATTTATAGGAATATTACGTTACCTTCATTTTACTCATAGTAATACCCAAAAACTAGATAAATTGAAACCCGTGTTAGATGCATTAGTTTCAAAATTTAAATCTATATACACTTCTAGAAGAAATGTGTTCATTGATGAATCTTTGTTCTCATGGAAAGGAAGGCTGGGATTTCATCAATATATCCCCTCGAAAAGGTCCAGATATGGAATAAAAATATATAAATTGTCAGAATCGGAATCAGGTTATATATGGAATTTCCTTGTGTATACTGGAAAGGACACAGAATTATCAAGCTCTGATGGTGGGTATGGAGAATATGTTGTGAAAACACTTCTAAGTGAACTTTTAGGAAAAGGATGTACTTTGTATTTGGATAAATTTTTTACCTCTCTTGTACTCGCAAAGTATTTGTTGTCTAAGAATACGCATATATGTGGTACAGTTTTAAAAAATCGGAAGGACATGCCAAAGAATTATCCATCTGTACCTAAAACATATATACACTAAAATTTTTAATATTTTGATAAAAGAAAATTTATATGAAAAATATACATCAAATAGAAAATAAGTATTTCCTTTCTTCCTGAAAAAAGTAGAATGTTGTGTTGAACGGGTGATTTTTAGTGAATTTTATTTTAGAGTTAGGCTTACCGCAAAAAATTAGCCGTCTTTTGGGAACAGTTCGGAAATGAAGCTCTCCATCCTTTGGGTCACGGCAGTTTCGGAATGCCGCCATCCCGAAAGAGTTAAACTCAAAACCATCAAGAAATGATTTCAAACAGTGCTAAAAATCAAAATTTGCATATTGCCTACAAATATCAGATAAAATGTTGAGAAAAGTTCACCAGATGGCGGCACTATACTATGAGTTATGTAAATGCCTGAAGGGAGAAAGTATTAATCTCAGGTCTATAATAAACAAGTTGTATTAAATATATTATAGGTAGAAAAACACATTCCATATACTAAACCTTGTGCTATATTTGCTGCTAAGATTGTAATATTGTTAAGTGATTATTTTTAATAAATAGGTGGTTTAAAAGTTATAGTTTCAAATATCAAGACTGGAGGTTATAATTTATTCCCTTTTTAAAAATAACGCGCTTAAGCTGCTGATAAGTTTTAAGATACAATTTAATTGAAGATTTTTTATGATTACTTGTAATATATACCCGAGAAATACCAAAGTAAATATATATATATATGTATATATATGTATATACATATGTATATATATATATATGTGTGTATGTTATAAAACGAAAATATACAAGTGTACTAAGTGCACCAAAAAAGTAACTAGACATAAAAGCGCGATGCAGCTTGTAAATGTCGAGAAATACAGCTAAGCAAAAGCTACGAGACGATTATCAGAAAGGTGAGGAAAAAAGACCAACTGGGAATACATAAAAGGCCTAGGGGGATGGTGACCCCTAGTTCCCGGTTAATATAGTCGACTTTTACACCAATGGTAACACTCCCGGAGCCATATATTACCTGAGTTCCAATTTGCGAAACAACGTCAAAACAGAAGACGAACTCACAACAAGAACATGGAACTGATAGAGATATAATATAAAAAATATAAAATATTCAAAATCGAAAAGATGACCTTTTTGAAAAAACTCACCGATTCCTCTTTCATCACACAACTTACAACACCGCTCAATAAATGATTCGTATGAAATGAAAATTCAGTTATCTGTAATGTTGCCAATTATAACTTGAATCGAAGATGTTGCCAAAATCCCTTTTAAAAGTATTGTCAAATTTATTATACAGAGTATTGTAACAATGACGTAGGAATTCAAGAGGATAGAGCTGTACTATAGCCTCCTTGATAAAAACAGTATCACTTTTGATACGATCCGTAGTATAGGTATGCATACGTGCATTACGTATGAAATGATTCAGTACAATATTACGAAAAATCATGTGACTCAAATTAGAATTCCAATTTATTATATAATGTATATTGATCTTGAATTGTCGTCTTTTATCATATATCTTCGTATACGTAGTACTTCCATTTGAAAAATGAATACTTATATCCAGATAATTTATTTCTTTTGTCGTATTATTAGGAGTTTCCAACAAAGTTAAATTCGTAGGATAGAAAGTGAAATCAAAGTTGATATTGGTTTGTTGCTGTGCAATATGGATGTCATCGACAAATCTAAAGTATGGTAACTCATTTAATATGTGAGTACCTTTTTCGTAATGATGGAGGTAAAGATTTGATATTAATGATGAGCATCCACCTCCCATCCGCACACCTTTAATTTGTTTGAAGAAATTTATACCATTAAATAAGATATTTTCATACAATACGATATCCAATACATTTTAAACTTTTGTAATGGTACAATTTTTTGCAATTGATATAGATTATGCAAGCCGGTAATAATATCGTAAAGATCCGCCAAATTGATAGTATTAAATAGATCTTGGAAATCATAACTTTTATATATCAAGTTTGTCGGTTGTTTGTTTAAGTTCCTTATCACATCTCCACTATTTTTTATCATGACTGAACCACTTTTCATTATATGAGTCATAATAGGTTGTAGATAAGAAATAAGCTGCGTATTTGCTGCAGTTGTATAAGCCTTAAATGCAACTGTGACTGGGCGAAACTTCACAGGATACATGATAAACAGACACACTCTGGAGGAGTTATGGAATAAATATGCTATTACATATACTGACAAAGTAGCTTCAAATTTTACATTTACATGTCTCTCATACTATATTGAACTCCTTCATAAAAGTTATAAAGACGAAGAGATATATCAAAAGCTGAATGTACCACAACAAGAAATGGAAAATCGTATAAGGGCTCTACATAAACGTATAGGAATCAATCTACATTATATACGTTACCCTTATTTAGTCATGATTCCCAAACTTCACAAAAATTCTGTGAAGTTTCGCCCAGTCACAGTTGCATTTAAGGCTTATACAACTACAGCAAATACGCAGCTTATTTCTTATCTACAACCTATTATGACTCATATAATGAAAAGTGGTTCAGTCATGATAAAAAATAGTGGAGATGTGATAAGGAACTTAAACAAACAACCAACAAACTTGATATATAAAAGTTACGATTTCCAAGATCTATTTAATACTATCAATTTGGCGGATCTTTACGAAATTATTACCGGCTTGCATAATCTATATCAAATGCAAAAAATTGCGCCATTACAAAAGTTTAAAAATGTATTGGATATCGTATTGTATGAAAATATCTTATTTAATGGTATAAATTTCTTCAAATTAAAGGTGTGCAGATGGGAGGTGGATGCCCATCATTAATAGCAAATCTTTACCTCCATCATTACGAAAAAGGTACTCACATATTAAATGAGTTACCATACTTTAGATTTGTCGATGACATCCTTATTGCACAGCAACAAACCAATATCAATTTTGATTTCACTTTCTATCCTACGAATTTAACTTTGTTGGAAACTCCTAATAATACGACAAAAGAAATAAATTATCTGGATATAAGTATTCATTTTTCAAATGGAAGTACTACGTATACGAAGATATATGATAAAAGACGACAATTCAAGATCAATATAAATTATATAATAAATTGGAATTCTAATTTGAGTCACATGATTTTTCATAATATTGTACTGAATCATTTCATACGTAATGTACGTATGCATACCTATACTACGGATCGCATCAAAAGTGATACTGTTTTTATCAAGGAGGCTATACAAGAACATCTATCCTCTTGAATTCCTACGTCATTGTTACAATACTCTGCATAATAAATTTGACAATACTTTTGAAAGGGATTTTGGCAACATCTTCGATTCAAGTTATAATTGGCAACATTACAGATAACTGAATTTTCATTTCATACGAATCATTTATTGAGCGGTGTTGTAAGTTGTGTGACGAAAGAGGAATCGGTGAGTTTTTTCAAAAAGGTCATCTTTTCGATTTCGAATATTTTATATTTTTTATATTATATCTCTATCAGTTCCATGTTCTTGTTGTGAGTTCGTCTTCTGTTTTGACGTTGTTTCGGAAATAGGACCTCAGGTAATATATGGCTCCGGGAGTGTTACCATTGGTGTAAAAGTCGACTATTAACCGGGAACTAAGGGTCACCATCCCCCTAGGCCTTTTACGTATTCCTAGTTGGTCTTTTTTCCTCACCTTTCTGATAATTATCTCGTAGCTTTTGCTTAGCTATATGTATATATATATATATATATATGTATATATGTATATATATATACAGGGGCGGCATGTTAGCATTTCATTTGAGGGTGCGAGATTTATATGTATGAAAATCCACAATATGGAATAAATAAAATGTTGTTAACGGGAGGGGGGGGGGGGGAGAGGGATCACAAAATTGAATTTATGTTGAGAAAAATAATTATTGTTAACATAATTTTTGTACTTAATTGTGTTAACATAATTGTTAACATAATTTTTCTAAATACAAATATCTATATTTATTTACATTTTATTGAAGTTTTAAATGCAGGTTCTTAGAGTCTGGAAGAAGAGAAAATTTTGTTACAATATCATTATAATCCAGTGGCATATCTTATTCTATAGGTAAAACAACTAAAGATGAAAGTCTTTCTTGACCCATTGAACGGCAAAAATAATTTTTCAGCCTCTTGAGATACGAAAAATCTGATGTGGGCAGCATATGACTTCCCTTATATAATGCAATGAATTTACTACTTTTACAGCAACAAAAATAGGCAATTCTTATAGTAGATACTTATATTCTTTCCAAAATATTGAATTTTCGTTAATTAGTCATCATTTTCATCGATTTAGCATCATTTTTATCCATTTGTCGAGATTTTTGTTAATTTGGCAGCATTTAAAAAATTCGCCAAGTTGGCGACATTGCGTCAAATTCGTCACCAAAATCTCGCCAAGTGTTATGGACGGAGAAATAAGTTATTCTTAAAGCAGATAATTGACTATTGGCTTTCAAATACAAATTTATTACTCAAAGTACCTTTTCTTATGAATGGAACGAGCTAGATCCACGAGAATGATATCACCAAATTTATCGCATGATATTACATATGAAAAGTGAACATGTTTCTCAACAGTTAATATATTTTTTTAATTTATGGGATTTTTTGATAAATTTATTTGAAAAATGTGCAATATCTCGAGAACGGTTCATGCTAGCATTCTAAAGTTTATGTCAATCGTTTTCTAATGAAAAATTACATAAGAAATGTCTATTTGCATAACTTTATTAGAGGTTTTGATTTTTTGATGATTTTTTCAAAATTTCATTCAAAAATTTAGGGGGTTCTGAACATTCGAGTGCGTTTAAAAACAATAAGCTTCCAGTATTCATGGATTGTGATTTTTGTACCAAATTTCATTCAAATCGCTCCATTTGTTCATGAGATATTGTCTTCACAGACACACACATACACACACAGACATCACTTCAAAAATGTTTGATTCGTGATCAGGGGATGCTTGAAACGTGCTCTCCTGTCGAAAACTCGAATTCGAATTTTGGACTCTGTGACAATATTTTCCTTATACATTATGTATATAAGGAAAGTAAAAAGACCTTTCACAACTGTCTGAGCTGATTGGCACAGTCAAAAACAATTTAACTAATAATGTAATGACAGCAAACACATTTTTTAAATTCTGCTCTTTAAAATTATTCAGGCGACTTTTAAAATTGGAATGGTCTATGTTTTCATTTTTCACCATTGAATAAAACAGTCGCAATTCACATAACAATTCCTCTTTCTGGAAGTCATATACTTTGCATATGGTTGAAACATTTTCTTTTTCTTTTTCGACATCTAAGCCGGATAATACTGAACTAAGGGCAAATAAAACAGATATATTGTCCTCATTAAATATTGTCTCAATTTCATCAGATACTGAATCTATAATTTCATATAGAATATTGATCCTGTGATATGATTTAACATCATCATCTCGATTTTTTTTCGCCACCTCTGAATTCGCTTGGAATTTTTTTACGCCTTTTCAGTTTGGGTCCAGAATAAGAATATTTTTCGCAAAGTTCTGTCACAAAATTCCACACTTGATTGAAATATGCATCAGTGCGAAAAGAACTATCGGTTTCAATATTAGCTTTAGCCAAAGCTTGCACAGTCTGAAAATTAAGATCAGATGACTGAAGATGGAGAGAGTATTGCATTGATCCAAAACACTGGGCAATACAAACAAAGTGAACAAAAATTCGAACGATGTCATGCATGTTAAAAGTGCTTCGGCTTTTCCACCATTGAGAGAATCGTTTTCAGATAATTCTTCCAATGTTAAAATCACCACTTCAAAATTATCAAGTAGTGAGTCCATGGCCTTAACTCTGGAAGACCACCTCGTATCACTTATTGTATAATTGACGACCTCCAGAAAAAGTACTTGTTGATGAGTGAATCTTTTCGAAAATAGCATGTATTTTATAGGATGCTTCTATGAAAGAATATAATGCATTGAGCTGCTGAAATGCATTTCTAGTAGAAGTAATGGATGAGCATGCACTAACTACACATAAATTTAATCGAACACTTGAAATTTTCAAGTGAAAAGGATAACATCACCCCAATCTTTTCAAGTTGAAAAGGATTCGTTCCAGCCGGAAGAGAGAAGCTTCACTGTGAAGCTCGGCTCTTTTGAAGCTCCATAGCATGAGAAAACTGACCAATGGACAGTCGATATAAAAGGGAGAAGCCGATAGACGACAAGGGAAAATTTGGGGGTGCGATCGCACCCCCTCGGGCCCCCTATTTGCTGCCCCTGTATATATATATGTATATATATATATGAATATGTATATATATATATATATATATATATATATATATATATATGTATATATATATGTATATATATATATATGTATATATATGTATATATATATATATATATGTATATTTATGTATGTGTATATATGTATATATGTATATGTATATATATATATATATGTATATATGTATGTATATATATATATGTATATATATATATATATGTATATGTATGTATGTATATGTATATATATATATATATATATATATATATATATATATATATATATATATATATATATATATATATACAGTCAAACCCCTCTAAACGGTCACCCCGTTTTTACGGTCAGTTATAAATTCCCCGGCAGGAAACTCATTCACAATATGCATTTTGAACCCCTGATTAGCGGTCACCCTCAGATACGGACACGGACACTATTTTAATGATTCATTCCATTAGACTAAAACCTCTGTACGGACACAATCAAAATTTGAAATTTCTATACCAAAGATAGATTCCCAGAAAAAATTGCAACTCACCTGAGTAAGAAAAATACCTGCGTCTACAACAATGGTCATTCTATAGGGACATTAAGAGCAAGCAATTCAAAAGGGAGATAAGGAGGAATGGGAACTCCCCCATCCCTCAGTCACAAAGGAGTGAGATCCACTTCAAGGGAAACCTCGACAAAGAGCACGGACGTGGAGTGCGCATGGTTGTTAAATTAACATTTAATGCATTGCTTTTCGAGAATTCGAAGTCACATCGGCGTTGAGGTCGTAGTACGTGTATGTATAGTCACCCTTCTTTCGAAATGGCCAGCATTAGTAATTGTCGCGCTCTGTCTCTGAAAGATAAAATTAATGTTATTGAGTATAATGAAAAACATAAAGTGGGAGTTCGTACCTTCGCGACTAAATTTAATGTAGGAAGAACCCAAATATGCTGTATTTTGAAAAAGAAAGAATACTGGCGAAACCAATGGTTGAAAAATGAAAATCAAGAAAGAAAAAATAAATTTCCTAAAATACTTGGACTTGCTATAGATACAGTTGTTTACGATTGGTTTGTTTCTGCAAGAAACAAAAATCTCCCTATTTCCGGGCCAATTCTCCAAGAGAAAGCGAGAGAAACCGCAGAAGAGTTAGGATTCACAGACTTCAAAGCCTCGAATGGTTGGCTGGATCGATTTCGCGTTCGACATGAAATCGCGTTCAGGAAACTGGTCGGCGAATCTGCTAATGTCGACAATGGTGTGTGTGAAGATTGGGTTGAAAAAATACCAAAAATTATTGAAGGATATTCAGCATGGGATATCTATAACATCGATGAAACTGGACTGTTCTATCAAGCTCTTCTTGATAAAACGCTTCGCTTAAAAAAGAAACGTTACAATGG
Organism: Amaurobius ferox; assembly: GCA_951213105.1. NCBI lineage: Eukaryota > Metazoa > Arthropoda > Arachnida > Araneae > Amaurobiidae > Amaurobius > Amaurobius ferox. The sequence continues at coordinate 45,646,077 of OX578133.1, forward strand.
AGGAAAAATTTCTAAAGAGCGATTGACAATATTGCTGGGAGCAAACATGCAAGGTGAAAAGTTGACCCCTTTGGTGACTGGAAAAGCAGCAAAGCCTCGCTGCTTTCAGGGACTGGATATACGTGGCTTACCCGTCGAATGGTACTCTAATAGGAAAGCAGGATGACTTCTGATATCACGTTGAAATATTTGATAAACTTAGACAAGAACTTCATGAAGGAAAAAAGAAATGTCCTGCTGTTTATGGATAATGCCACGTCCCATCCAACAGACGTTCGCCTGAAAAACATAAAGGCAATTTTCCTTCCCCCTAACACGACACCAAAGTGTCAACCACTGGATCTCGGTGTAATCAAATCTTTTAAAGTTCAATACCGCAAGCTGCTTTTAAAGCATTTGATCTGCAAAATGGAAGAAGCTAAATCAGCCACAGAACTATCTAAGTCGATCAACGTTTTAGATGCAGTTGGATGGATAAAATCCGCATGGAATAGTGTGAAAGAAGAAACGATTTCTAACTGTTATCAAAAAGCTGGTTTTAGGGGGTTTGCAACACTTTCGACTCATTCAGATGAAGAATCTAAAAGTTTACAGAGCTTGATGGAAAAGGCCGGATTCGTGGACATGTCGTCTGAAGAATATGCTCCTATGGATGCAGATGTGATGAAGAAAACAACAGAGAAATATCCGATATCGTCAGGGAATTTGCAACAGAATCATCTGAAGAGGAAGAAGAAGATGTTACGGACAGCATCAGAAATGACTCTGAAGTTTTTGAAGTGTTAGACGGACTAAAGACATTTTTTTGGAAGCATAATGATGGAAAGGCATTACATTTAGTATCACAACTTAAAATACACTTCGAAGGAGAAAACGTGGTGGCTAAAACCCACCAAACATCAATTGATCAGTTCTTTCCCCGAAGGTAATTAAGTTCAATGTATACTACTGTACATTTTTTGCATATGCTTACATGATGTGAATTTAATTGTTTTTATGAAACAAATGTGCACGTTCGTCACTAAGATCGCAGCTGGGGGGGGGAGTTAACCCCCCGATGGAAGAAAAATTTAACACTGAAAAGGTACAAGGTAACAATCCAATCAGGTATAGTATCAAAAACAATGTTCAACCTCGTCCCCATTCCCCCCCGAAATCAAATTTCGCCTACAGGTTTGTCCGTTACCTTAAAATTGTTTCATGTTCTCAAACATAGGTATGCTTCAATATGAGGAATTTAAAACAATTAAAGTGTAATATTTGATCTAATTTAGAACGATCCCCTCTTTTACGGTCACCCCTCGTTTACGGACAAATTTTTCTGTCCGGAAAGTGACCGTAAATGAGAGGTTCGACTGTATATATATATATATATATATATATATATATATATATGAGAAAGAAATATTTATGTTAAATACTTACAAACATATTTACTTTATTTGTAATTTTTCTTATTCAAAAGACAATTTCATTATTTGTACAGAACATTAATATGCACTGTTATTGAGATAGCACATGTTTTTGATCTAAAATAGAAAAAGCATAAACTTACTTGTAAATAGAAAGAAATGAACTTTGAATATTATATCATATTTTTAACACACCTTGAACATAATTTTGTTTTATACAGTTTTAATATGCAGTTAATTTGTTCTGAAATGCTTTAAAGTAGTCATATAACCTACTTGCCAGTTATTAAAATAAATAGATTACCTTCATAATTCCATAAGTTAGGAAATGGTTTTCCTTTTTCCCCATTTGGGGCAGGAGGATCATTGAAAAATGGAGCTTCAATCTCCATTATAATATAATCATCTTCAGGGAACAAACTAATATTAACAGGCTCATGATGAATTGGTTTATTATCCCAGGTCTTCTCTATGATGAACTTCATCCTAAGAGAAAAATATTATATTAATTACCATATTATAAGTTATAGCTATATTGTTTTCCCCCAAAAAATTTTTAATCTGGAAATGAAATAGTTTTGGTGGACAAATTAATAAATTAGTCATAAAATAGCATTTGTAACAGTTTATTATTAATTCTCATTATACAATTATATGGTGGCAGGAGAGCACAAATCACCAAGCTAAAATTTTCTATCTATAAGCTATGATATTGTTGCATATCCTAACAAATATATAATATTGTATAACAATTTAATATAGAATTTAAGATTGACTTACTTTTATACTGTTCTGTATGTTTAATTTTAAGAACAACTTCAATTTTACTAGGCATGCACCACACAGGCCAGTTTTAGACATTTGACAGTTATACTGCTAAATAGTTTTTATTTTGCCATTCGATTTGAAAAAATGTGTTTTGATTTATAAATTCTTAAATTCCAAAGATCATTATTTTGGAAACAACAAAAGTCAGGGTTCTTGCTAGCTTTTAAATAATTTTAGAAATTTGGCTAATGAGTAACAGAAAACTGTAGCCAAATGAAAAGAAAGGTTAGTAAAGCAGATTGATCATAAAGTACAGATTTCCAAACTGTTATTAAAATTAACAAGGTAGGAAAAAAAAAGGCAAATCATTAGATTTTCTCAATTTTGATTGTATATATTATTTACTTTCGTTTGAATTATGACAGAGGTTAGTCAGAATTAACTTTGGATAGGTATATTTTACAACACAGGGATCACACTCAACACACACACAGGGATCACACTCAATTACAGGGATCACACTCAATTACATGGATCACATTCAACAGGGATCCCACTCAATTACAGGGATCACACCCAATTACATGGATCACACTCAATCTAGTGTCATTCGTTTAAGACTCCTAACAGTTTTGTAACAAACTGTTAAGACGACAAAAAAGAGGGGTGATGGTACCCATCAAGACGAACAATATTTACAATGGAACCTAGGGTAGCAGTCAGAAAAGCATAAAGTTAAAGTTGAACTTTCAACAGTGAAAAAAATCTGATGTGGGCAACACATGACTTTCCTTATATAATGCAATGAATTTACTACTTTTACAATAAAAAAATAGGTTTTTTATAGTAGATATTTATATTCTTTCCAAGATATTATGGACGGATGAATAAGTTATTCTTATAGCAGATAAATAACTATTGGCATTCAAATACAAAAGTATTACTCAAAGTATCTTTTCTCATGAATGGAATGAGCTAGATCCACGAGAATGATGTCACCAAACTTATTGCATGATATTACATATGAAAAGTGAACCTGTTTCTCAACAGTTAATATATTTTTTTTAATTTATGGGATTTTTTGATAAATTTATTTAAAAAAATGTGCAATATCTCGAGAACGGTTCATGCTAGCATTCTAAATTTATGTCAATCGTTTTCTAAGGAAAAATTACATAAGAAATGTCTATTTGCGTAACTTTATTAAAGGTTTTGAAATTTTGATGATTTTTTCAAAATGTCACTCGAAAATTTAGGGAAGTTCTGAACATTCGATTACGTTTGAAAACAATAGGCTTCCAGTATTCACGGAATCGCTCTATTTGTTCATGAGATATCGTCTTCACAGACTCACTGACACACACACACACATCACCTCAAAAATGTTTGATTCGTGATCAGGGATGCTTGAAACATGCTCTCCTGTCGAAAACTCGAATTCAAATTTTCGACCCTGTCACAATACTTTCCTTATGCATTATGTATATAATGAAAGTAATAAGGAGAATTAACGTAATCATAAGTTACATAATCCTATTTATTTACATCAGAGAAAGACTCAAAGTAGATGCTCAAAGTGACGGCCAAGGGTGCTGTTGCACAATTCACGATGACGAATGAATGACTGGAGTAATCTTTTGAAGACACCTGGTGTCGTGTTTATCCTGTCTGCTGCAACAACAATTCTCGTGAAGAAATTTTCTATGGAGTCCACAGGCGTCTCATACACCAATGATTTCATGTGCCCAGAAGAAGTCCAGTGGGTTGAGGTCCGGTGAGCATGGAGGCCAAGCCACAGGTTCACTATATCCAATCCACCATCAGGGATATGTGGCATTCAAGAAGTGTCGGATGACTAGAAGTGACAGTGATTTTCTGGAGATATGATACTTCTCCGGCACAACAGCTTTGTCGTCCGAAGTGACGACTTGTGCTTGTTGGAAGAAAAGAGTAACTTCGAAACACGTAATGTTTCGAAGTTACTCTTTTCTGATACTCAGAGTGGAATGCGACCCTAGGTTCCATAGAAAATATTGTTAGTCTTGATGTGTACTATCACCCCTCTTATTTTGTCAAAACAGTTTATATACACCCTGTATATATATAATGTTCTGTAATTTTTTCTAATTTTCAATGAGTATAATAAATATATTAGTTATTTATGATAAAATACTTGTTAAATGCCATAACTTTTTGAATATATTCTATAATGTGCAGACATTGGGTATAGAAAATTCTGGATTTCGAAAGCTTAAAACTAGGTCCCTATACCTGCTAACCTTGGAATAAAAAACTGTAGATTTTAATGATATTAAAATAAGTTAAAATAAGATGAGGAAATTTGAAACTAAATAAAATTTTGAGAAATTTTTTCCTTAATTGCAGTTATCAAAACATAATTAAACTTTTTCAGTATAAGAATAAATAAAGGTTTGCAAAATTTATTTATTGTTCAATACATATTGTTTAATAATATCAATTTAGAAAATTTATTTTAGAACAAACTTCATCAAACTTATGATTTGATAATCTGAAATAATAATAATTTAAATTATTATTATTTTAGGTTCAGAGCACTGCATGAGGATATTAACTATAAGAATCATCTTACTCTTCCATCATAGTTAACTCTTATAACATTTGGTTAATTTTGTAAAATATTTCTTTTAAATTAACCAAACCATGAAAATAATTTAGTTTGCCTAGCAATAATTGAAGGATGGAGATGGATGGTAAAAGATAGTTGTGGACTTTCAGCAATGCATAGCAATACAAAATGAATCGTGCAATAGCCCTCTTTGGGTAAAGAATTATTTTGTGAACAAATTTGAGTTTGTAAAGAAAGCCATGAACTGGCCACATCAGCTTTCTTGTGCAATAAATACTTCTTTAAAGTTATTTATATTTTTGAGTCCATTTTTTATAGGTTCCTATAGGTTCCAACATGCATAGAATGAAATTAAACTGGACGAAAGGTGATGACAATTGAAAGTTTCATATTAATGTTTAAATGATATCAAGTAAATGTTTAAAAATAAACATTGAATTTTATAAATATTTATATATTTCAATCTTATTATGGCAGTGAATAATACAATATTTCATAAAAATATCAATGTAACAGAAAAAGCATGGATGCTAAGTGGCTAACAGATTACAATCTGTAGGATTCATAGCAAAATGAAGTCAAGACTTGTGACTTCATTTTGCTATTAAAGTTTATAAAAGAAAAAAACTGGGAAATAAGTTTTACATTAAGGCAAAAAGAAGATATTAATCAAATCGTTAATTACAGCAGAACTTTGCTCTCCTCCAGTGCTTTGATTTGACTGACAATGCAAAGGCTTAAATGTTTAAGGCATTTTGATAGATTGATAAAAGCATCCTTCATGTTTGCGCAAATGAGGGAGAAATGAATGTTAGGAATTCTAGTCCCAATAACTATATTTGTAAATATTGGTTTTATTGCAAAAATTCTTAGAGTTCAAATTTTCAGAACTTTTTATCTTAAAGTGACGCCAAACACATTATAATTGAGAAAATTTTGAACCTTGTCAAGAAAAAGGAACTTATAGTAATTTATGGAGCAGAAAGGATAGAGCACTATTCAACAATCTTCCAGTCTATTTCCACTTTTTTTTTTTTAGGAAGAGAGGGTAAGTAAAATATTTTGCTTCTTTTTTTCCACTTTAGATTCTGCTAATGAAGTGATGATTTAGGAAGTAAAGAAACTTAAAGAAAAAAAAAAGGAAAGAAATAAAAATATTCACAATGATTATTATTTTGATACTTCTCACAGTAGCAATTGAAAGCAATGTCTATGTTTATATTTCATGTATTACAAAAATACTTAAGGAGGCTTGAAAAAAATAGCTATCCATAATTAGTCCACTCACAATTTGGCAAAGTCAATCATTTGTTCACTCACCAAATGAAACATTTAATCATGATTTGGAGCAATGGCGATCGGTGGCAAGAATCCTGAGTATGGTAGTACACATTATGATTAGTATACCAGGATTTTTGATTTTGACATTTGCAGAATGTATTTTATTTACAAATGCCAGGCATTTGACAACTAAGCCTTCTAGCTTCCCAATATCTTTGAATAATACAATTAAAACCATTAAGTACAGTACATGTGTCTAAATGTTCTCTATTTATATAGGTCATCCAAAATTACACAAAGTACAATTTGGTGAATTCCTAAGTTCAATTCTAAATAAATGGGCATTGAGGCAATCATGCACTGTAAGAAGATAAAACAAAGCAGCAGCCAAACCATGAGAGAAACTTGGAATTTGAAAATCTGAATCAGCAAGCTACTCCCAGGCCTTTTCCCTAGCTTCGTTGAACATATCGGATTTATAATTTTTTCAAAACTTCAACTTAATTAGCCATTTGACAGAATGAAAAGTTATTAATCGGTTTGATTTTTTAAGGACATCAGTACCTTTCTTTACCAAGAGGTCTGTCCTTTCATTTCCTTCCACACCAGTGAGCAGGAACTTGTTGCAGCTTGACAGAATTAGCCAAAGTGATTAAGAACAATCTACAGTCATAAATTCACCTTAAGTTACAATTTCCATTGCTAAATATAACTTTTAGGGCAGCCCTGGAATCGAACAAAACAACAACATTGGTAAAACTGTATTCATCTGTTCCAAGGCTTCATGGATAGCCTCCACTTCAACATCGAAACTAGTTGTATCTCTACTAACTGTTTTATAAAATGCAAAATATTTACAGTAAATTCCTGTACCAGCACCAACACTTCTATCCAGCATGGATCCATTTGTGTATACATGGGTCTGTATACACAAATGGATCCATCATTTAAATTGCAGAATTCGTAATCTCCGACATTTTTAGCAAATCATTTTTTTAATCACAAAATACGACAATGGTGATTAGCAGCATGACCCCTCTAATACACTTGGTTCTAGTTCTTTCAGATGCACTTGAATTCATGAATATTTTTCACTCATTATGCACTTCATTGTACTCCTGTTCTCAGTATTTTAAAAAACCTATACAACATGATTCCATAAAGCAAAATTACTCATGCAACTCCAGCTGCAGATCCATCTGCTATTTGGCCAAAACTAACAAAAGTTTCTTTAATATTTAATTTTTTAGGTTTATTATTATATAGATCTTTAAAAAAAAAAAAAAGCAGTAAATTACAAGCTTAATTCATTAATTCTGAAAATATCTTGTGTTGTATCAGCTATAATGGAAAAAAGTTAGCTTTCTTAATGTTTTTACATAATTCTTTTTTAGATTAATTAGCCCAAGCATGTTGAGTTTTGCAATTCAATATGTTCATTTTTAATTGCAAAACTCAAGTATTTAGTACTTCCCACCGGTAAACAGATCACTTGTCTCATCCCTGGAACATAATCTGCATACCATCCGACAAAGTTTCTAACATATGCATCATTTAAACTCTTGAGATGCCCTCCTAAAGCTAATGAATTTTTTGACAATTTTAAATTTATTTTAATCGCCTGCTCTAACATTGTTTTTCAAAAGTTATTTTTTTCTTGTATAGTTTTTTCCAAAGTCCTATTAATCCCAGTTTTCCCTCCCATATTTCTTTAGCGATGCATGTTCACACCTTCGACCAGAGATATAGGTAGACTGCGCATTGCTATTCAGAAGAGATTGAAAAAGTGACCACTGCATGTATCACGTGACTTAGGGTCGAAGACTCGCAGACTTGGCGACTTATTGCCGCGCTTGGCGCTATAAAATAATTTTTTGTACTGGAGTAAAACAGTGCTGAATACGTCTGATGTATTTCAAAATACCTATTGCTTAGGTCCTAACTAATCAAGTTCCATTAATCACACTAACATGAAATTTGGCATGTCGTTGTCTTTTGTGATATATTTTAATTTTCTAGTTAGAAGATCCAAATTTAGTATTTCGTTGTCTTTTACGGTATATATTGATTTCTTGTATTTTGAACCTTATCGGGCTAGCCCACCCTGGGCCCGCCATAGATATATGCTCATTATGCGGGAATAACTTGAGATCCAGTGTATCTAGAAAGATCATATCATATTTGGCATGATTATCTTTCATGGTATATTTTAATTCATTGGATTTTGAACCTTACCATCCGAGCCCGTACAGGAACTGTTAAGAGTAATGCACTAAAGAATAATTTAATGTTATTCTAAGGAAAAACTCGGGAACCGGAGCAAACATTTTGTATGGTGTTGTCCTTCATATATTTAAGTTACATACAACTAATAAAAGGGTGTATTTGAAAAGAAAATACGTTTTTTGTTTGTTTTTACTTGTTTTCAATTCAATTAATAAAAACATCAGTGAAATTGTCCTTAATTTCGAAAAAAACATTAATTATATTATTTAAGGTTGTTGATGTTTAATATTAATGCATCAACATTTTAATAATGAATAAAAAACCTGTATAAACTTTGAGATTTTAAAAGTATGCATTTACAGAGCTACCATACCATTTAGTATTATAAAAGTGCCACTAAAATTATTCTTTTATTTCAGTAAACGTGTATTTTTAACAAAATACTTTTTTTTTTAGTTTTTGTATAAACGAAGTGCAAAATGGCCTCAATGCCAATTTTCAAATTTAGAAATATAGCTGAGCAATATGCAATTCTATATAACTATTCAAAATCTTGAATATTGTTTCCAAATTATGCAACAGCTACTTTATATTTCTTGCCCCCCCCCCCCCTCACACACACACACACACACCAAAAAAAAATGTTTTTAAAGATATTTGGACACAGTGTTATTATAATAAATCAAAATGCTGCTTGCAAGACATTAACTTTCAACTTCTTAATAAAATGGCTTTATTAGTTCATAACACCCTGTCAAATGCAGAGAAGGGGTTGGGCAGGAATATACATTTTAAAATAATTTTCAGTTCTGAAATTCTTATTGCTCATTTTTTCCAAATATGTGGATGGAAAAGACCCATTTTATATCAGAAGAACGAGGTATATCAATACATAATTCACCACTGGTTTACATAGTGTATATAAAATTAAACGGGATAAAATAAACAAGAAATCACTAATTATTTAAGGTTGTTGATGTTTAACATTAATGCATCAACATTTTAATAATGAATAAAAAACCTGTATAAACTTTGATATTTTAAAAGTATACATTTACAGAGCTACCATACCATTAAGTATTATAAAAGTGCCACTAAAATTATTCCTTAACTTCAGTAAACGTGTATTTTTAACAAAATACTTTTTTTTTAGATTTTGTATAAACGAAGTGCAAAATTGCCTCAATGCCAATTTTCAAATTTAGAAATATAGCTGAGCAATATACAATTCTATATAACTATTCAAAATCTTGAATATTATTCCTAAATTATGCAACAGCTACTTTATATTCCTTGACCCCCCCCCCCCCCCCCATTCAGTCATCAGAAAATATACATTCAGTCATTAGAATTACCATACCTTTTCGTGTTTTAAAAGTGCCGCTAAAATTATTTTCTTACTTCAGTAAAACTTTATTTTTAATAAAACACTTTTATTTTTGTACAAACTGAAGTGCAAAATTGGCATTGAGGTAATGCCAATTTTCAACTTTAGTAATATAGCTGAGCATTATACAATTGTAACTATTCAAAATCTTGTATATTATTCCCAGATTATGCAACAGTTACTTTATATTCCTTGACACCCCCCCCCCCCCAAAAAAAAAATTGCTTTTAAAAATATTTGGACACAATGTTATTATAATAAATCAAAATGCTGCTTGTAAGGCATTAACTTGCAAAAGTTAATGACTTTAACTTTCTAATAAAATGGCTTTATTAATTCATATTTATCAATAGAACAACACCCTGTTAAATGCTGGGAATGAGTGGGGAATGAATAAACATTTTAAACACAATTTTGAAACATTTTCACACTCAACTCCTCACTGATCAAAAATATTATTACTTTGACATAATTAAAAGGATCAAAGAACGAAGTTTCAAAGAGCTAAATAGAATCTATAGGACAATAATTTCTCCATATTTAAAATTATTTTTAATTTTTAAATATGTGTTATGAAATTTCTTATATTTATGTTGTTGCATTCCAAAATTTAATATTTTCACAATTCCAATTTTTAACATAATGGAATGATATCTTCGCATTCTAATTTTAAAAAAAAGTATTACTTTGAATCTTTTATGAATTTACGGGGCGACTCATTAGCTATGTTTTTTTTATTATTTAAAATATCATTCTTTGCTTTACATATTCATCAGACAGTGAGACACAGTTCAGATTTCTTCATTTTTAAGATATGGAAAAAAGCCAGAGTTGAAAACAAAAATCAGTTTTGTTCCCAAGTTTCTGTAAAAAACATCCTCATCCCCCCACTGACTGTTTAAAAAATTCCAGCCTTTATAGAACACTAGGCATAACAAATAATTGTTTAAAATGACTAAACGTTAATTTTTTTTTTCATTTAGCCTATTTTGATGCAATTTAGCATATTTTGATGCAATTTAGCATATTTTGCACATATAGCACAATTTAGCATATTTTAATGCTTAAAACTTTTCTCTTTTCAGTTGTGTTTCCCACATCTTTCTTCATCTTTGGGAAAACTAATAAAAATAATAGAAATTAGCTAATTTTTTAATAAAAGTTTTAAATGCACAAAAACTGAATTGAAAAATATTTTTGTATATTTTATTGCACTTATCATAGATAAATATTAGGAATTTTATATGGTTACTTTATACATTTCATAATCATAAAAAATTTTCAACTCGCATTTTAATTACTCAATTTCATTTGATACATTACATATACAGTTAAGGACTTTTTTGAAATGTTTAGCGAGTATTTTTTAATGTACATACAAAGACAGTTAATACTAAAAGAAAGTGTAAAAAGTAATTGTTTCTGCTACAATTCTCAAGAAAAATTATATTTACGGCCATATACTGTATTTATTTTTATAAGTCTGGAAAATATATACTCAGCAAAAAATGTCAATTTTAAATGTGTACTTACTGATATTTATATAAATTTCTTGGGAGTTATTAATCATTTCATAGCATTATATGGCATGAAAACATTGTCAGGGGAAAAGAGTATGTATGAAAATGTAAACAATCCAAGTTGGCGTAAAAAAAATGTCGCCAAGAGAGGAAACTAGGCGTATTAGAAGTTTCACCTTTATTTTATTTTTCTCTTCTAATTTTAAGCATTTATAGAGGTACAGTTTATGAAAGTACACAAACATATATAAAATATTTTATTTTAAAAATAATTACAAGGCTATACATTATTTACAAAGCCAGAAAATCAACTTTTATTATAGGAAGGCATGGTCGTACATGCCAATTAACGGTTTATTTTATATAAAATATCTTTTAAAATGAATGGAAACGACTTACCTGTGAAACGTAGTGTCTCCACTTTTGATAAACTTTGACGTACATTCATATGCAGTGCAGGATATTACCATATTTTGCTTAAATGTAAAAGCAAACGTGCGATGTGCATTCTCGATTTCGGAAACGTAATGCAATTGCAATGGAAGGAGAGATGCGCAAGAAAATATGCGCGTAGGGGAGTGCCTAAGTCATGTGACTTAGTTCAGTGGTCACGGAATGGTTGCCATAAGCCTCTCTACCTGTATTTCACCTCGATGGTTCACACATGCCTACGGTTCTTTTCGTGGTCCTTAATTTTATAAGATGAACTTTGCCAGTCATGGATTACATTTGTCCAATTACACTTTCTATCAAAAGTAGAAAACAACCAGCATAGCCCTCAATATATGCAATGCAGTTTGTTAGAGTAACATAATCACTGTCTACTCACTTTTAATTCATATATACTAATATCTAAGTAACAGTTTAATCTATTTTTTTTATATTTTTAGAAAAGTCTTGCTGGCATACAAACACCATATTTTATAATAAATTTCTTATCTGTTGTTAAATTCTCAGGATAATTAGCAATATCAGTAAGTCAATTATTTTTCAGATTTTTCATATTAGCATCTACAGTTTTTCCAAAAGTCGAAATTGCCATGCCAGTTTCACTTACAGCAGGATATGGCTCAGTTAAGAATTTATCATGATCTGGAGATGATTTTTTAATGTTGCTGTCTTTAATCTGCCTTGTTCAATTCTTTTGTTAATGTTAGGAGATGTAAATGTGGGTTTATCCGATGTTATTGTAAAATAAGGCATCAATTTTAGAAGATTTGAAACAGTTTCATATACAACTTGCTTTATTTTTCATTTCAAAACACCATTTTTTTGTTTTTTGTCCCTTTTGATAATAATGATTAAGGCAGTTTATAATCCCTAATTTCAACACAAAACACAGTTTACTGATCCACACTTTATCAAAACAAAATTATGTGAACACTTTATAAAAAACTATGCAGTAGTCAAGTGTGAAAAATAAAACTATAAACCTCTGTCACTCTCACACATACTGCTGGTGGATGAGTGATACAGACCAGTAATAAGACTTCTGTTTTAAATATGGCATAATCTATCATATCGTGCTAATAACACATTATTACTAATGGACAAAATTTTGCTTTAACGTTCATTATTCAGTGAGGCAGATAATTTCCAGCAGATATTCAGACAGTAGAGCAGGTGCTCTACGAATGGTGTCCAGCTAGGAAAAATATCAATTTTCAAGGATTAGTAATTATAGAGAATGATAATGTCTGAAAAATAAAATGCTAAAGATTAAATAGTGCTTGTTTTGTTTCCTAACAATACATAACATACAGAGTGATTATAATTAAAGTTCCCGGTTTGAAAATGGTCTCAAATAAAAAGCACTGGTCAGAATGATTTGAAAATTTGCGTGAACACTCGTAGAACAATGGAATTTTGTTTGGTGAAGAAAAAAAACAGTAGTTCAAAAAGTCGCTGCTAGGAGAATAATTGGTGCTTTACTACACTAGAATGCAATATAAATGTAATAAACGTTGACTTACTCATTGGCTAATGACGTAATAAATGTCCAATATGCAGTCCTTCGAATACTGAATTAAAAGTCAATCTTTCATCATCATATGCATGAAAGTAATGAAAAAAAAATTTCATCCATTGAAACAATGTTAAATTCTAAGCAAATGTAAGCCGTATCTTTTTTCACAAAAAGTGGATTTAACTTGTTTTGCATAATTGCTCTTCAAATGCTGCTGTAAATTTGCATAAGACAGTGACATTGCAATAAATGTTTGCTATAAAAAAGGAAGAGCGGAACTTGTTTCTCATAACTTAATGAAAAATTTCTTGTTCTGTCGCAATGACTCTATCATAAAATGATTGTGCTCTTCTTGTCAAATTGTTTTATGAGAATAACAGCTCTTGTTTAGCAGCTCTTAGAAAGTTCAGAACGTTGAAAACGTTAAAATCTGGTCCTCTATGTGGCAAAAGTTTGCGCAAAATGATTTTAAAAATTGAAGAGACTGGCTCTTTGGACATCAAACCTGGCAGGGGACGAAAAGCAGTCAATGGAGAGATAGTGGAAGATGTAGCTATAGCGTTAGAAGAAGAGCGTAACGCTAATGCATCTATGAGTGCACATGGAATTGCCCGATCATTAGACATACCCTCCAGTACAGTGCAAAAAATTTTGAAACACATTTTGAAATGTTATCCTTACAAACTGACCAATGTTCAACAGTTGCTACCTGCTGACAATGTTGCACGTGAAATGTTCGCACTTCAATTTCTGGCTTGGATACGAATGAATGATATAAAGGTGGGTGGCTCCAGAAGAGCCTAGCACATCGACCAGAGGTCTATTGTACTACCCCAAAAAGTGAAGGTCCCTAAGAGAAGAGACCAGTAGCCGATGCAAACATAAGCAGGCACTTGACAGGAATGTCGTTCAGCTCCCAGGGTTCAATCACATGACGACCAATGTGTTCGAATCTGTGAGCAGAGTAGGCCTCACATTCACACAGAATGTGAGCTGCAGTTTCTTCGCTGTAATTGCAGCCTCTGCAAAGCGAATCTTTGGAGACACCCATAATATTAAGATGTCTCTTGAGAGTGCAGTGCCCAGTAAGGAGCCCAACAGCTCTCCTGATGCCAGTTCTACTGAGCCTGAAAAGTTCCTTTTGACGTGCACTAGGACAATTACAATTGAGAATTTTCGCTTGCCTTTGCCCTTTAGTGTCACGCCAGTTCTTGCATTGAAGCTTCCTGAAGATGTCAAAGACAATTCTTCTGATAAGATCATTGGGTATACCCAAGGCTGGCTCAGGGCCCACAAAAGGAGTATTAGAGCCTTTCCTAGCAAGTTCATCCGCCAATTCATTGCCAGGAATGCCCGAATGACCAGGCACCCAGTACAGAATGACACTATTATTACTAGCAATTTTACAGAGAGCTTTATAGCATTCCCAAACAAGGGAAGACGTCACAGTGAATTTCCCCAGAGCCATAAGAGCAGCCTGACTGTCAGAACAAATGAAAATCTGGCTATTCTCGTACTTTCTGTCATAGCAAATTCTACAACACATAAGAATGGCAAATACTTCAGCCTGAAAGACAGTAGCAAAATTGCCAAGCGGATAAGATAGCTTAGTGCCATCATCAGGGCAGCAGACTCCCGCACCAGTACTAGTGCCAATCTTCGAGCCATCAGTATACCATACAAAACAATTATGTTTATTGTAGGTTGGAGTCCTCTTCCAATCATCCCGCGAGGGGACAAGAATTTCATAAGGCTTATCAAACGTAAATTTGACGTGTATGCCATCAGGTGGCATTTTAGAAAATTTTAGAAGATTTGAAACAGTTTCATATACAACTTGCTTTATTTTTCATTTCAAAACACCATTTTTTTGTTTTTTGTCCCTTTTGATAATAATGATTAAGGCAGTTTATAATCCCTAATTTCAACACAAAACACAGTTTACTGATCCACACTTTATCAAAACAAAATTATGTGAACACTTTATAAAAAACTATGCAGTAGTCAAGTGTGAAAAATAAAACTATAAACCTCTGTCACTCTCACACATACTGCTGGTGGATGAGTGATACAGACCAGTAATAAGACTTCTGTTTTAAATATGGCATAATCTATCATATCGTGCTAATAACACATTATTACTAATGGACAAAATTTTGCTTTAACGTTCATTATTCAGTGAGGCAGATAATTTCCAGCAGATATTCAGACAGTAGAGCAGGTGCTCTACGAATGGTGTCCAGCTAGGAAAAATATCAATTTTCAAGGATTAGTAATTATAGAGAATGATAATGTCTGAAAAATAAAATGCTAAAGATTAAATAGTGCTTGTTTTGTTTCCTAACAATACATAACATACAGAGTGATTATAATTAAAGTTCCCGGTTTGAAAATGGTCTCAAATAAAAAGCACTGGTCAGAATGATTTGAAAATTTGCGTGAACACTCGTAGAACAATGGAATTTTGTTTGGTGAAGAAAAAAAACAGTAGTTCAAAAAGTCGCTGCTAGGAGAATAATTGGTGCTTTACTACACTAGAATGCAATATAAATGTAATAAACGTTGACTTACTCATTGGCTAATGACGTAATAAATGTCCAATATGCAGTCCTTCGAATACTGAATTAAAAGTCAATCTTTCATCATCATATGCATGAAAGTAATGAAAAAAAAATTTCATCCATTGAAACAATGTTAAATTCTAAGCAAATGTAAGCCGTATCTTTTTTCACAAAAAGTGGATTTAACTTGTTTTGCATAATTGCTCTTCAAATGCTGCTGTAAATTTGCATAAGACAGTGACATTGCAATAAATGTTTGCTATAAAAAAGGAAGAGCGGAACTTGTTTCTCATAACTTAATGAAAAATTTCTTGTTCTGTCGCAATGACTCTATCATAAAATGATTGTGCTCTTCTTGTCAAATTGTTTTATGAGAATAACAGCTCTTGTTTAGCAGCTCTTAGAAAGTTCAGAACGTTGAAAACGTTAAAATCTGGTCCTCTATGTGGCAAAAGTTTGCGCAAAATGATTTTAAAAATTGAAGAGACTGGCTCTTTGGACATCAAACCTGGCAGGGGACGAAAAGCAGTCAATGGAGAGATAGTGGAAGATGTAGCTATAGCGTTAGAAGAAGAGCGTAACGCTAATGCATCTATGAGTGCACATGGAATTGCCCGATCATTAGACATACCCTCCAGTACAGTGCAAAAAATTTTGAAACACATTTTGAAATGTTATCCTTACAAACTGACCCATGTTCAACAGTTGCTACCTGCTGACAATGTTGCACGTGAAATGTTCGCACTTCAATTTCTGGCTTGGATACAAGTAGACAATGAATGGCCCTGGCACGTTTTGTGGACTGACGAAGCACACTTCTATCTCCACAAAACTGTTAATATGCAAAATTGCAGAATCTGGGCAACCGAAAATCCACAGGAACAACGCCAGGTGCCTCTTCATTCCCCCCAAATCACTGTGTGGTGCAGATTTACAGCAGCGTTTATTATCAGGCCTTTCTTTTTTGAGGAAGTTGGTCCTCATGGCCCCGTCACCTGTTCTGTCAATGGCCATCGATATGAACGTTTTTTGAAAAGTCACGTTCTACCCACTCAGTGATAGTACAGCCGAGTCTGTTAAGAGTCCAGAATAAAGCAAAATAAGAAAACAATCAGTGGTTTCATTTTGCAGCGTAATCTGAATCATTACTGTTCTATTCAGGTCGGTCCCTGTTCAGAATCATGAAACATGATTTTCATCACCTGTCCTCTTTTCAATGATTGATCTGCAATTGCTGTGTGATAAAAGCGTCTCCTGGGTGTGAATCCATAGTGCGAGGGGGTGCTTATACCCTCCCCACAATTCCAGGGAAGAGCTTCTTCTCCCTCAATTCTAAAAAAGTTCCTAATCAAACAGATGACCACGCCCCCCCACACACACACACACACACACACCTCTGATGAAAGGGAATAATGAATCAGACAATTTGAAAATCAGTCACAGGATGGGTGCACAGACATTAACAAAAACTCTGCAACATTTCTCTTGTGGAAATTTTATTACAAGGCTCAACAAATCCCGGGCACCAGGTCGCTGTGGTGCCTAAAAAATTATTGCTGGCAACTGTAAATGCGACAGAACGGCAAAAAAAAAAAAAAATCGTCGATTAGAATAAATATAAATTTTCCCAGTTAAGTGCTTTGCTCTACCCCATCTTCAGAGGGAATTAGCTCCGCAGTACTTGATTTCATGTGAGAAATAATAAACAGTTATCTCCCCATCCGAGACCGGCCACTCACCTTGGCATCTTATCCACACCATGAGTGAGTCACGTCATATATGCTGTAACATCCTGTTACTCAGATCTTTTGGAGGGTCTAGGTCCTGAAACACTTGGATAATAAACTGTACTGGAGATGGCAGATTAATAGTTTCCAGAAACTCAGCAGATTCTACTAGTATACAAAACTGTCATAAAAAGTGGAGATATCTTTCTCACCCACATCTATGATTTTTTTTTTTTTTTTTGAAACAAGGAAAAAACTGATCTTTTAGAGTCCTTAAAATTCAGATCGCGCGGCTACTTTTTCTTATTTCTCGATCAGATTGGGCTTGTAAGAAAGCCTGATCTTTGAGCTTTCTAAAAATGTAAATTATTAGTCGAAATTGTTAGTACTTTTCCCGACGTAAGGATTTAAAAACGAAAGTTAGTTTTTTTGAGTCGAAAGTGACTTTTGTTTTAAAATCTTTAAAAAAATATTAGAATTTGTCCCCGAGATTTGTAATTGATATATTTTTACTCGTAATTCTCTTTCCGGTCGTATAATTTGCTTTTTTCTACGATGTCTGAATGGTGGAGAAAAAAAGGGGGAAAAAACGGTCAAAATCTTATAAAACATTAAATAACAAAAAAATAATTCAAATTTTAAAAATCGGTTTTCACATGTAAACCCCCCCCCCCCCCCCCCAGGTCTCCAATTGCCAAATATAGCAGCTCTGCGATGCGGTTGCTGAGCCTATAGTGTATAAGACAGACATTGCCTTTTATTATATAGATACTTATGGAGCCACCTATAAGGAACTATGATCTACCAATGGTGTAGTGATAGAACCTTGAAAATAAAGAAGAGATTAATTTGAGAATCTGAAGGTGCAAGTCACTATCCTTCTGCAGCTCAAGGACCAAATTTCGGCCAAGAGACAATACTTAAAAACTACTGATTTTTAAAACTTCAAATTTGCAAATAGTGTTAATAATGCTTTTTCAAATTAAAGTTTTATTTTAAATTTTTTCTTTCTGCTGTTTATTACCTGTGCCCTCAGCCACAGCCGGTCTACACACGGGCCGTGGCGCCACTGAGGAGAAAATGTCGTGACGTCACGGAAAGAGGGAACATTCGGAAAGAAGAGAACAAAAATCCAAGCGTGGTCAGCGTCCCTCGTAGAGTGGTTGATGATTGCAAAATGCTTTTCATGTTACTGGAATGTTCTATTAGTTTTATATCATCGTGTTTTGTGCATAATAAGTTGTTCTTATGTTTTATTATCATATAACTAAAGTTCATGGGTGCTTTAGAGCCATTTTTTAAATAGTTTACATCTGCGTAATTATCAATGCCTCGCACGTGTTCTGTTCCCGGCTGCCGGTTGAACTATACGTCAAAGACTTCTTACGTTCCAATCTTTAAGTTCCCTGAAGATTCTGCATTGAGAAAAACTTGGGAGATAAAAATTCATCGTGTGGACTTCAAAGCTGGGAAAAATTCCGGAGTGTGTATTCATCATTTTGACGAATCGTTCGTCATTCGTGAAGACACTTTTACAGATAAATCTGGGAAGATAATAACAATTAAAAGAGGCAGGTTAAAATTAAAACCGGATGCCTATCCCACAATTGTCGGAAATATAGCCAAGCATCTTACAGAACCTATTCCAAAGAAAAGGAGGACTATGAAAAATCCTGAAAATGAGCAATTAGATGCGGCAATTTCTAAAAGTATAATGACTTTTCAACAAGAGCAGCAAAACAACAGTCTGCCAAGTTTAGAAAATATCAAGGTTTATTTTTGTACTATTCAAGGAGAAAATTGGACCCACCTTTCAATCGATGACAAGCTGTATCTTTTTAAAGTTCGCATTAATGCATCATCTATGCCATGTGTTATTGCGAGTATCAGCATACGCCAAGAAAAAACGTTCGATGTGTTTTTTGAAAATCTCCAGTGCAGTGAGAAGCAGCTACAAAAATATGGAATACAATTTAGCCTAATTACAAATAAACGTGATCTGGATTTATTAATAAGTGCATGTGAAACTGTGCATTCTACTCCATCACAACTTAATTATATCGAAGCCGCACTGAAGCTGTTGGAGAAACAGAAGCAGGTATGTTTAGAAATTTGCACCGCCAAATTAGACTTTTTAATTGAACAAGTAAAACTGCTAGAAAAACCAAAACATCAGCTTCGATTTTCACAAGAACTGTTTATTCTATGCTTTAAAATATACTTATCTAGTTCTTCGTGCTATAAGGCATTTAGAAATTCAAAGGTGTTGACATTGCCTCATGTGAGAACATTAAGTAGAATTTCAAAAAAGTTAAATGTGGATTCAGATTTTTTTAATCCGTGTAATAGTTATTTAAAACGTAGGGTACAATGTTTAAACGAAGACCAAAAATTTGTCTCTCTTAATTGATGAGATTTATGTTGATCCTAGGTATACGTTTAAATGTGGTAACGTTACCAGTGATTGTTTTGATAGTAATGAAAAAGCAAAAACTGCCCAAGTGTTTTTGATTACATCTATGTTTTTGAATTATAAAGACGTAATAGCAATTGCCCCAGTTTCAACATTTACGGGACAAAAGCTCTATAATTTGGCATCTATGTTAATTTGCAAGTTAAAAGAACTTGACCTTAATGTTTTGTCTGTTATTACTGATAACAACAATATTAACAGAAGCATGTTTGCTTTTTTTAAGAAACACGATAAATTTAATGATGCTGTATATAATCCAAGGAATCCTGATATACCTCTGTATTTGATGTATGATCCTGTTCATTTATTAAAATCTATAAGAAATAATTGGTTAAATGTAAAAGACACTAAACTGCAGTACCCTGATTTCCAAAATAATGAAAACCTTAAAGAGGCAAATTTTTCTGATTTACGGAATTTATACAACTTTGAAAAAGATAAACTCCTTAAATTTTCTCACGTGTTAACATTAAAATCATTATATCCATCTAACATTGAGAGGCAAAAAGTATACCTTGCATTAAAAGTATTCAATATTCAAAACTCCATAGCTTTAGCCGAATATAAATCGAAGCATGAATGCTTAAAAAAGTGTGATGGTACAGTAGATTTCATAAACGTTATTCAGAAGTGGTTTAAAATTATGAATGTGAAGTCACCAAATATGGGTATTAGGTTTCGTAATGAAGATATGAGTCAAATAATGAGTACAAATCAACCTCAATTCCAATTTCTCATTCATTTTCACACATGGGTAGACAATTGGTCTTTATTGTGTCATAGTAAAACATATAGTGGTCTTACATCAAGAACGTTTCATGCTTTAAAACAGACGACACTTATTACCTGCAAAATTGTAGAGTATATGTTCTCCCATTTGAAACCCCAATATTTTCTGTTGGGCAAATTGCAAAGTGATCCTCTTGAAGAAAGGTTTAGCCTTTACAGACAACTTTCCGGGGCTAATTACCACATCTCTATACAGCAACTTTTAGAAAACGAGAAAAAAATTCGAATTAAAAATTTGTTGCGCATCAAGTCCTCTCTGAAAGGAGATATAACTGTCACAAATTTGACTGATAATGTTGATGAAAGTATAAAATTTGATGATATAATTGTTTTTGACGATTTGCTGTTTTTAAACTTGGACAATATTTCCAATTACATTCCACATGACGTGGGCCCTGTTTTATTGTATATAGCTGGTTACACTGCACATAAAATTTGTCGGTATATTAGTTGCAACGACTGTAGATCATTTTTGCGTAATGATGAAATTATGACATGTGAATTTTCAGATCATTTGCGACTTATTGATATTGTAGGTAGAGGTGCCTTGAAAAGGCCAACTACTGCTTGTGTGTATATAGCATTTGTTTGTTTTCGAATTTTTGAAAAATTAGTTTCTGAGGAGAATGAAGGGCGTTTTATAAAATGCAAACAACAGTTGCATATCATATTAAACCTAACTTTGAGATATTTAGATACAAATCAAGAAATGGAATCATGTTGGACTTGCATCGTTCATGAATCTTCAAAGGTAATCGAAAAAAAAGTCATTACTACCATAGCTAAAATTTTATTGAATAATTATGTTAAAAATAAAAATGAGGATGGAAAAAAAAGAAAAAAAAAGATGAAAGGAAATATAAAAAATTTGCTTCCTAAAGTATCATTTTTGTTTTTAAGTAACTGAAATGAAATTATATACATAGTAATATCTCATATTCATATGTTATTTCATCAGTTTTCTTAAAAGGAGTTTCAATGTATTATCTACAATGTATTTACTTACCAGTTCTTGTTTTCAGCAGACTATTATAATTTTTTTTATTTTTTAGAAATTTTCATATTGATATCACCATACGCAACTAAAATAGAAACAGTGGAGATACTGATGCATTTTATAGAATTATTGTATATATATTATACCACACATTATACTTTAATATGTTGTAAAATTGTCCATTACATCTGCGATTGTGTTTTAAAGTAAGTTTGGCAATAAATTTTGCTTCGTTAAATCCTAATGAACCTAAAATAGTTATTAGAAATCAATTTAAGTGATTTTTCTCATCAGCAATGTGAAAATATTTCAAATTATATGTAAAAATAGAATTGTCACACAATATTTTTTTTGCTATTATACATATGGTTGTAGCCGTCCGTCCATACAGTTACCTTACACCTTTCTGGTAGGTCAGACGGTCTGGGTCTCAACATATGGTTGTAGAAATTTTGATGTCATATTAATTGCATTGTTTACAGTAGTAGAAAAAAAATGAAAGCTACTTAATATTCATTAACACTGGTTTGTAACTGTAAAAGGATCTAGATTATATATATTTTCGTAATCATTTAGACAGAGTAGTTCTTGCTTTGTGGGAGCTCCAGTAAAAAAATATACCCCCCCCCCCCCCCCATCTACATTTAGATAATCTTTATGAAATTAACTGTGCTAAAATTTAGGCATAGAAATGAGTAAAAGTGTAATTATTTTGAAATATTTTTTAACTCTCAATTTGCAAGTTTTCCCCATCTAGCGTCGCGCCATGATTCTGGCGCCACGGCCTGAGTGTAGACCGGCTGTGCCTCAGCTCACAACAGTACTATGTCACAGCGGCAAGTAACGTAACACAGGTATCTGAAGGAGGGGTTTTTGCAATTTTAACAGGGTCACAAACACTGCCAGTTTTACATGCAGAGATGCCAATCTTGAATAAGCCTCTTCAGAAATTATCATAGTAAATTTCGAGAATTTTAGGATGTATTTCAGGAGTCAGCATGGAAAATTTCAGGAGGGTTTTCAGAAGTATCAATTTTTGTTTTCAAGTAATAAAATTTTTTAAATAATAAATTAATAACAATTACATCAAGTAATGATTTGAAACTAGCAATTTTTAGCTCACTGCAGTCAAAATTTTCAATGAATTTATTAAGTAATTCTCTTACTTTATTAAGTTTCTCATTTTTTGAACAAAAGATTTGATAATACCTAATTTGAAAGATTGGGATGGAAATCAGTCTGTTTTTCTGGCCACTAAAAATGTGGGTCCATTTTTGGAAGAGAAATAAAAAAAGTCTAAAAATTTACGTATTTTTTATGGTTAAACCTGCTTTATTTTCTTACATTTTTATTATTCTCAGAACACATTTAAAATAAAGTTATTAGGATTACTATAGTAATTTAAATTAAAGGATGAAATAAATATTTTTTAAATTAAAATTGCAAAGATGTAAATTTAGTTGCGAAAGCATTAAATGCTTCTTCTTTTTTATGGTTAAACCTGCTTTATTTTCTTACATTTTTATTATTCTCAGAACACATTTAAAATAAAGTTATTAGGATTACTATAGTAATTTAAATTAAAGGATGAAATAAATATTTTTTAAATTAAAATTGCAAAGATGTAAATTTAGTTGCGAAAGCATTAAATGCTTCTGAAATGATTAAATTTATAAATACTCAAATTCGTATTTTAAATAGTTATTCAATAAATAGTCCTTTATTTTTCATCAATAATAAGTTTGAAAAATAGTTTATCTATATAAAACTAAAAATAATTACAAAAATTTCAGTCGATGCAAATAGATAGCAAAAGTGGATAATATTTTCACAATTAAGGGAAATATACCAACAATCAAGTAAAAATGTGGTTTTTCTCAATACTGCTACAAAATAGCCCTTCATTTCATTCATAATATATTTGAAAAGTTTTTTATGAGCATATAATAATTATGAAAATTATAGTAGATGAAAATAGATTCCAAAAATGAAAATATTTTCACAAATCAACAAAATATACCGAGAATCGCATACAAATGCTGTTTTTTGAGATATTGCTGCAAAATAATCCATTATTTCATTAATATGTTTGAAATACATTTCATAATATGTTTAAAAAATAATTTTTTCATATACAACATATAATAATTATGAAAAGTTTAGTCAATGCAAACAGATTACAGAAGTGAAACCATTTTCACAATTAAGCGAAATATACAGACAATTGGGTAGAAATGCCGTTTTTTCTGATACTGCTTCAAAAGAGGCTGTCATTTCATTAATATGTTTGAATAACAGCTTTTTTATGCACAAGTAATAATTATGAAAATTATAGTCTATGCAAACAGATTGCAAAAGTGAAAAACATTTTCACAAATGAAATATACAGAGAATCACATACAAATTCAGTTTTTTACGAAGTTACTCCAATTAATCCTTCATTTCATTAATAATATGCTTGAAAAATAGCTTTTTTATATAATAAGTAATAATTATGAAAATTTTAGTTGATACAAACCGAACACAAAAGTGGGAAATATTTTCACAATTAAATGAAATGCACAGAATACAGTTTTCCCACGATACTGCTGCAAAATAACTATCATTTAATTAAGATAGTCACTGGTTGCAGGAGTGCTGGAAAATAAGTCAAGTCTCTCATGACACAATACGAATTGCAATTTGAGAGTGCCAATTATGCAACTGCAGGTAAATGAATAGATGTAGAATGAGAAAACTCTGATCTCATCACTATGAAGTCAGGAAGCATGAATCAATATTTTGTTATTACTAGAGAACTTTTATTGCTTTCCATACTGATAGCATAAATTCTAGATATACTCCAGAATTTCCAGAGTAGTTGGCATCTCTGAACAGGCTTTGAAGTGTGCTTATTTACCAATTGTTGAATCTTATAAATTTGTGCTTTAGTTTATTTATAAAATGCATTAAAAATTAAACATAATTTGCCAGATAACACTGATAAAGTAACACATAAGTCATGCTTAATAGGTTTCTTTGTTCTAAATACATTGGACAGAAATGATGAACTTTTAACTCTGAGTAATGAAAAGGGATTTTCTATTAAAGGCAGCATTATAAGTTAACAATAAAAGCTACTGGTCTTGCAGACCAGTAAGTACAAGAAAACACTGGTCTGCAGTCATTATGACAGGTCAGCTAAAATTATAAACAACACGATAGCAATGTACAAATAAATACTCGGATATTTAACATAATAATATGCATGTTCAAGTTTGACTTACCTTTAAAGAGATGTACAACAAATTATCCTAAATAATTATCAAATCAGTTAATATATATGCTATGAATAATAACAAAATCTGCAAGATTTCCAACTTTTTTATTTCTGTCAACATTTTCAGGATTCAGGATCTTTATTTTCTTTCGTGATTTTGAAATATATAAATTGAATTTATAAGGTTGTTGACTTACAATATAGATTTTTTTTAATTACTAAAATTTCTGGTAAATTCTGAAAATAGGCCCCCACTCGTTTTTTTTCTAAGTACAAAATTACGCCAAGTTGGCGCGTTGGCCGTGTTTTGAAATTGACTCCTCCCAACTGAAGTGACGTATATTCCCGTGTTTTAAAATAGGCTCCTCCTACAATAGTGACGTCTTATTCTAGAGTTTTATAAACTGGAATTTTTAATAACTAAATTTAAGATAAACGAAATTAAATTTAATTAAAAACGAAACTTAGAAAAACGTTTGTACTTTAACTAAATTTAATAAAAACGAAACTTAGAAAAAAGTTTGTACTTTAACTAAATTTAATAAAAACGAAACTTAGAAAAAAGTTTGCACTTTAACTAAATTTAATAAAAAACGGAACTTAGAAAAAAGTTCGCTCCTGTCTCGGGGTCTTTGAAATGGTAGCTGTGGTTTACTTTAAGGTGCATTATTAAGACAATCATACGCCTTCCAACAGTCCGATATAATCAATGTCCCCTTCTCAACATACTTCTCAATCACATTCAGCAAACATTTACTCGACCTGTTAGACACCTTCGCAAAAAAATATCTATTCGTTCCCCTTTCAACCCCCCCAAACACCCATTGTCCCTCTACCGGCTTTCCTCTTCCATACTTATTTTTCCCAAACTTACTCTCATCTATCTCCACAATCACACCATTCCCCCCAATCTTACTTTTATTTTTAAACAAAGCATACCGACAAATGTCACGGCAAAACTGTTTCCAATCAGTAACAGTATTTGCTGTGACATTCAACTCAGCCATCACAACCTTACATTCAATATTAAAAAACCACATTAAAGTTAAAATTAAAATTTCAGTTATACTTAATTTACTTTTATCAAACCATGTGCCCCTTCTCACACTCCTACATACTTCATGCTTATCATCACCCGATCTCTTTCTACACCTCCATTCAAAACCATCAATCGCTTTTACTCTTTCACACAATTTCATTGCATCTCCACACTTAGGACATTCAAACCTATCACTAATTAATCCCTTTAACACACACCAATCAATCACTGCTTTCTTACCTTTAACTTCCAACAAATAAAAAAATTTCAAGCTGGCCTCATTTTCAACATCCATTCGAACACGTTTTTTACAACATTCGCTCGAATCCATTTGCGGCTTACCAGATGCCATTTAGAAACTCAGTCTGCAATCAACAAAAAAGTACTGAAAATTAACAATCTTCACCAATTAACACTTCT
The DNA here is from genome assembly GCA_951213105.1 of Amaurobius ferox. Lineage (NCBI taxonomy): Eukaryota > Metazoa > Arthropoda > Arachnida > Araneae > Amaurobiidae > Amaurobius > Amaurobius ferox. The sequence continues at coordinate 45,672,510 of OX578133.1, forward strand.
AACAATTAACACTTCAAGAGAAAACACTTCACACAAGCAGTTCAAGAAAAAACACTTCGTAAAAACAATGGAGTAAGATTTCAGAAACAGAAGTTCCAGAAATAACGCTACAATAATACACAGATTATCAGTACTACCACACCACGTGAAATAACGCTGCAATTAAAATTACTACTGCCTATTAAAATGCAGAATCCAAAAAATAAAAAGGCGCGAGCGCTGATTGGATGTCCGTGCGAGGGCTACCAGATTCGCGAAGTAGCCGAAATAAAATTGTAACCCACAAAATCGCGCCAGCTTCGCGCTGGATCGTACTTTGAAAAACGAGTGGGGGCCTATTCTCAGAATCACCCAAATTTCTGATTTAAAGTCTTCTTGTTATGAGGCTTTTTTTCAGCTTATGCCTTATTCCCCATTCTAACCAGAGGGATGATACAGCAGGCACGGGATCAAAAGCTTTGATGTTAGGTGCGTCCAAATGTCTCATGTCTGTATCATTTTATTTAGTTAGATTTTCCAGTTGGTTTTTACTTTATAAATGTCTGAAGTGCCTTTCAGCTTCAGTTTACTATATAAAATGAAGAGCAAAACATCTACAACAGCTACACTGTTTTCATGCCAAATATAAGAGCAGTATAGAGCATTTTTGCTCTTTCAGAGTTCATTTATCTTTCAAGAAGCCAAATTTAAGAAGTTTTTAAGGAGTCTAAAAGTAAATTTCACCACCATTTATATTTATATTTTGTCACCTTAGCTAAATATCACTATTATTTTCATTTCATAATTTATCATTTTTACTATAAGAATCATGAGCAGAAATTATAAGCAAAGTTCTAATTTGCTAAAAAATTTCACTTAAGGGTCATTAAAAATTTATAATTTGCACTAAAATACGATGGGTATAGATAGATAAAAACATATATCTGCTTATTATTTTTGAGAAAGAACTGTAAAATTCCTGATTTTTGAAAAAAAGCACAAACATTTTCAATTTAAAAGACTGCTAAAATTCGTAATTTTTTAGTAACTAAACTTCGTGATTCTTATTAAAAAGTGGTAAAATTCATTATTTACATGAAAAAGCACTATACTATTTTCTTTTTAAATCAGTGAAATTCACGATTTTATTTAAAAGTGCTAGTTTCAATTATTTTTAAATGCCTTAAAATTGGTTATTTTATGCAAAAGGGCTAAAATTTGAGATTGTAAGTGCTAAATTATTTAATTTAAAAGTTATAACTTCACGATTTTTATAAGAGTGTAAAATTTATGTTTATATTTAAAATCACTAAAATTTGTGATTTAAAGCCCAAAAATTAGTGATTTTATGTAAAAATGCTAAAATTTTATGTTTTATTAAAAAAGTCTAAAATTTGGCATTTTATTTGAAAGCGTTAAAATTTGCAATTCATTTAAAAGTGATAAAATTTGCAATGTCATTTAATCATGGTAATAGTTGCGATTTGAATGAAAAACCACTTAAATTTACAATTTTATTTAAAATTCTCGATAAATGTGTAATAAAATGCTCCAATACTTTTTTTCTGACTAAACATGACGTGACTAGGCTACATTGCCTAAAATACATGGTATTCTAGACACTATAACTACCAGACCATCTAGCAAGCGAGATCATCACGAAAGATGAAATCGCTCCTTCTCCAACAAGCACATGAGGAGTTCCAACACTAGTGTAGAGTTTTAGCAGCTGGCTAAGTAAGGTGTTTTAGCTAGGGTGACCAACCCTCCCATATTTGAGATTTTTGTTTTGGATCCCCGTATTGACCTTCTATTTCTTTAAAAATCAAGAACGCAAAATTTGAATTATTGTTTATTGATTCCCACGAAATACATTCTTGTATAAATTGTAGGATTGGGATTTATTTTCTCTTTATATATCATCGGAGACGTGGGGTCGACTAAGTGTAAATAGTTTGCGCTTTTTATTTCTCTGGCTTGAGGTGGCATCACGTCTTTTTAGTTCATGCATTGTTTACCTGTTTGATTTTGGCTGAAGCAGAAAACATGGATTTTGTTATTGCAGCAGAAATGTTTTTGAACATCGAGATTCAGTTGTGAATAAAAGAAATAAAGATTGTGGTTTTATTTAAGTTCACAAACATGTGTGTAGAAAGTGGAATATCCATTTTCGGATTGTAATATTTTCTGTTCCTGCTGTGTTCATCCTCGTGCTTCCAAATAGGCTAATTTAAACTTACCAAATTGAATCCATTTTCACAATGAATAGTGAAAGTGAAAGCAATAATGCAAAAACTCCACCTAAGAAGAAAACTAAATATATGTGTGTTTACGTGAGAAAATGGGAAGAACAATATTCATGGTTAAAGTTTGTGTCCTCCAATGTTTACAAAGCTTATTAGATACTTTGTAAACAAATAAATGTGTCAAACCTTAATAAGATTTTAGGCTTTGTTTTAAGCATCCCAAGCTCAAATGCCCATACTGAAAGAGATTTTTCGCTAATGAGCAACAAATGGACTGATCAGAGAAATCAAAGCAGCTTGCAACTGATTAAGTCAGAGCTAATGATAATAATTAATTATGACTATAGTTGTAAAGAGTTTTTAAAATTTGCACAAGAAAATAACAAAATGCTTAGTTCTGTAGCATCAGTGGACAAATACGAATAGGTTAGTACTAAGAAACATACAAATTTGTATTCCATATTGTGTTCTGTATATAATATACAATGTAGATTGTTTTGCTTATTATTACCCATTCCATGAACATTTTCTGGAGCGACGATTCGTTGTGCTGTGCCGCGCTGCTAAAAATTTGTCAAGACTAAATCTCCCTTAAATTCATGGCCGGAAGTTGGTCACCCTAGTTTTAGCGCTAGTCTGATTGCAGATCTTCCAGTTTCACAGACTATGATGTTGTGATGTTGTTTGGTGTATTCCGAAAGATGAAACCACAGAAAACTTTTGTTTAGAGATGAAATCTTGGTTTTCTCATCCTTGGGTTCATCATTAAATGTGCTGGTTCCACAGACCACCAATATTTTTATTCTTCTGGTCCAATCATTTGTGTTTATGGTTACTTTATTTTGTTTATTAATTTAAACATATATATAACAACCACTTTTAAGAGCAAAATAACATAAAAATTAGTTCAAAACCAATATAAAATGCATGCCTATTACAAAAGTATAATAGTAATATAAAGTTAAAAATTTAATTCGAAGTGGCTGGTAAACAAGATCCTATTCAAGCTTACATTACAGGGTTTAGTATAGTAAGCATTCAATAATATAAAATGTAATGATGCATAAGTGTTGCTCTAGTTTGCACATGTATGCCAATAACAAACTCTTGAGTTACACTCAAGATTGTGCATTAAGTGGTTGAAAAAATGTTTATTTAACACTATTTTACAGTATTAAAACAATGCCAAACTATCTATCCTATTCAAACAGAATTTACAAGTTTCACTGCTTAAAAAAATTGACAATATTTTCCCTTATTTGAATAGCTTCCCCTTGCCTTGCTTGATAAAAATTTTCTCAATAATTTTACACTGGAATAAATTTCTAGTAGGCCTAATTAATAGATCAAAGTAACAAACTAAAATTAATTACATAAATTCTACAAAGTACATCAAAACATAAAGTAACAAAAATTTATCTTGTTTAACACTTGCATTTAATCTAAAATAACAGTTTTCCCATTAAAATTTTTAAGATTACCTATTGAGTTACAGTAGTAGTCACACCGCTTCAAATTTAATCGACGTAATATAGCTATATTCTATTAAGTTGCAATAAATAAATTACGATCTAATAGCACTAGGATATAAAAATATATGCATATCAGTACAAATAAGTTTGATAATTAAAATAACAAATATGCTGTCTCTTAGTTACACAAGGGAAGATTTTACCAATTTTAAAGTGAGTTGACAAGTTATAAATTATAATATCTTATTTACCCTGATCACATCCTCGCCTTAGAAATAAGACTATGACGTGACAATAAACTGCAATATTAAAATACTACATGATTTATTTTGAGATGTGAAACAATTTATAGTGAATGGGTGGCGAATACTGGCTCCGAACCCTATCACCAAACAATCGCAACCACATACTACGTATACAATTAAGAGATATTGACAAACAATTCAAGATATTTTATAAACCTTAAAAATAAACTTCTTACAAGGTAATTTCGATATCACAAGTCATTGTACGTCAACAAATATTCCAAATGTCGTTAGATAATGGATACGGATCGAGCTTGTCACAACCGGCTATACCAGTGAATCTACCAAAACAGTAAACAAATGTGCACTTTTTTGCGGTTACCAGACAAGATATCTGTTGCCAGATTGAAACCATAGAGAAATGATACCGTTACAGTGATTTTCACTTTCTGATATTTATATTTCCACAAAGTTGATCTTTACACCGCTTGGAGCGTTAATTTCATGTCCTGGGGTATCATGCATTCAAGTAAAGCTACGACACTTGAGGTCTAAATTCTAAGTTTTGTCATTTGAGCTTCTGCGTCAATGAACCTAATAATACATTAATTACCTTATTTTAATATATTATTATCCATGAATCGCCCCTATAATTGATCTGAAAACAGTTTGCCGCTCCGTAACAGAAGCGCTCTCTGTTGTTTCACGCAGAACTGCAACTGACAATCAATAAATAGAGTTGCAAAAAACGTAGGATTTCGGAAAGCGGGAATTTTGGAAACTTTGATGGGAAGAAACTAATTTACGCATTTGTTCCTTAATGATGTTGCACCGACGTCACATTCTCCCTAAGGTATTCTAGCAACGGTTGCTATCGCCATACTCTTTGTAGACGCTGTCCGCCATTACTATTTCTGTCAGTATTAAAGTGTCAGCTAGCAATATTTTATCTTGATATTGTCAAGTTTTCATTATGAAATTATACCTCAAGCCACAAAGTTGTATCTAAAAAGCCAATAAAAGCCCTGAGAAAAATTACTTCGTACGGATTTATTTGACGATCCGTATTATTCGTCACTATAAAGTTTTTCTGGATCACCTGTACTGATGCAACAAAACCAATGGATACCATCATCCAAATGCATGTATTACATCTATTCCAAGTCCAGATACAATACAAGAAGTCAAGGTACTTTTAATGTCTATTTATTAAAGTTATTTTAATGCAATAATTTGCTTTAAAAAAAAATTGGGAAATATAAGCACCTCTGGCCAATCGAGTCTATTAAAAGACTATTATATTATTTTGGTGCTTTGAGAGGTAAGGATTACTGTGAAAAATTATTTGATTTCACTCGACCTATTAAATTAATTTAAATTTCATTTCCCAGATCTAGATGGTATCTTACTTAGACAGACATGATTTTTAACATGTTGCCTATGTTCTGATACTTTTTAGAATACCCCTTTGCACGAATAAAAAATAGACTATTTTTTAAGCTTTTGTTTGTTTTCTTTGCAATATATATATAATACCATACATTTATATGTTCAGGGCCCCCACAAAGGGGGGGGGGGCAGCTGGTACTACGGTAATGGGGCCCGGCGACTTTTAGGGGCCCGTGAACATTGTTGAGGATAAAATATTTATACATTTGTGTATGAATATATAGCTCTTTTTTCTAAATTACTTAAAGTTTTTGAAATTACATATTATGCGTAATTATAAAATTACAAATGTAAATTAGATATAAAGCCTAAACACAATCTATAAGTTTGAATGAAAGAAAAGTACAAAACATTTTGCAAACATCTGTTTGGATTCTGTGTCTCATTTCTGAAATAGATAAAAAAGCCTCAAAGACGGACCCTTAGTTCAATACAAGTCGTCTGGGTACAGATAGCTTCAGTGTCATTGTGTTCAGAATCTGTCCATTATTTGTTGTTAAGAAAGGCGAGATCAACAAGGCAATAAAAACCGATCCCCACAGGAAGAAATTTTCTAGAATTACACCTAAATGGATAAGTTTATACCCCTAGTGGGTAAGTTTGCTCATTCATGTTTACAGTTCATATCAATCACGTCCAGATAACTTCTGAGACGAACGACCCTTTTACAGGTTTCTTTTGTGAAATTATCAGTTTGGGAAGGGGGCGATCTTTACCTTCCTGCTCTTCGAGGTCGTAAACCAATTAACGCGACGGGGTATCTATGGTTGTGTTCGACTGAATGCAGGGATGTTGAAAGAAAAATTCTGGTTTCTTCCTCCCTGACATGAACTTGCTTCCCACCTTGATTTCAGTTTCAGTGATAGACAATATTTCTTTAAAGCAAGTTTATTTTAATTTCTCATGCAGTTATATGGTAATCTCATATGTATTATCAGTGCTAGTTGCTAGTGCATCTCTCAACACGTGACTAAATCTTATAAAAAAATTATTCACTGAAACAAATCTCAATGCAAAATCAAAATTTTAAAGAATGTTCAAAATAATGTTCTTATATTTTTCAAATATTATTTTCAGACATATTAATCTTGAAACAAAGCTAATCTTAGAATGAATAAAAATTTATTTTATAATTCCTATGCTGTTTTGTAAATTCAATCCTTTAAAATAACTATATAATTAAATATGTACCAAACTTATTGCATTATAAAAGGGAAATTAATGCTTTTGTGTTTATAATGTGTTTCTAAACTTTCACTTTATATTGTATGATTTTATGTTGAACTTAGTAATTACTAGGAACTGTGCTCAGTGAAAGAGAAAATTAACACCATCTCTATCATATATTTATTACATTTTGCTAAGGAATATCCAAGAAAGGGGAGTGAGGAGATTTGGGTTTTGCCCCCTTCCCCGAAATCCAAAATAAAGAATTTTTTTTTTATTATATGGGATCTTTTGTATATTCAAACAGTGTTGTTTGGCCTTACAGTTTGTGTGACCTCACATGCTCGAAAAAGAATTCTGGATTCGCACTTGGCATTTTCTTTCATAAACATCAGAATTGATACATTTTGGGGAAGAAACATTTTATGGACATAATGAATAATGCACACATAATATAATATTGAATTAATTTTATGTTTTCATTCTTTTACTGTAACTATAAAAATAAATTAAAATAAAATATGTAGTTATGAAACAAAAACATTTTTAATGAACTTTATCAACTTTATATTGGCGGATCGTCCGACTGTGGCATTTTTTTCTAGGCAGTTTTTGTATTCATTGTAGTTTAAAAGACATTTGCTAAATTTCCTTAAAATTTGGTAGCTATATTGGTTAGGCACCGATTTGATTTTTGGTGAATATCAAATGATACAAAAGAAAATAAAATGTTACTGCTCTCGCTATGCTGGTATAAACTGTTCTCAACATACCATCATTTTCTCAACTGTGGCATAATAATTGACGAATTGGCATTTAAATAGGGCTAATGCAGCATATAAAAGATGAAATTCAATGAAAGATTTCAAAATCATGTAATTTAGAAAATATTATTTTGTAACAGTTTGATATAATGTGTTAAATCAAAAGCAATTTCAATCGGAAAAGTTTCCAAAAATATCTAGATTCAAACCTCTTAGGATAATTTTGGTAGAGTATTTGGAGGATACAAACTTTTGCTGCTAACTGTTAAAAAAACGGGTTTTTTTTGTTTGCTTTTTCAAAAGCAGAGAACTTTGCATCTTGGGATTTTTAGTGAATCAAAACGATTGATGCAGAAAACCGCATGTATATATGCACGTGCTATTTCCATCTAAAATGTTAAACAAATGAAAATAGATCATCTGATAAGATCCAGAGATATTTTGGACATATATTTTACTTTATTTATATGTTACATAGCACATCGATTGGAGGTAATTCAGCTGTAACACTGATAACTAAGGCGCGGATTTTGATGAAATCTGCATTTTTTTAATTTTTCCCTTTTATGGGCATTTTTGAGCATTTTCAGGGCATTTTTGAGGTAATATTTAGCATTTTTATAAGATTTCCTATATTTAGGAATTTTTAGTTTTTTTATTATTTTTATTTTTATCATCATTTTTATTTTTATCATTTTTAGTTTTCTATACTTTCTGTTGCTATGGGTGTTTTTGCTAATTCCTGTCTTAGCATCTTTACAAACAAACCCCCGGGGCTGCAACACTTCTTCCCGTTTTGTGGTGAAAACAGGTATTTTCATGGTATAAAAACTTATATTCCGACAATAGAAGAACTTTTACATGTGAGAACATTAGGAAACACCTAATAATTCATTGTAATTCCGATGTTATCATGGGAAATTAAATTATCGCTCTTCAGGATAATAAAAGTTTTAAATCAGGTATTTATACATATAAATTTTTTATTACAACAATTTAAATTATTTGTATTTACTCAAAACTTTCGAAATCTGTATCATGAAATAACTAAATTTATTTTTCATGTCGTTCTTTTTTTAAGTTCATAATAATGTAAAACTTTAAGGGCATTTTTTCACTATTTTAAGAGTATTTTTAGTGAATTATTTTCAGTGAATCAGTAAGGCACGGATTTTGATGACCTAAAGGTCATCAAAATCCGTGCCTTACTGATAACTGTTTTTTCTGAGTGAATGTTGGCGGCAAAAATGTTGCAATACCATTGCTTTTCCAAAAAATTGTTTTGAAGCATCAATTTCTCAGAATTTATTATAAATGGAGCTTAGATAAGGACTGGTATGGAACTAGCATTAAATTCTGAAGGAGGTGGTAGGGAAGTTCACTAAAGATTTCCATATCAAGTTATGTTTCCATTTTCAGTTCAAAATTTCCTCTTTTCATTAAAGCATCCATTTTTTAAGATTGGTTATAAATAGAACTTTGGTGAAAACTGATATGGAATCAGCATCGAATTCTGGATTCAGGAAGAATTTTTATTTCCTATTTTTTCCCACATCCGATTCAAAAATTTCCTTTGAGTCATCTATTTCTTGGAATTGGCTAAAGATAGAGCTTAGACAATGATTTATGCAGTATCAAATTTCAAAGGGAATAGAGGAAATCACTAAGAATTTCAACTTGTGGTTGTGGAGATGTCACTTTCATTTATAAAATTTGCATTTTCCTTGTAGCATCTATTTTTTAAGGATGGGCTTAGATGATGACTGATATAGATTCAGCATCATATTCAAGAGGAAACTCCTGCCCCCTCTGGAATTTAATTTTCTAAGGATTTCTACTTGCAGTTTTTCATCTTACGGTTCAGAACATTTCCTTAAAACGTACATTTTGATTGACTATAGAGCTTAGATGATGACTGATATGAATTTAGCATCGAATTTCAAGGATGGTAGGGGATGGGGATTTACTAAGGATTTTCACTTCCAGTTCTTTTCCCAATTCTAGATAAAAAAATATTTCATTTTGCTTCAAACATTTATTTCTCAAAATCGGCCATGGATAGAGCTTAAGTGATGACCGATATGGATTCAGTATAAAATTGCTTAGGGGTTAGGAGAATTCATTAAAGATTTCTACTTCTGATTCTACAGATATTACTTCCGATTAAAAATATTGCAATTTTCTTTACAATACCCATTTATCAGGATTGGCTATAGGAATAGCTTAGATAATGACTGATATGGATTAAGCATCGAATTTTGCAGGGAGTTGGGGTCACTAATGATTTACATTCCTGGTTCTGGAGATAGCACTTCCGATTTTTCCTATAATTCATATGACTATGCGAAATATGTGTGCAACTGAGTACAAAAATATTTCGTTTAAAATGAAATGTACACACCACTTTCCGTTATATGAACGATCTTTTATAGACTTCTTATTTTTCTATGTTATATTGTGTTAAACCCTGTACTTGATATGTTTTATTAAATTCATTTCTACCCCAAAATAATACATAAAAGAAAAAAAGTGGCACCCCTTCCCCTTTACTTTTACCTAGGGCCCGCAGCTTGACTTAGTATCCGGGCCCAAAATAGAATGTGGGGGCCTGTATATGTTACACATACTGTGCATGTTTGATGCCGTTTTCAATTAATCTTCCTTTGAAATGTCGAACTAAACCATTTGTGACTAACACTTTGCTGACAGGTCACGAGTATACTCATGTTTCCATGGCCAAATGTTGCTGACCAGTCACCGTGTTTTCATGTCACTATATTAAAAAAAAAACTGTTACCTGCTACGGGAATCCCAGAGTATGTAGAGTATGCTGTTCCAAAGAAAAGTGCAGAGAAACTAGAAATGTTTGTAAAACTTGTGTACCATTACACAAATGTAAATGCTTTACAGTATACCGTACCAAAAAAAATTATTTATATGTAATAAGTTTCATTTCAACGCATGCTGTGTAAATAAAGTTTATTGAAGCTTATTTAGATGTCTGATTTTTATTTTCAACTGCAAAAAATAGCCTACTGCACAAAATAGTTTTGGCTTGAAATAGGCAGTCAGCAATATGTTAAAATTTATTTTTAATCTCTAAAAGATCTCCTCTAATATTCTCTGTAAAAATACAAATCATATAACATGTGGCAGGCTACAGATTATAGATGTGCTTGACGTAGTTTTTTTTTCATTCAATCATGATTTGTTTATGTATAAAGTTTGGTAATATTTTGCATCTTATTGGAATCATTTGTCGAGATTTAAAACAGAACAATAATTTTTAAAAGTTTCGCCATATTCAAAAAATAACTTAATTTGAAAATGACATTTTTTGAAAAATAATTGTGGATAAACAAAACATTGTACAATGCTTAACAGATCAATTCCTTACCACATCAATGCCATTGATGCACTTTCAAAGATAAAACATTTAAAATGTGGAAGTACTTTGTATTAATCTTTACAGAAAAATAAAGTTAATCTCTCATAGCAATGGCACAGTTGAAAGCACGGTATAAAATACCATCGTTGAAAGTCACCTAAAGCAATTAATTTCTCGTTTGTCATTATTATGCATATGCGATTGTATTATATGCGGATTCGACAATTTGGATGTGGGAAAGATATGTATCTTTGGCCAGTCTTATGTCTTTTAACACTATTATTTCGATGCTTATTACCATGAGAAAGTATTTATTTTCCCTTGCACTATTAAACTGATTTACATTTCATTTCGTTTACTAGATCTAGATGGTATCTTATTTAGACAGATTACTACTTACTCAGATTTTTAATATGCTGCCCATGTTCTGATAAAAAATGTCTATTTCCAAGAATAAATAGACTATTTTTCTTTGAAAGCTTTTTATTTGCTTTTTGCAATATCTACTTTACTATATATACATATGCTACATAAACTGTGCATGTTTGATGCTGTTTTCTAATTTGAAATGATGAATTAAATCATTTGCGTTAAAAACCTATTTTTGGTCTTGTGTAATATTTAATGTAAAAATACAAATCAAATAATATGTGGTAGGTTACAGGCTATAGATGTGCTATATGCATATTTCCTGCATTCGACCACGACATGTTGCAGCATTTTATCCCTAATTGGAATCATTTGGAGATTTAAGAAAAGATAATCATCAGTGAAAGTGTCACCATATGCAAAAAATAACTTTATGAATTTATTTTTCATTTGACCAAATAATTCAAAATATATGAAATTTCAATGTAATATATAAAAATAATTGAAAACATGATCATATATCACTACAAAGATGTAACATAATTTCTAAAAATATTTGTTTACTTTGTATTATTCAATATGGTTTACTTCTGATTTATTTGATTTGCATTTTAAATGAAATACGAGCTTTTTAAAACGACATCCAGAGATGAGTAGCTTAGTTATAAAACTGCACAACTTCAAACAGGTCATATATCCATGATTTTCTTATAAATTAATATTTACCATTTCAAAACAATTATTTGTGTATCATACCTAGTTTTAATTTCAATCATAATATAACACACATGGGGTATTTTAATGAGATTTTTTCCCCCATTTTTAATTTTTGAGCTTAAAATATGGTTACAATGGATAATTTCTTCAGATTTGTCCTATTTTACTATTTTGTAGTGGTGTTTTATACTTTGCTTAGTGTAATTTCTTACTTGATATCTTAGTGACATGAAAATAAAAGGAATTAACCAATACTTCAGGTTCATTTTTAGAAAGTAAAATTCAACAGATAATCATTAACGTTAAAAATACAGAAGACGACTCAAAATCGGAAACAATTTAATTTGCTTGAAAGTTAATATTTTGTGATAAAAATGTACATTTAACGAAATATACAATACATATTGAATTAATTTGATGCAAATGTTTTATGTTCCAAATGTCCCTAATGCTCAGAAAATCAATCATATTACTAGGGAATGTAAAGTGTTTCCGTCAGATGAATATTAAAAACAAGAATAATATTTGAAGTGATTAAAAAATTTCAGTGAGATGTTACCGTTTTCATAAGTATTTCATATATGTATAAAAACTAAAAATCTCTAAGTATCAGTATTATATACGTATTTAATTATAAAGTTATAAACGGATAATTTAAGTTTTTTTATCTTATATTGTGAAAATATGCTAATATTTTTAAATATCATGCATTCCTTAAAATTTTAAAATAATACTTTGAATTAAAATGATTGGTTAGGTTCTGTACACACAGGATATGCAGAAAAACCTGATATTTTTTATAATGTCGAGTACATCAGTAGAAAACTACGTATTATACGTCATATGTAGAATAAATACATCAGTAGAAAACCTCGTATTATACGTCAAATGTAGAATATATATTCTAAGTATGCATCCCTTATTAAAAATTATTTTCATGTGCATAAGAGGAATTTAACTTTGTTCATTCTTTCCGTTAAAATGAATCAGAATAAATGTTAATTACATTGTAATATACGAACAATTGCATGTGCATTTATTGCATATTTTCAACCATTCCAAATATACAATTTAAATATGTTTTATGCATAATTATAAAATAGTTAGGCAATCCACATTTTTTATTTCACCTTTACCTTCATAAATGTGCTCAATATTTCATTTGATGGCAATATTTTTATATTGCCGAAGAATCCAAACTTATCACCGAATCTCAACCATGCTCTTAAGTACAAAAGAATAAAAACATTGTTTGATCAACTGCAATTTCACTGTTGATAGCATTTTGAGAAACCAGTATCTTATCTTTAGTTAAACTAAGAAAGAATATTTTTATTATTGACGACTCCTCTTCAAACACAAAACTTGGTAAATCAATAATTGCTGTAAAAACTAATTGCTATATTTAATGACTGCTAACTTCGAGCACCACAGCTGATTATTATTGAACTTATGTATTAATCCAGATATATATTGCACATATTTACAAAAATTTTGTACAGCTTCTGAGTTAATTTTCTTTAAATCAGAAATCACAAGATTGCTAAAATAGTTTTGTGATAATAATTCAAAATCCTATTGATGTATCTCCAAATGTTGCAATCTGCAAGTAGTTTACACTTAAAATGCATGTTTACTTTAAAAATTTAAATGTGATTCTTTATTTTTTAAAATGCAAATATTAAAACATGCTTGTTTACTTTTCAATATCTCGTCTGGAAATGCCTTTTTACTCTTAAAATGGTTTAAAGAATCAAATTTGAAAACACAGTTTACTTTTATCTTTACATTAAATTTAAGTTTTAAAAATTTATTCCTTCAAATATTTATTTTCTTATTTCAATTTTATTATTATTGAGAGCGCATTGTGACAGAATTGACAGTCTTTTTGTAACCAAGCTAATAAAATAATATTTTTGCTACAATAAAGTTGCAAAATTTAAAACTCTTGGAATAGTTTCAACTGCTTTCTAGTATGAAAATACAATAGAATTTTTCATTGAGTTTTTTAGAAATGCAATATATTTATCATTTTATAATGGACAATTCCGGCATCTGTTTTTTATTTCTTTTATTTGATTCGAAATATTGCAAAACGCAAAAAATTATAAAAAATTTTATTCTCCGAGCTGTATTTCATATTTTATTAGCAGTCAAAGTTCACCTTTCTGTCTGTCGCGGGAAAACGACTCATTTTGCCACGCACGAAATGTGACTTCACAATGCTCGTCCGCGGCTCGCTTTTTCGAGAATTGATGAATAAGTTTGGTTACATCCAGAAAGTTTTGATAATTATAATTGTTTCTTATCCCAAACTGCCGAAACGTTATAAGTATTGTATCGCTCCAATGTGCCCGACTACTAGTTTTACGTCATCAGATAAAGTATCTGTGCCAAAAAATGATGTTTTTCGTAAAAAATAGTGTGAAGCGCAGGAAGCCAGATTGTAAAGAAAATTTACCACTATCATTAAAGAGTGTTCGTTATGTATGTTATGATAATAAACCAGTTACTGTATAATCCGATTTTCAAAGCCTTTTTATGAGAAGTCATTTCTTTATGATTTAATAAACTTTGAAAATCGTTAAGAGTGTCCATTACTGGTTCGGCACTTTATTTTTAGATTTGCTATTACGGATGAATTTAAAGCCATATTCAAAGTGGATTATTGACTTTGTACCCGGTTTAGTGTGTGATGTTCGCAGTTAATTTAGAGAATATAAAAAATTCCGTGCATGAAACATTTTTATATCAGTATACTGCAGTGAGCAGTTGCAATTTAGTATTTTCATTAAGTATGTGAAGTATGCTTTTGAAAAGTTATAAAATAGATTTTATCTTAAAAAATAAATCATAAACATTGCACAAAAGGGATAAAAATTAGATGAAAAATAATTTAAAATTGCTTCACCTATTCAAAATCATAAATGATTTACTGTTTATTATAGGTTTTAAAATATAATTACGATCAATTACGATTAATTTAAAAATAATTATTAATTTAAAATGATTAATTTAAAAATAAGTTATTAATAATTATATTTAGAATCCTCAAAAATCATATAAATATAATGAAAAATATATGCATAAAAATATATATACATATAAACATAAATACATAAATATTATTTTTAATTCCCCGAAAATATACACCGCTCAATCTAAACTTTCGGTTTAAATTTACTGTATAACAAACGTAACTATAAAAGACTACTTGCACTCAAAAAATTATGGAGCAGATTACGGAAAAAAAAAAAAAAATCAGCGGTGGGTCGTCCAGTTTGATGGAGCCAAAATGGTTTTTGCGTAAATAATATTTTGTAAAATAAAATTTCAGTAAGATTCAATTTGTTCGATTTTTTTCAGACTCATTTGTATCGTTTATAAGCTTTTAAAGTGCTACAAATTACTTGCTAACTGTTTATAGCTAGTAAGTACTTTTAGTTTTCGTCCCGATTTCATCTGGATACTCTGACTCTAGATATGCAATTTTCTCAAAATATGCAATTTTTTTATTAACTTGCTTTGCGGTATACTATATATTAAACTTAACAACAATATATCTGGTGAGATTTTACATTCAAGTTAATTTATAAACTTGTCTGGCGGCACATAATTATGTACTTGATTATGTGTATTTCCATGTATTATGTTCAAACCTCACCAATCAGTAAACATCTTTAGTATACCCAAGTTTATTTAACCTTTTAATTTTCTTTAAACAAAATAAAATATCTCGTGCTTGTGCACCCATATTTCACCAAGAACTAAGTAAAAACACAGCTGCAACAATCGTGATATTTTAAATATTGCAGCTTTCCCAGATATTGGAAAATCCAGGTTAAAAACTAAGCTATCGAAATTATAACCACTCGATCCAAAGCCCAATTATATACACTTGCAAGACTTTAAAAGAGCTACAAATTATTGCTTATTGTTCATAGCTAGCACTTTTTGTTTTGAGATATAAGCATTACAAACTTGTAAAACGAAACATTTTCAATCTTCTTCAACTGTCAGTAAGGTTCAATAAATTCACTTTTTAAAAAAAAAAAATTAGATTCAGGAACTAAATTTGCTAATACATATTTTTGCCGCTTACTATTTATATTTATCTTTTGAAGTTTCAGTGAAAGTAAGAAAAATTAAAAAATAACTCCCTCGGACAGATGCTTTAAGTGTTTTCTAAAAAGTTCCAAGGTATTAAAATCATTTTATATATTTATAATCTGGATCAACAAAGCAAGAAAAAATATGTACATTTTTATTTATCAGGTTCGGAGAAATTGGCGTCCAACGTGTTTGCATTTTTCGTAATGCTCAGATTTCCACCACAGATACCCTAAACGTAGATGTAATTCACATAATAATAATATTAATAGTAATAATAATAATAATAATAATAATAATAATAATAGTAATAATAATAATAATAATAATAATAATAATAATAATAAACCTTCAAGAAAAGGGTTTCAAGTTTACAGCTCAAGTTTCAGCTGTCCTAAAATATTTATTGTTTCTGAAATAGAGCGCCATCACAGTAAAATTGAAATTAGACAAATTGTCTGATTCCCCTTCAAAAACTAGGATCAAACCCAGGATCCATGTTTTCAATAAAATAAAATTATCCGCAAATGATCTAAATTCAAACAGACCAAGTACAAATCTAAAAATTCAATTGTACACAAAATTAAACCACAACTACCTTGCAAATATCTCAAGACAAAACGCGAAGAATGTTGCATCTCAGGTCGAACGGGGAATATGACGTCACAGCTAATTGCGGTTCGTTTTGTGTTTGCTCAGGTTTTATGGTTTTTCTTTCCTTGATATTTAAATAAATAATGGTTTTAAAAGATTTTCGCATGGATATTTGGAATCAGAAAAGTATTTTTTTTAAATATGAATTGGTTTTAAGAGTTTTTAAAAAAAATGGAATTGTCCATTGGAGATTTAGTTGGAAGAAATCAGCAGTATTTCAGAGCATCAAATCAGCAGCATTCAAAGAGAATTAAAAAGGGTAACAAGCTTATTATATAAGATGCCTTGATATGAGCTTACTACTTCTTGAAAACGTTAGAACATATCTACTTGCTTTTTATTTTTATACCACTGCATGTTATCGATAACTTTCTAGGAGAAACTCCTGTACACACCAATGCTGTCATGATTTTTTTTTAAGAAACGGTATTGAATAGGTCATTTCTAGGTATGTGCATATAAAGTAATAATCCTATTTATTAATTTTTTTGTTTACACATTGCCATATTTAATGAAAAACTAAGTTTTATTCACAATGCCTTCTTAAGAAATATAAGGAAATTTTAAAATGAAACACGAATGCTTACGTTACACAAGAGGTTAGAAAGAATTATATTGTTGTGTAATAAGTGTGAAAAAGAGGAAAGTTCAAAGGACACTTTTTAAAACTTACTTCTTTTCAGAGAAATTTTTTGTATTTAAATTATAATTAGTAAACATTAACATTATTATAACATATAAGACTAAGAGTTCACACTTTCATAGTTTCGAATAATAAATTTTAGCATGATTTTGAGGTACAATTGTCAGTACAGAGATACTATTATTTCAGATATTCAAATAATACATTGTAAAGACATTTTTTTAATGTAAAAATAATTAATATTAAAATCAGAAAAAAAGTGAAAATTTATTGATAACTGTCTGGATGATGTATACGGAACATAAAAGTAAATATATTTAAAACTATATTAATACAATTTATTTGAATTATTATGAGATGATAGTCTACTATAACGCTACTGTTCTTAATTTTCTAATTCATGATGAAAGCGAGACAACCACACGGCTTTATGCTTTCTAGTTAGTTTTAGCTAGGAATACATCAATATATATTGATGTACACTATTGCAGTTTGGAGAAGCATTTTAAGATCGAAATTAAACAGTTTTCAGCCTATGATAGCTAGCTTTATGTGATATATAAATAATTGTGCAAGAATATTAATAGAGAAATTCAATGGAAATATGCACCCAAGATAAAACAAATGTATCACTTCTACAGAGTTAACTCATGCATAATTATGCTTGTTTTCTCTTGCATATCTTCATTAATAACTAATGCAGCAGCAGAACAACCGACCGCTTTTATACTCTGGCGGTAAATAAAATCCCAGTATCAAGAAGAAATTAGTTTAGAGGAATGTAATTTATCAAAGCAATTGTGTAGGTAACATACTTACTTGATTAAAGTTTCAAGGTCACAGGTTAAAGTATGCGCGAGAAGAGCCATTTCAAATGTGAAATAGTGGTACATTAATAACCGCTGTAGTCGCCACGATTTTGAATGCAAGCATGCAAATGTGCATGCATTGTGTCGTACAGGTGCCGTATGTCATTTTGTGGGATGGAGTTCCATGCATGTTACATTTGGTCAGTCAAATCAGCAACGGTTAATGCTGGTTGTGGATGACGCTTCCAATAATGTCCCATACGTTCTCGATGGGAGAAAGATCTGGTGATTTCGCAGGCCAAGGCAACATGTCGACACTCTGTAAAGCACGTTGGGTGACAGCAGAGGTATGAGGACGAGCGTTATATTGTTGGAAAACACCCTCTTGAATACTGCTCATGAATGGCAGCACAACCGGTTCAATCACCAGTCTGATGTACAAATTTGCTGCCAATGTGCTTGGGATAACGACGAGAGTACTCCTGCTGTCATAGGAAATGACTCCCCAGACCATAACTCCTGGTGAAGGCCCAGAGTGTTTACCCCGCAGACAGCTTGGTTCCAAGCGCTCACCTGGCCTCCTTCTTACCAACATACGACCATCACTGGCACCAAGACGGAAACGGCTCTCATCTGAAAATACAACAGATCTCCACTCTGCCCTCCAATGAGCTCTAGATTGATACCACTGACGTCGCAGATGGTAATGATTTGGAGTTAGCGGTATGAACACTACAGGCCGTCTGGCTCGGAGCTCTGCCTCAAGTAATCGATTTCTTACAGTTTGCTGTGTCACTCTGGGGCCAACAGAAGCTCTAATTGCTGCTGCAGATGTAGTACGACCCGCCACAACCATGCGGCGGGTCGTACTACATCTGCAGCAGCAATTAGAGCGAATACGGCGGTCTTCCCTCTCAGTAGTGTCCCGTGTGCGGCCGGACCCCGGTCTTCTTGAGACAGTGCCTTCCCGTGACCAGTTCTGCCAACAATCATGACCAGTGGAAACATCCCTGCCAAGTATTTCTGAATTATCGCGGAAAGAAAATCCACCTTCTCGTAGCCCTATTATACGGCCTCATTCAAACTCACTAAGCTGCTGATACTGCCTTATTCGTCTCCTTAAAGACATTCTTGACTCAAACCTAGCTCACAACGCCCAGTCTGGAAGATAAATAACGCTCACGAAGTTTTCACCGAGTATTTGAAGCACACGTGATTTGCATGATCATAGTGGCACAACTCCTTTTTGGTGTTGGGATTTTATTTTCCGCCAGTGTATATAAATGAGCCAGCTGCTATATTACTGTAGAAGTTTACAACTCAATATATTACTAATAAAAGCCTTGCGATATGGGTGGTTTAAGTGCATGAAATAAACATAGCAAAACTAAATAAACGGGCTTTGATGGCACAGATATGATTACATAATGCAAGGGCAGATGTCAACAAAGTAATTTTAAATTCAGCTTACCCAATTCCTTTACCAAACTTCCAAAAGCACATATTGCGCATATATGCTTGTAACGGCAAGATCAAATTTTAGTCTTTAAAATATATCTTTTTATCAATATTTGTGGTAAATAATCTTAAGGGAAAATAAATTTAGATATATCCTATTAAAATTACGTGCTAAATGATTGTAAATTTCTAAAAATCGTCTGTAATATGTAAACTAATATTTTACAACTAACATGGATGCTGTGCAGTGGAATCGCAGTGCGTGACGTCATATGAAACTCATCTATGGGCACGTGACGTCACACGAACAATTTTGACCTTACGTTTTGTAACGTTTCCAAAAACAAAATACTCGTTTGCTCAGTAGTATGGCAATTTTCATTATTTCTGTATTGAAAACGGTTATTGTTTGATGGGTATTTTTAATTAACCGGAAAATAAAATATTCACTTTAATTAAAATATATATACGAGTTTTTTAAGAAAAATCGTTACCTATCTTTCCCTTCACGCTCACATATACAATACGGAATTTGCTAGTAAATGTATACATCTTTAAAGCACTAGTTAGTGACCACAGTAAAAATGAGTAGTAGTGTACATTCACTTAAAATCACTTAAAGTGCACTTTGAAATGAAATCTTTAAATCTATGTTACTATTCAAGTATTCTAAATAACTTATTTTCATCACAAAGATGTATTTCGATGTTTAATAGGTTTAGTTTCAATTTTTATTTGCCATCATCGTTCGTTTACCATTAGACGCTATGGTAAAAATAATGCCTTTTGCCCTTACGTTTCTGCGCATTTTACCACGCAGGTTGTTTATTTATACTCGCGCTCATGCTCTATAAATTCACTAAATCTTGGAGTATTCACTGACGTCACGTTGCTCCTAGCAACGCGTAAGCAGTTTAGTGCGGGCGAATAAGCAAATGTAATGGCTACTATGACAAAAATTTACAATTTATATTCTTTTTCATCTAATGAGAGAAAATTACAAACACATGCTTATATTTTGCGTTGCTGAGGGTCTTTTCGCTATAGATCCCAAACTTTGTAGGAAAAGCATAGATAACATTGGCATGGATAGTGTGGCTGTTAAACTTGACTTTGATCTACAGCATAAATATAAAGTTTAAGTTATGTTGTTTTAAAAAATTACAAATGAGGACATGATTTTTCAATTCTATATTTATTTTTGATAGCATGTGCTAAGACTTTAGCCAATTAATATAAAACAGTATAAAATTTAATAACACATAATGGTATAAAACAGTATAAAATTTAATAACACATAATGGTATAAAACAGTATAAAATTTAATAACACAAATCAGTTCAAACAGATCTATTTAAATACGGCTAATTGTAACAAAAAATGAATTCATATATTTCTTTTTCGGTAAATATGTACTCTCTAAAAACATAGAACTGCTATATTCTATATATCTGGTGAAGTGCTATAGCACTTCGCTAAAAATATATATCGATATTATTACCGTATTACTTTTTTGGTGAAAATTTTGATGAGAAATTGATTGATGAAAAGGATTATGTTACAAGATAAATAAATTTAAAATGCTAATGTAATGCTTTACTTACCTTTGATAAAGTGTAAACTGCAGACGCGATTGTTTTTTATTTTCTCATCTGTTAAGTCCAATCGATAAATGCGAGATAACCATTTATTCCATCGTTTTATGGTCAGTTCTTCAATTTTTCTACTTTTACACACTTCCTGGAAATCGGTAAAATGATATTTACCATTATCTCGGCCTGTGCGTCTATAGCACTCAAACATTGCACACATAACCAGAATTATTAATTATTTGTCTATCGCGTTTACACGACTGTATAAACCTATGCTACTGGCAAACAAACATGTTCTCCAGGAAACCATGTGCTTACCTCGTAACGTCGCATGACTACTCCCTATAGATTAAAGGTAAAGACAATTGAAATAACGTTTTCAAAAATTTGAAACTGCAAAAATTTTGTTGAAAATGGGCAAATTATGTTAGTTGTAAAATTATTAAATTGTTATTGGAACTGATACAGATTTCTTATTGTTCAATATTATATGAATATTAATGAATGAACTATACTTTGTAAGAACGAATTTATCGATCGGCGTGTTTTATTTTCAAAATATTTACAAATTGAATTGCAATTTATTTGTAGAATTTATTTTTACTTTTACTTATATACAGGGTGGCTATAATTAAAGTAGAGGTGTTTAAAGAAGCTCGATTGGGAGAAAACTGCTGGGGCAAACTCAACCAAATTTTCAGCAAATACCATTTAGACCATATGGTTTTGATTTTTAAAAGAATAAATATAGTTCGGATTTTTGCCACCGCGGGCCAAAGTGGCATCGATGGAGTCCATTGGCATCGATGGTCCATTTTTGGAGTAAAATAGGCATAGGGGAAGTACAGAAAGTTAACATTTTACATGCATTTTGATATTGACATCGCATTTTACATTCACATTTGCACTTGCATTTTATCAAATATTTTAGCAATCATGTCTCCCATACGCAGTAGTGCGTTATAGTAAATATGCAGATTTTCACGAAGAAAAGAGGTGGTAATGCGAAACGTTACGCAAATTTTAGTCTATACCGGAAAGTTATACTAGCAAAGCACGTTCACGTAATGTTAGCATAGCGAACTTTTAACAGCAAAACACGATCGTTAAAATGTAGCGCATCATTGATTCCGACACATTCTCTTCGTTTTCCTTATAGCCTCAAAACTAGTAGTATGTACTAATGCCGCCAGCGTCAATTGATTAAAATTTGCATAACGATTTGCATTACCACCTCTTTTCTCTGTGAAAATCTGCATATTTACTACAAGGCACTGCTGCGTATGGGAGACATGATTGCTAAAATGTTTGATGAAATGTAAGCGCAAATGTGAATGTAAAATGTGATGTCAATATCAAAATACATGTAAAATGTCAACTTTCTGTACTTCTTATGCCTATTTTACTCCAAAAATGGACCTTATAACGCCACTTTGGCCCGCGGTGGCAAAAATCCGAACTATTTTTTCTTTTAAAAATCAAAACCCTATGATCTAAATAGTATTTACGGTAAATTTGGTTGAGTTTGACCCAAAAGTTTTCTCACTGTCGGGCTCTAAACACCTCTACTTTAATTACGGCCACCTTGTATAATAAGAAAGTTACTTAATTTAAACATTTTTCTTGTATCTAACAAATATCTCACAATTTTACATTCTTCAGCTATTTATGATTCTGAATACAGTAAACAAATTTAAGTTTTGGGATACATATTTCTTTTACAATGCAAAATGCAATGGCTGAAAATTCCCACTTTTTGAAAACTTTCAAAATTTCCATTTTTTTTTTCAAAATTTCCTTCTCAGAAAAAAACCCGGTTTATTCCAGGGAATAAATACGGTTTTTTCCCGTCTTTGCAACTCTAATTAGGAAAAGGGACTACTAGACTAGAAAGAAATTAAATGCATATTTCTCTGGACTTCGTTTGGATGTGGATGTGGATGATTGCACGTAATAAAATTTTGTTTTTTCAAATTGTACACGTGCATTTAACCACTTAAGTGGCTTGGACGAAATATTACGTCAAACCGAATTTCCCCGTTGAGTGGCTTGTAATATTTCGTCGAAAAATTCCGTGCCTTTACTGCCTTTGACGAGTCCCTTCAAAAGGGCACGCTTGCTTCCTTATAATACAACAGTTGCATATCCCCATTTGGCGGAAAGAACAAGGGGTGTTCTAGATTTATGACCGGTCGGTCATTGCGTGGATTCAACCCAAATATCTCTATCTTGGCCCTCCAGCGATGCTCCTCTGTCTTTCGCTTAAGGCTTTCACAAACCGCAAATGCCGGATAAATACCTTCTTTGAAATTCTAGCATTTTAAAAGTATTTTATCTAAAAGGTATTATAATACAAAAAGCTAACACTGCCAAGTGATTTCGGAAACACTACAAACTTTTTAAGAAAATGGTAAATGAACAATTGCATTAACAATTGTCACAATGGTTGCAATCAACATGTTATGACAATTTGTGATATTTATGAGTTTGTCTTGAAGAAAGATGCTCATTTTGCTTTCTAAACCTGTCAATACTTTTATTTTTACTTTCTCATAAAATTGTATAATGAAGTATTGCGTTCTAAAAAAATCTTATTCCGGATTTAGGAAGAAAATCACGTTTAAAGGTCTCCTTAACCCGGTATGAATACTTTTGTAAAGATGTCTGCACTTGCATGTGTGTGTGTGCTTGTAAGGTTTGTGCACGATAACAAAAGAAAAAAATGCAGTTACACCTATCAAATTTTATGTGTAATTGCATTGTGTGAAAACTACAACTGGATAGACGTTTTAGTAATTCTCCCGATTACAAATCGAATTATTTGAATTTTTAAAATTCCTAAGCATTATTTTCTATGGAAAACACACCCAATAGTAATTTCTCGAACAATGATGGTAGTATATAATATATGTGGGTAATTGATAATTTTAACAACGCAATGAATGTTAATAGTTTAAAAAAAGCTTATATTAACAAAGTTAAGTCAAACAACTGTGCTAGATAGACGTTTTAGTAAAGAGAATGTGAGAATTACTATAACTAGATAGGCGTTTTAGCATTTCTCACGATTATAAATTGAATTATTTGAATTTTTAAAATTCCTAAGCATTATTTTCTATGGAAAACACACCCAATAGTAATTTCTCGAACAATGATGAAAGTATATAATATATGTGGGTAATTGATAATCTTTAGAACTCAATGAATGTTAATAGTTTAAAAAAGCTTATATTAACACAGTTAAGCCAAACAACGGTGCTAGATAGACGTTTTAGTAAAGAGAATGTGAGAATTACTACAACTAGATAGACGTTTCAGTAATTATCACGATTACAAATCGAATTATTTGAATTTTTAAAATTCCTAAGCATTATTTTCTATGGAAAACATACTCAATAGTAATTTCTCGAACAATGATGGTAGTATATAATATATGTGGGTAATTGATAATCTTAACAACGCAATGAATGCTAATAGTTTAAAAAAAAGCTTATATTAGCACAGTTAATCCAAACAACTGTGCTAGATAGACGTTTTAGTAAAGAGAATGTGAGAATTACTACAACTAGATAGACGTTTAGTAATTATCACGATTACAAATCGAATTATTTGAATTTTTAAAATTCCTAAGTATTATTTTGTATGGAAAACACACCCAATAGTAATTTATCGATCAACGATGGTACGTAGGTGGTTCAAAAAGTAAGGTAACAAGAGCTCTCACCGGTGCACAAATTCGGCGTGCGAATTATTTGAATTGAAAATGAAAGGTGTCGTGTAGTTGCACGACAACGCCCGACTGCATACGGCATCGGTTACAAGTGATTTGGTACAGAGTTTCCGATGGAATGTACTGGAACACCCACCCTACAGCCCGGATCTCGCACCAAGCGATTTTCATCTCTTCGGACCGTTGAAGAAGCACCTGGCACGTCGCCATTTCACAACCGATGCCGAAGTTCAGGTAGCCGTCGTTGAGTGGCTCCGCTACCTGGACCCTGATGTTATCTATGCCGGTTTCGATAGATTGGTTTACTGATGGAACAAATGCTTTGACAATCATGGTGACTATGTGGAAAAATAATATGTACCAGTGCCTTGCAAACTTTGTACATCTCTTTGATTTCGTAAATAAACCTTTTCTCTCACAGGACTTGTTACCTTACTTTTTGAACCACCCTCGTAGTATATAATATATGAGGGTAATTGATAATCTTAATAACGCAATGAATGTTAATAGTTTAAAAAATTCTTATATTAACACATTTAAGCCAAACAAAAGCTTATATTAACAGTTAAGCCAAATGTATCCAATTAGTCGGTGTTAATAATGTGTTGGTGATTTGAAAAAATCAATTCTTAAAAAAAATAAGAACCATTTTCAAAGAATAATTTGGATATAAATCTAAAAAGATACATCTCCCCCCCCCCCCCCCCCTTCAGATATTGATTGTGATATAAGTAGAACTAAATACTATGAAATATGAATAATGAGAACTTACACTTCAGATATTGACTCACACTCCAGATATTGTATATATTGTAATACAAATATAGATTTGAATATGCAAAGAAATGATATATAAATTAAATCGAATTTTGTTGCTAGTATCCTTCAAATCTTTCGTAAGTGAAGTCTAGTAAGATATTTTAATAATAATACAAATAAGCAAATATATTTTATGAAAAATCGTTTAAGTTAATATTATTATACATTTTATGTTCAATTACACTACAAAACTTAAAAAAATAATAAAAAACTTAAATGCTAAATTGTACAAACACAATTTCATTTTGAGATACTTTTTACAGACATTCGTTAAATTCCCAGTTTCATCTGATTAATTTTTTTATTAAAATTAAGTATAATTTTTTACAATTTATTTGGTTTATCTGTATTAATATAAACTAAGCAGTACCATGATTGTTCCTGTTATAATAATTATTATTTTCTAAAGAAAATACTATGAAAATTTTAAAATTTAGGTTCTAATCATCAGATTTACTAAAAATGTTCTCTAGGTTTAGTTTTCAACACAATGTATTTGCATTTGTAAAATTTAATAGCGGAACGTGCATTATTTATTAAGTTATTGTGACTACACTCTACAACGAGCATATACATACACATGTATACTCACAGACAGACATATTTTCAAAAGTGTTCGAAATGAGTTCAAGGTTTTAAAACTTGTTTATCCGGCACAATCTCGAATTTTTTCATGAAATTAATACTTTATAGCATTATGAGAAAGTAAAAATATGCACAATGTTTTTCAATTTAGAACTAAAGCACAAATAAAATGCATTGTTTTCCAATAAATGTTTGAATTTTAAATTTTGAGGTAATGAGTGAAACGAATGTTTTCTTATGTCTATTTCTTCTTATAAATTAACGTCTTTGTAATATAAAGTTATATGTTTTTCTAAGCTTTGTAGCTACACTAAAGGACATAGAAAATGCAACACCATGAAACTTTGGCCGTACAACTATGCAATTTGTGACACAAACGTAGTTGACCGATGTATGCAAATGGCTTGAAATGCAAGTAGGTCACGTGATTAGAACGCTGGATAAAAGGGATGGAAACGGTAGATGAGCCAATAGTAGTTACTATCTGTTGCCTACGGAAATACGTTTTCCGAACTGTTTTTTTTTTCAAAAGATACGTGTTGTTGAAAAGATGCCTGGCCATCAATGCCGAAGTCCGTTTTAGCATTTGGACTACAGTGCCTAGAATACCTAGTGTCGCGTTCGTAAGAAAGAAGTCTTGAAAAGCCTATTCCATTAATTCAGGACACATCCGGTAAAAATGGGGATCAAGAGAGTGTAGCGCCATCTGTTGTCAGTAATGGAAGTTATCGATTAGACTGTGCTTTTAGTTAAATTTTGCTAGATCGTAATTTGAGTAATCATTTAATTGATAAATTTATTAAAAACTTAAAAATTACAAATTTACAAAGAGTACAAATTTACAAAATGTTTCTCTATAAATTTACTTCACAGAGATAGTATAAGTGACTTATGTGACACTTTGTCAAACTCCATATTACGCTTTATAGGATGTGAAAACCACAAAGTCTAACTGACAGAAACATTGTTCAGATTTTACTTGATAACCAGATTTCATTTTTATATTAAAGGTATCTAGAGATAAATGCACAAAAAGAAACAAAGTAAAAATTTCAAAGATGAGTAAATGTAAATAATGCATTTGGATTCAAATGCATCAAAATATTAAAATAATAGTGTTACTTTTTAGTTATTAAAATATTTTCTAATTTTAAATTTAGGTTTTGTCTCCTCTAAAGCAGATAATATACTTTAAACATTTATTTTTCTGTAAGGATGTATATATTTATATCATACTTTTGTTTTTTTATTAGACATTGGATAATATTAAACTTATTGTGTGATATAAAGTAAGAAATAATACATTATCTGTAAATACTTTGCTCAATTTATACATACAATTTTTTTTCCAGTGGTGCAAATTTTGGGTTGAAATCATAAAATGAATTCAATGAAGTTTGAATTCTAACATGAAGAATGAATTTATTTAAACGTTCTCAATATGATGCCAAATTGATCGATGCAAAATTGATTTAATAAATGCATATAGTTATGATAGGCTGAATATGGCTGATGCAGCGTGTAAATTACTATAAAGTAACTTATAACAATGATGTATTTTCTTTGTATATTTAAAAACTAGAAATAAATCTTGATATTGATCAATTGGACTGATGCATATAAGATACATTTAAATAAATAAATAAAAAACATTGTAATGAAAAGATAATCAAGATAGAATATTCTTATCTTAATAGTGCTATATATATAGTGTTATATAATAGGGCTTCGTCCTGATCTTGTTTAAAGTTAGGTGATTGCCAAATTATTCGTGGAAAATGCCTCATATTTCTTAGAATTTAGAATTACTAAATAACCATTTATATTAATTAATAGAGCCTCGTGTGACTCAAAAGGACGGATCTACTAGACTTTCTCGAAAAATGTTCTTTCTCACTCCCTACTATCCTCGTCATTCAGAAGACGTCACGTTCAGCATCCAATTATTGTTTTAAGAGCAATAGCCACACCTTTCCAAAGGCTAGCCTCCCGTGCCCCGCGCGTCGGAGGAGCTTACAAGGTGGGAGGTTTTAATACCATGTTATTCGTACTATACAGCGAAAGCTGGACACGATTAGCTTCCAGTTCAGGTTTTAATGGGAAAAATATTTTGAAACGCGCCAATTTAAGCAAGTAAAATATAACAATTTTCTTAAAAATTCATATATATTCAAAAAATTATTTAAAAATAAACATGCGATTAAATATTTTTTAAAAATTAGATTTTAAACAGGGGAGGCTCAGCTTTTTATCCCCTATGGACGCTACTCCACTAAACTGTACACATTGTAGAAGTATATTCAATATAATTTGTATTCTACACTGATCTTACTTAATAATTAAACAAACAATTCACAATTAACTTCTATAGTTAAGACATAACTTAACACTTCCTATTTTACTAAAAATAGACGTCCCCTCGTTGTAAATTGAAATTGAAGTCATAGACACAGCGCCAGTTTGCCAGCTTTCCCTCTCACGATTTGTTCAATACCCAGGTACATGTACTTATGAGCATGGAAGAGCTGGTCCGCATCTTGGTTAAAATTTATTACATTAAAACGAGCATAAACAGATCAATTATAAAATATTATATACACTAAGTGGTCATTCACGAAACATTATATTCCTTTCAGTGAGCCGAGAGATATCTCTCCTTTCTGATCCTTTCTCTTCCACACTAAAATCATTTGCCCCATGAAAATTTTAGACATTCCACGGTTCTTATCTTACCCACACACGTAGGTACCTCCTCCCCCCAACCACCACAAGGAGTACCCATCGCCGACGAAGAGGGCTGAGGAAGATGACGAACCTTACAGGTGGTAAATATAAGAATATAAGTATAATTAATTAAATTTCATAGCATAGTTCTTAAAGAGAAGTGTTTTGTCTCAAATTCGAGTTGGGACTTAAAACTTCGTGACAACCTACTTTTGGGTTGGGAAAAACGATAGGCAAAACCACTAACCTTGCAAATGCTGTAGTCACCCTCTACTGGGTGTATGGGTGGGGGGGGGGGGGGGCGTCAAATATCCAAATCACGAAAAATCACAGATGTGCTAAATGCTTCCGAAATTTATTTTAATTGATTTTTAGACGAAAGTTGACTGAACAAGTTATGAAGAATGATATCACGTAATAATGTGGATTATTTTTGTCAATGAAATGATCTGCACAAAGAGTGTCATAGAAGACATTTAAAAAAAAAACAATTTCTTCAGAATTTTTTGCCAAGCAATCAACCATTCTAATGTTGAAAGTGAGGTCGAGCACATTTTCAAACGAATCCAGCGTGCAATGAATGTCATATACAGGATTTTTCAAGTCTACAGGATTATATTTTTGAATTTATCAGAACAAACTAGTTATTTATTCAAGCGTGCATTCCCGTGATGAGCGTCTTATCGCTAAGTTTTTTGTCTCACCTTTTCTTCATTTCTCCGAATTACAGAAATATACTGGCGAAAGAAGTAATCGTCAAGAAATTGTATGTAGTTGCTTTTGGTTGTAAAACGGAAATATCTGTTTTGTTAAAAATTACATTTTTTATATTTCTGTGTCTTTTTGACCAGACTAGAAGCCAAGGAATAAAAGTGCTCTTTAATTGTTTTCTGGGGTGTTAAGGGCAAATACAAACCTATACCATGCTTCAATGTGATTTTTTATCACTTTTCTGGAAGTACTATAGCATCTACGTAAGAGCAATTTGTTGAGTTAGTCCGAGCCGTCTTACAGGGTGGGTCAGAGGGGGTCGGTTCCAGGCCCACTCGCAACCAACAGGGACACCCAAAGATGTATTAATTAAATCTTACTAGGTGATGCTATTTTCTTCTTAAATTGTAGTAAATTTGTTTTTTCTATCTTACTAAAAGAGAAAAAATTTTGCATTTCCGAAGATAATGTAATGCTTCTCTGTTGGGAGCTCCCTTATAGTTTGGGAACAATGTTATGAAAAACAGATTCTAGGCAGATAAAATCTGTCTAGAATCTTTTATTATTCTTTTAAATTTCGAACGGTTTTTAAAAATGTC
The DNA here is from genome assembly GCA_951213105.1 of Amaurobius ferox. Classification (NCBI taxonomy): domain Eukaryota; kingdom Metazoa; phylum Arthropoda; class Arachnida; order Araneae; family Amaurobiidae; genus Amaurobius; species Amaurobius ferox. Next base: position 45,702,740 of record OX578133.1, read on the forward strand.
TTTTGTTGAATTCTTGGCATTTTGTTCAGCGAGCGGGTAAAATATTTCTCCCGAAATTGCTCAACCAGTCACGTTGTTGCTCCTACTGCGAGTTTTAAAAGGACGTCATAAAATAGGAAAAAATAGGACGCATTTTATTTCTGATTTAAACATTTTGAGAGTCAAAACTGTGTTATTATTAGTAAGTCACAGCATATTGCTGAATATGAATCCAATAAATTGCTGAATATAAGAAGAGGTGATTACAATTTATTAGGAAATTGGAAAGTATTGGGGGATATCAGTTCGTCTTGTTTTTAAGTTTCTTGTCAAGAAATGTCTTTTTTTAATCATTTTTTATGTTTTTTAGATTTCGCAGAGTATATCTGATAGTGTATAATATTTTCTGTTTGTTGTTCTTATTTTGTGTCATATTTTTATATGTACGAAAAGACAAAAAAATAGATAATTACTATTCTAGCATTTTGTTTAATTCAGTTTATGGAGGACCCTCAAATTTTAACCCCGTGCATCAGTTTATGTTAAGACGGCACTGAGGTTAGTAGCTTCATACATATAAATCCTTTACTGACCTCAAATTAGCTTGGGACTAAGTTTCAAGTCCCAATTCGATTTTGAGTCAAAACATTTTCCATGTTAGCAGAGATAGCATATTTACTTATGATAAAATATGTACTATGACAGAAGTTCTTATTTCCACATTTTGAAGAATTTACTTTATTAACAGTAATAAAATGAAATCTTACGTTCTACAATATGTTACAGTCATTACAGTTCCGACAATAAAATATTGTCGAGAAATCTGAAAATTCAATTCCTGTTGGTTTAAAGTGCCTTATTAAGAAATGCCGTTTTTTTAATTCATTTTTAAATTTTTTCAGATAGTGCAAAGTACATCTGTTAGCGTATATTTTTTTCTGTTTGTTGTTATTATCTTTTATCATATTTTTATATGTACGAAAAAATAGATAATTACAATTCTAGCGTTTTCTTTACTTCTGTTTTGAAGAACCCTCAAACAAATTTAGCCCCGTGCCCCCGTTCATGTTAAGATGGCCCTGAGGTTAGTGGCTTCACACGTAGTCTTTTCTGACTCCAAATTAGCTTGGAACGAAGTTTCAAGTCCCAACTCTAATTTGAGCTAAAACATTTTCCTTGTTAGTAATAATAGCAATTTTGCTTATAATAAAACACCTACTATTACAGAAGTTAAAACCATATTTCCACATATTGAGGAATTTACTTTATCAACAGTAATGAAAAGAAAACTTACTTGCTACAATAAATTACAGTCATCACAGTTCCGACAATTAAAATATTGCCGAGAAATCTGAAAAATAATTGAAAGACATGAAATGTTTAAAATGGGATTATTGGAATAAATACTTTGCACGCTTTTCATGAATAAAAGTAACATAAATAGCAAGTGTTTTAAATATACACTAAAACCTAGGGAACGTTCGATCGTCTGCTACGATTTTTCCTCATTGTTTTTTCCCCATTTATAGTTTGAAAACAGAATCCAAAATGTTTATATCTATGGTTGCATATTATCGTTTATTTTTATCTTAATTATTCTGTAATGAAGTGAGTGGAAACAGTGGATTTGTTATTATAGAACTAAAAATTTGCAAAATGATGGAATCTTGTAAAAATGTTGTAATCTGGTGAATTCTAAATAAAAAGCTGTTTCCTTTAGAAAATGATGTCAATTATTTATATATATGGAGCCAGAATAAAATAAAGGAGAACGACAGAATAGTTTTCTGGGAGATTCTCACAACAGTATGTACCCTATTGTTACGCTTCCTATATCATTGTATGCCTGTGATTAATATTTATTTAATACTCTATTATTAAATGCTGTAAAGCGGTTCTTGATCTATAATGAACTTCTTAATATTGCATCGTATCCGTGTTTATCATGTTCACAATGTGATATGTGATTATCAGTACCTTTTTTGACAATAGGCAAAGTAAGCAAATGCAAAGGTCCCTTGCAGCTCTGGGGACCATTCTTCCGTGCTCAATGTACTCTTTTTTTCAAATAATCAAGTTCCGTTAATCAAGCTAATTGTAAAAAATTGGAATTAGGTAGAACATTTTGTAATTAACGTGATTAGAACGCAAATGAGAGAGAAAGTGTGTGTCGAAAATTTACTGCGATCAAAATATAGTATGTATATAGACCTTGTTTCGAAAGAGTAGGATATACCTATAATATAGACCTTGTTTCGAAGGAGTAGGATATAGACCTATAATATAGACATTGTTTCGAAGGAGTAGGATATATACCTAAAATATAGACCTTGTTTCGAAGGAGTAGGATATAGACCTTTAATATAAACCTTGTTTCGAAGGAGTAGGATATAGCCCTATAATATAGACCGTGTTTCGAAGGAGTAGGATTCAAGGGCGTCAATAAAATATTTTTCTGGGACGGCTAAATACAAGGATGAGACGTACAAAATTGATTAGTGCCCCCCTAGTAGGTCGCCCATAATACATTTTCCAATGGGGCAAACTAAAGAATGAGGCGTACAATATAAACTAGCCTAATGCCTACATTTGTGACCTTGAACGTCCACACGGGAGGGCAAGTGCCGCCCTTGAGCTCCCCTATGGGCACCCATAGAAATTATTCCAGTGGAGGCAAACTCAGGAAGAGAAGTACAATATCGACTAGCTTGATACCTACATATGTGATTTTCAAGGTTCCCTATGTGCGCCCATGGCTATAAGTGTGCAAAGGTTCAGCCTTTTATGTCAGAGACATCTGGAGGGTCTGGAAAAACCCAATTTTTCCGCCCCCGGGGAAAATCGAGAATTAGGCTCCGTTAAGTTCTGTCGCGTGGTCGATAGTATAAGTAAGGAGGACCTTACAATGGGCCCCCGTAGGGGAGTGCAAGGGGTAACTTGATCTTCCCCGGGACATCCAAAGTCACAAATGTGGTATCAAACTTGTCGATATTGAACGCCTCATACTTCAGATTGTCCTCTAAAAAGTTTTATGGGCGCCCATAGGGGAGGGCAAGTGGGCACTTGCCCTCTCCTGGAACAAAGTCACAAATGTAGGTATCTAGTTAGTCAATATTGAAAGCTTCATCCATGAGTTTCTTCCCTGGAAAAAGTTCTATTGGCTCCCATAGGGTAAGACAAGGAGGACACTTGCTCTACCCTGTACGTTCAAGGTCATACATGTAGGTATGAATTTAGTCGATATTAAATGCCTCATCTTTGAGTTTACCCTCTGGAAAAAGTTACATGGGAGCACATAGGGGAAAACAAGGGATCACTTGAAATCCCCTGGGTTATTCAAAGTCACAAATGTATGTATCAAGCTAGTTAATATTGTACGTATCAACCTTGCGTTTGTCCCCGCTGGAATAATTTCTATGGCGCCCTTGCCATGAGTACTCATAGGAGATCGCAAGGGGGAACTTACCCTTCTTAAGGTCACAAATGTAGACATCAAGCTAGTTTATTTTGTACGCCTCATTCTTGAATTTGGTAATAACATGAAATTTCTTTATTGGCGACTTTGAATCCCACCCCTTCGAAACAAGGTTGAACCCCTCAGGCAGTTACCACATTATATTTTTAATCGCACTATATATTTACACACTCTCTCTCTTTCAAAAATAATCATATTTTTTAACCCATTAATAATTCGTCCATCAAAATCAAAACTAAAATTATATACACAATTAAATATTAATTGCAAATATTATAAATTTCCATATGTTACTTTGGTTCTAAAATTACACAAATCACCTCTCAGTTTTAGAACGGTCACTTGTGGACATAATACCTTTACCACTACTGCTAGTAGTACTTGCTAAACTGTGTAAATAGAATTAATGAATCTCTTAAATTTAAGAATTCAGGATATTTCATTTTGAACAATAGTTTTGATTTAGTTAATCACTATAGCAAGCTTCCACATATTCTTGATTTCCATACCTTTGAGTTTAAAGACCTATTTAATAATATTGATATTAGAGATTTATATAAAGTTATTATCTCTCTTTATCATGATTATCTCTCTTCCAATAATGTTCCATTTAATGTCAAAAACTTTCCTATGCCATTGTACTTTGTGTTATACAACAATTATATTATCCCAGGAGATAACGTATATTTACAAACATCTGGTGTACTTCAAGGGGGCTATAGTAGTAGTATTTTTGCTAACTTATATCCTTATTATTATGAATGTTATTTTTTCTCTAATTCATATATTATATATCGATATGTTGACGACTTAGTTTGTATTATCATTGATGATTCCTATCCAATTAATATTGACTTTTACCCCTCTAACCTAGAATTAATCCCTAATGAGCCTAGTGTTAGTGAATCCGTAAATTATTTAGACTTAAATTTAGATACCCTCCACAATCATATTGTTACCAATCTATATGATAAAAAAGATTCTTATAACTTCACTATCATTAAGCTGTTATGATATCGATCTTGTAATTCTATTCAAGTGTTTAGAAATATCATTTTAAACCAGCTATTTCGAATACATCGACTTTCTGATCTTCAGTTTCACTATTTCCACATGAATAATCTTTAACGCGTATGTCAAAATTACCACTATCCGAAAGTTTTTGTAAATAATATTATTAATAATTTCAAATACACCACCTAATAATTTTACAATTGCATTATTTATCCTTGATTGGATAACTCCTTTTTGTGAGTTTCACCCATTCTTATCATTTAGCTTTCCAGAAAACCTGAGTCTGATACTGTTTACTATTTTTGAAAGTCTTCATTCAAATATATTTTTCGTATACATTCTATAGTAGTATATTCATTCCGGTGTCCACTCGCTTTAACGAAGACATATAGAGTACTCTGTCATATGTTCGCCTGCAAATATTTCGACTCACACGTGGTAACTGTGCCTGTGGGTTTGTACCTCTGTTTCCTGTATTTCTGGTTTTTAATTCATTTGTTATTTATTATTTCTCCTTCCACTAGCCAGTAGACAGTTCCAATGGTGTCCATAGTCAAATACTATCGCCATAGTCAGAAACTGGCTATTCCATCAGTTTTAATTCGAATTGTATGGCTGTCATTTTTTTTATGTAGTTTCAACTAGTTGGTCTTAATCTTGAGCTAATTATTATTGCATTTTCTCATTTTTGCCGTGTTTACTTTTTCATTTGATATATTTATATTTATTTATATATACATATTTAATTGTGATTTATGTATTCTAATAATCCCCTCATCCCCATACCATTATTGTGATAAGTTACCTAATATTTTCATCCTTAGTCTTGGTCTATAGTTACAAATTTGTAACAGATATGCTAGTGATGGATTTTTTTGTACTTACCGTAGTTTGCATAGTTTTTACTCACAAAATTTCAATTTATATATATATATATATATATATATATATATATATATATATATATATATATATATATATATATATATATATATATATATATGTATATATATATATATATATATATATATATATATATGTATATATATATATATATATATATATATATATATACAAAGAAACTGTTTCTAACTTTATCGGGCTAGTCCGTCCTGGGCTCACTATGGGAATGTACTTGTTTTGGGGGAATAATTCGAGAATCGAAGCTGATAGAAAGTCAAAATTTGGTATCTCACTGCTTTTTGTAGTATATTGTAATTATTGGGATTTTGGATTTCATTGGGATAACCCTTTCTAAGACCGCTCTAGGAATGTACTCGTTCTTGGTGAATAACTCGAAAACCGGAGAAGTTAGAAAGTCCAAATTTGGAATGTTTTTTTTCATATATTTGAATTACATACATTTTAATAAATACATTTTGTGTGGTACAAAGTATGTGGGTGTAGGACATTTTATAGAACAAACAAGCCAAACAGAAAGAGATTTGAATATTGATAAGATTTGAAATGCGCCTTTTATAAGTAGTTATCAAGTCATGATGTTTTGATAATTTTATCATAAAATTTGCTTAAATTTTAAAATAAAATTCAATTAAAAATTGGATTTAGCATCATAAATACTCCAAAATTTATTAATGCACCAAATTAGACCAAAACTTGGGGAATCAATGTGCAAGGCAATGCTACTGAATTGTGATTACATAATGTATTCTATAGGGAAAAAATTATCTCCTCCAAAATATTAGAGTGAAGTATTTCATCTCAATCGGCATTTCGTCTTTTGGAACCAGTGTTCCTGGCAATCAGGTCAGTTAGCAAAGCAGTGAATGCAAGAAACAGTGAAACATTCGTCGTTTATATGGCATCAATGCCTGTCATATTGTTGATAAATCTCGACTCCTAATATTCAGTTCGGAATAGAAGCCTACAACAAATACCAATCAATACCTCAAGCAACTAAAATGTTTGTATTCTAGTAGCTTTGAAACATGCTCTAGAGTTCGATGGCAAAAGCTTCTATGCATTCAGAATTGAAAATCCAAGAATTATATCAAGTCCACCAATAAATTTCTTTTAGGAAACTAATTTCGGTTCCTTTGGCTTGAAGGAAAGTATATGTCATCTTTTAAACATACGTAATAAAAGATAATAGAACATTTTCACCCCTTTGAAACATGTTGATGCATTTTATCAACTATCTTATTAAGTTAATAAATAATATTGGCAAAGTATTTTCATTTCCAGATAACTATTATATCTTATTGGAAACGAAACAAAATTGTTGCACAAATTCCAAACCTTTAAATACAAATTTATGAAACATAGCATATCCTGGTAAAATATAATCTAAAACTAATAAATTGTATATAGTTTTCTTGTGATACAAATTTATATTCAAAACAATTCATATATATATATATATAATAGTTTAAAAGTCCAATGATAGAATAGAGAGAACTTGCAACTCAAAAATCCTAACTTAATATAAAACCTATAAAATAAAAAGAAGCATTAAATAGCGAATCTTCAATCAAATGGGAAAAAAATGCAAATTTCGAGTCATCAAGCTAAAGATAATCAACAAATATCAATGGTATGGAATCGATAATAGAAAAACAAATTAAAACATCCAAGTGTTAATGCTATACACGTGGACAAGGACTAGACCTAAATAACTGAATTATTCATTTCGACAAAACTCTTCGTCGGGTTCAAGTATTTTCTCAAAATGAACACAAAATATGTATGTTTCTGAAGAAATAAATAGATTATATCTATAAACTATTTCTACTTGGACAACACACATAAAGATGGAGAAATAAAGGAAACAAGAATACCTGGGAAAAACTCTGCCTATGCCCGAACCATTGGAACCCAGAATGAAGAGACTAGTGTTGCCATTCGCAAATGATAAAAGAAAAGATCTACTGTTGCCAATTGTAAGAAATAAATAACAGTAATGCGAAGAGGCATTGAAAGGTAATATTATACATTAAGAACTACAAAATAGTGGGGCTTATAATAGTAAGGCTAATGTTTAAGCGGATGTAAATATAAAGTATTATTTATATGAAGTATAATATATATATAAAGTATTATTAATACATATATATATATATATATATATATATATATATATATATATATATATATTTATAGTATATATATATATATATATATATATTTATAGTATATATATATATATATATTTATAGTATATATATATATATATATATATATATATATATATATATATATATATATATATATATATATATATATATATATATATATATATATATGTGTGTGTGTGTGTGTCCCAAGAGATTTTCAGCTATATTTGCTAAATATGAACTTATTGATATCACTTTTACATTTTAAACATGTAGTACGACAACCCAAACGAAAATTCTTCAAAGTTTTATATTTTTATATTTTAAATTAAAAAAAAAATTAATTTCGGTCGGGATAAAAAGTTAATTGTAATATATTAATCCGTTTTACATAATCTTAATGTACATATTTAACACTCCCAAATATAAATATTTGTTGAATTTTACCAGTAAGGTTTCGAAGTATAGATGTTTAAAGTTTCAAAATTTCGACATTTGAAGTGTCTGGCATGCAGCCTGCCACCTGTAACGCCTGCCAGACTCATAAATATGTTAATGGGACGCTAATATCTATTATTTGGCACCAATTTCATCCATGTACTGTGTCAAACTTAGCCTATTTCAAAAATACGCCCAGGGCGAAGGCTACCTACGGGGACTGCCAGACTGCCGGATCTCCGTTGACACCGAAGTTTTAATACATGCAATGACTTTTGTACTCGATGGGGGTAGTGTAAAATCGTTGCTGGATCTTGGAGTATGTGTATCAGTTGCTAAGTAAAATTTGTGCAACTTTGCGCCTTGCTAAGGTGTTTTCACCGATGTAAAGAGGGGTTTCCAGGAGATGTTGATAAATTTGACGCTAAAAATAGCGACTTAAAATTTGCGTAGTATGGCGCATTTTATGCCGAAACTCAAACTTGTGTAACAGTATATGTATCAGTTGCTAAGTAAAAACTGCGCAATATTATGTCTTATTAAGGTTTTTCAGCCGTTACAAACTAGAATTTCAGGCAGATTTTGATGAATTTAAAAAAATTATATGCCCTCAGTGACAATTAGCTTTACATGTATATGAATTTCTAAGCAGATAGGATAATAATTTTTTGTAAACATGTGAATAGATAAAAAAAAATTAAACTGAGAAAAAATGATTTGAAGAAACGCCAAACAGATCGAAATTGCAATGCATACAAAAGCACTTTTTACAGATGTATGCTTAATTTGCGTCCGATTTTTATGCGGTTCGCTTTAAACTCTAAAAGTAGAATACATTTTTTAAAGTAAATTTGAAAAATCTGTGTTGAAGGTTAAACCTACAATTTTCTTTTAAATCTTAATAAATAGATAATCTCAGTAACTAGAATTAAATATATAATTGATAACTGGATACAGATAATTATAATTTTTATAGACAATTTTCAAAAACCTGAAAAAGAAAATAGAAAATTATAACTACTTACAAGTTTGCTAGTTTCCCCATAATGATAAGTGAAATAAATGTCTTGCGTTACAAGCAAACGGTGGTATTTATAGTTTTCTCTTTATCGGTATCTGAACATGTTCTTCGGGATCCACAGGCGTGAGATTCTACCACTTGGCATATCTAGCCAGACTTGTTTTTTATCTGAAACACCCGACTACTAAAAGTTCATCCAAGTTCCGTCCGTTCACCTGCCGAAAATATAGTAACTTTGTACAGTTAACTTTGTTAAAACTTTTCGTATATGCGTGTTACTTATTTTACATTTCATAATTTTTGTTACTGTGTGATATTAACGTTATTGGATGATTTTTTTAAATTTATCTTTAATTGTTTCGATTAATAAAAAATGTAATATAACTATATATAATTGTCGAACGTTTTTTTTACAGGCCCTCCAGAAGCTTTCCAGGCCCTCCATGGTGCAGAACCTAACGGACTCGGATTTTCAATCCCTCCCTTCTCAAGTGGGAAAAATTAGGTTTCTGGAAAAGTCTTTCTTGACTTTCCTGTAACCTCTCTGTTGACCTAGAAAATTGAATCTTTGCGAACTTAGTCTTGAATAAGGTTCAGAACCTAAGGTACCTGTATTTTCTATTTATCCCCCCCACTTCGGATGCTGAGAAAAAAAGGGGTTTCAAAAAGTGTATCCAGATCTCCAGAAGGAGGAGAAAATGGGGAGTGTTTTCAGACTCTTCAGAAACCCTTATCTAGCAAGCTGAATATTTGCGCACTTAAACAAGGAAGTATTAACCAAGGAACAGAACTTAATGTAGCCCGTTTTTTATGACTACAGACGTCTCCTGGTGACATAGACTGCTGAATCTGTGCACACTTATAGTATCGACTATCGAGCATAACCTAACGTAGTCGAATTTTTGAACCCCTCTCCGGGGGCAGAAATTATTATGTCTTTTAAAAGTTTTTCCATATCTCATCACTCTCCGGTAGCTTAGAAGGCTGAATATTTACACACTTATAGTATCGAACACTGGACCGAACCTAACGGAGCCGGATTTTTTATTTTTTTCCCTGGCTGGACAAAATGGGAGGGGGAGGTAAAGTCTTGCAGAACCCCCCTGAAGCCGACACCGAGGGAGTAAAAGGCTAAAACTGGACGACGGGGTAAAAACCTAACAGGGCCAATTTTTAATTGAAGCAACTATTTTTGGCGCTAAGCTCCATACATAGCGTAAAAATTTTTTAACCCTGTATGGGTGTCATTGTACAGTATTGGTCTTTTAAGCTTTTTATATAGTAAAACCGAAAGCATTATAAGTCAAAAGCGCTATCCTGCGGAAATAACAGATAATTCAACCCCAAAGAGCCAAGGATTCACGAACAGATTGTAAAAGGCAGAAAAACAAAACAAAAAAAACTTTCTCATTAACTTATACATAGCTTCTTTCTATATATGATCAAACTAAACCATACTCTTGGTACCTTTTATATATACCCGAATTTGCACAGGTAATGCACTTGCATTCTATGTGGCAATATACTCCTAACCCTCCGTTTGTGTATCATCCACGCAAAACCCAAAATAACTACTGAAAAAATACTTTTTAATCGGATCGACAGGCCATCATTAAGGAAATGATAACACAAAGGTTATCGTGACCTCATATTCACTCCCACCAGACAAGAACTTTGAACGCTCTACGGGAACGATCGTACAATATTACCTCAAAATAACCCAATTCCTGGGCAGTTAAAAGCCAAACTCCTACATCTTTAATCCTCTGCAGACCTTTCATAAAGAATTGCTGACTGTACTACAAAGATCCTCAGGATCCTTATAGGCCAAAGTCACACTGGGTCTGAAAATTAGGAAAAAACCCTGTTAGATGGCTGCAAATTCGGTAAGAAATAAAGCAAGAATAAGGCAAGAAATGAGGCAAGAAATAAGACAAGGAATAAACTTGATTCGTCGGTAACTCCGCCGTCTTGAAGAAATCGAGGTCAGCTTTGAATAAGGTGACCAGATTTTTGAGACAGAAATCCAATATTTTTTAGTATTTTAATGTGTTCGACTAATATTTAATTTCTAAATACTTATAGGCTCTTTGGCATCAGGATTCTCAAATAAAGAAATAAATTTTTTATACCTCTAATTTCACAAATTGTTTGTAAAATTAAATTTTAATTTAAAATCTTTCACAGCTCGCATACCTTATACATGCGAGTCCATGCAACGCATTTAAGCACATATAAGACAGAATGCAGTATACAGCTGCTTCGATGATATGCTGGATCCCCTTCGTTAGTTCAAGAGAACCAGCAAACCCGAAATAAGAAAGGCGAAATGAGTGCAAGTAGAAGAAACAGAATGGTTTATGAGAGAGCCAATCAGATAGCAGAATGGAGAACAGTCCAGCCAATCTGATATGAGAAGTAACGCACAAGATTGACGCAAACAAGTATACAATAATCGTATACAAATGTATTAATACAAAATATTGATGTATCGTAAGGTCATGTATAGATACAGTTTTATCGATGTTTTCATCACCCAATCATATCCATCCATTCTGTTCAACTCCAACTTGTGTAAGGTGCTTGTGAATGACAGTACAGGGTAATCAATAACTTTCATGAGTGTACATTTTAAGTCTATCTGCAGTAAAGTGCCCATACTCGACCAAATAAAAGGTGTTACAGCGCTCGCAGCGAAGAATTAAAATGTTAGGATAACAAACTCGGCAACAAAGCGAGTTAGATGACAAAAGCCCATAAAAAAGTTGTAGAGCAATGTTTAATGAGTTAGAAGTTATTTTAGAAAATGGGGTTTTTCGAAAACACTTTGCAGATTCTACAGGTGCTCTCTGGTGGACTCTCTGGCCCAGACCATCCGACTCGTCCGAGGACTTAGAGCTCTTTAGTGGAAGGTCGGGAGGTGCTCTCTGGTGGTTCAGAAGGCTGAATTTGTGCGCATATAATATTGACCAATGGCCAGAACCTAACGGAGCCGGATTTTCAATTTGTCATTCTAGGGTCGGAGAAAATCATATTTTTTCGAAAATACTTTCCAGATTCTCAAGAGACCTGTCGTGGGTTTGGAAGGCTGAATCTTATCATTTATAGTATCGATTTCGGGGCAAATTTTCAATGTCCTTTCGATGTCCCTGTGGTCGAACAAAGAAAATCTGATGTTGGCAGCATATTACTTTCCCAACAGACTCAAAGTAATTTTCTCTTTTTTCCTTTTCTAATTTCTAAAAGTTAGTTTAATTGCGCAAAATAATACGGATTTTAATTTGAAATTACACTGAATTTGCACTGGATGTATTTTCAAAGACGCGTTGTAAAAATGTGCAAAGCTAAAATGTCTCGAGAACGGTTAGTCCTGGAGTTATGAAGCTCGTCTTCTTCTTTTAGTCGTTCGTTACTAATTCCCCCTTGGAGCGCCTACACACCACGTCCACAAGACCCCCCCAGGGTATCCCATGGCGAAGGGGAGGAGAATTGCAGCTTCACTTTTATAGAGGCTACCCGAAGGGCGAAAGTCTGACTTGGCCTCGACATGACAACACCCATGCCCGCTGGCAGGATTCGAACCCGCAACCCGACAATCCAGCGATCAGACGGAAACGCATGCCCCTGACCGCTCGACCACCAGATCGGCACTTTTAGTCGTAAATTACGAAAGAAACAAGCATTTAACCGATACATTTCAGCATATGTAGTCTTTTATTTTAAAATTTGACGATTTGTGCGGGCCATTTAATTTCATGTGACTTATCTACGAAATTTTAGGAAATTTGGTTTTCAACTAAAGTGGATACACACATTGTACAGAGAGACAGACACACACACAGATATCGCGCTAAACATATTAGTTTGGGTTCTACTGCGATCGAAACATGTAGATCAGTCATCGAAATCTTGAGTTACGAGTTTTGACACGATTCCAATACTTTTTATATAAATTAGCATGTATTACAGGGAAAGTAAAAATGGGAGTGAATGAGGGCAAACAGTCTTTCTAGATATTTCAGAAGCTTCCAGTGAACTAGAAGGCGGAAACTTTGCACACTAATAGTATCAACCATGGGGCTTTAAATTAACTGATTAAGACAAGTATTTTCATCGCTGAGGAACAATGATAGGTTGATAACAAATTAATAGGTTGATAAACAAAATTAAACTTATACTATATATTAAAACAAGAAAGATCAATCATGCGTAAACATTGATTATGAAACACTTTCCAAATGAAATGCAATTTTATTTAAACATCTCTAAAATGCGATAATTTCAGCTCTGATATATTTTAAATTATCACAGTACTACAATGATGCATTATATTTGAAAACTTAAAACTTCATAAAAAAAATTAATTTATTAAAATGACGTCATCGAAATATATATCGTCTGGATCGCTATGTAAAATCAATGTATATTTGATTCATATCACTTATATTCCAGGCTCCAGAGCTAAATAATTTTGTGTGAAAAAAATTCAGCAATTCTTATGCAACTCATCTTCAATCACATGTTTACATTCTGCATTCATTAAAATTAGGCTTCGTTGTAGAAATAATCGAAGTTTGATGATCATTTAAACTAAAAAATATTGTAATTGCGTTGGCACAGAATACAGATGCACATTAAATATGCAAAAAAAAAAAAAGGTGCAACAGTAAACATAAATTTAAAAGAACTTTAAAAATCACGATTTTTACACTGGGAAAAAAAAGATGGATGCCATATTTTATTTTGAACTGGGTCACGTGATATTTTCATATAATATGGGTGCAATTATTATTTTAATTTTTATTTAAAAATCTACCGAACATATTTTGCTGAATTTTTTTTATTTTTTAAGGTCTACTGTGAATATTTCCTAAAATTTTCGAAGCAATTTGTGAATTTTAACTTCTCTTAAAAAATGTTTGAAAAATTAGGTCACATAGTGTTCAGAGTATTTCACTTTTCCAACCCGGGTTCAATCCGAAACTAATTGGATGATATTATTAATTTACATTCCCATATATTATACAGACCGTCTCAACAATATACTAAAATTTCATTTTGATAAAGTCATTTTTACGGCAGTTATCGTGCTAACGGACAGACAGAATGAAGAAAATCATAAACACTTTTCAACTATGTTGAAAAGTGTAACAAGAAAGATTAATCATGCTTCTTAAAGCATTGATTATGAAACACTTTCCAAATTCAATGCAATTTTATTTAAACATCTCTAAAATGCAATACATTCCTCGGTAATATTTTAAAACTTATCACAATACTACGTTAATTTATTATATTTGAAAACTTAAACCTTCATCGAAAGAAATGAACTTCTTTCAAATGGCGGCATTGAAATATAAATTGCCTGGTTAAAACATCTTTAAAATGCGATACATTCCTCGGTAATATTTTAAAAATTATCATAAAATTACAATAATTTATTATATTTGAAAACTTCATTGAAAAGAACTGAAATTCGTTGAAATGACGTCATAGAAAAAATAACACGCCTGGCTTTCTCTATAAAAGCAGCATTTCATTTATTAACATTTTCCCATTCATTTCATTCATCACAATACTGAAATAATTTATTTTATTTAAAAACTTAAGACCATGGAGCTGCAAGTAATTAAACTCTATGCTTAAAACTTTATCGAAAAAAATCGTCCTTCTCTCTGTAAAATCAATGAATATTTCATTCATATCAGTTATGCAGACTCCATGAGCTAAATAATTTTGCGTTAAAGAAATACAGTAATTTTTATACAACTCATTCTACATATTTTGCTGTTTACATTTTACATAAGTGAAAAATAGGCTTCGTTGTAGAAATAATCAAATTTGGATGATTATTTAAACTCAAATATATTGTAATTGCGTTGTTTCAGTATGTAGATACACAGAATTTAAGCAAAAATAAAGCGGTTTTAGGACGGACACAACACTCAATATGAATTAAAAAGAACTTTAAAAATCACAATTTTGAGACAAGATGGATGCCATATTTCAGTTTGAAGTGGGTCACATGATCTCTTCATATAATGGTCACGTGATCGCTTCATATAAGAGGTGTGATTATTATTTTAATTTTTATTTAAAAAACTACTGAATATATTTTGCTGAAATTTTTTTTATATATTTTATGGAATAATTTGAATATGGCCTAAAATTTTCGAAGCAAATTGTGAATTTTAAATCCACTTGAAAAATGTTTGAAAAATTAGGTCCTATATGGTTCAATGTATTTCATTTTTTCAACCCGCGTTCAATCCAAAACTAATTGGGTGATATTATTCATTTATATTCCCATAGGTCCCACAGACCGTCTGAACAACATACTAAAATTTCATTTTGTTTAAGTCATTTTTACGGCAGTTATCGTGCAAACGGACAGACAGACAGAAAGACAGGCAGACAGACGGAATGAACAAAGTCATAAACACTTTTCAACTTTGTTGTAAAGTGTTAAAAAAGGTGGATATTCGTCATCTTTCTGTGAGACTAAATTTTTCTGTCTTTGAAAGGCCTTATTAATAATTTCGTATAAGCAGTTAGTTCTACTGATTGAATTTGTTCTCCATATGTTTACTTGCAAATTTCCTATTTTAAATACTTACAAAAGTATTTAATTTTCTAGAATTGACCCAGCAAAGCTAGTCAACTCGATTTTAACCTCGAACTAAATGTCTCATTTCTCATACGTTATTCTCAAAAAGTTTGGTGCCTTATTTTCTCATCTTGAACTCATTCAAGAAACTAGATGTAGAAAAAAAAGTTTGTTTCAGAACTCCCCGCTGTGTTTAAGTGGTTTCAAAAGTGATTATATTTTATCGACTTGAGCAACGCAGGATCACAGTCTACGACTCACGCGGATGGAAAAATATTTTGGAATTAATTCGTTAGAGAGTAAAATGTTGTTAACGAAGTGTCAGACCGAGCAACAGGTAAGACGTCAATTATTGCGGGTGCGTGGGAGGCCCGAGATCCAGTTGCGATGGCAACCTTCCAGCCAGTAGCATCCGCGATCGATAAGTCCAGATTGAAAGCTAAAGGGTATCAGGGAAAATTTTCTATGCCCAGCCCCTCTCTCTTACGGAACAGGTGTTGTCATAGAGACGCGCTAAAATGGAAATCTGACTGCAACAACAGGGGAAGAAAACTCACAGGATTTGTTTACCAGTTCTCTTAGGTAAAATCCCTTAAATGGTTGGGGATTAAAGAATCACAGAGAGAATGAGGAAAAAACTTTGGTGGATCATGTTGTCGAACTGGGATATGTTATTCCCTTTAGAGCGAACCCAGAGCAAATTTTAGTGAAATCTCTCTCTGTCAACCGAAATCTTAAGAACTTTTTATTCTTCTCTATGTATTTTTTTCCATCTGCGTTTGTAAAAGGTACGAAAGTTGGCTTTGTAGGAGATTCTCGGGCACTAGTTATAGGCGCTAGTCTCGGGCACAGTTCTCGGCACTAGTCTAGGGCACTGTTTAACCACTTGGTTGTGCAACAATAGAAACAATGAATAATTCGTATGTCTGTTGAGCGAGGAGCTTCTGCTAAAAGTATATATATTATTTTATTCATTTTTTCAAATGTTTTTGTTGATTCATCTTCAATCTTTTCATTCTTTCATCTTTTGAAATGTAAAAGGTTACAATAATATATTATATATATTCTATCATTGGATTTTCAAACTATTATTCAAACCTATATACCGGGTGGTCAGAATTAAGACACCCCTACTCTGAGCTCTCTATACATCGAACTACTCAGTGTAAAGGTTCCAAAATTGTTGAACCTACTATTCAAGACATGGGAAAGGGATTAGGCGAAAAAAATTAGTTCCAGAAACACCGATAGGTGGCGCTGTACAACAGAAAATATGCTGAAAAGACACAAAATAATCACAAAAAAACAAACTCATGCGATATGGAATTTTTCCTTTTTAATTTCTTTTGCTGATATGAAAAAAAGGAAGATAAAAAAGTGAAGAAACTTAAACTGTCATTGTAATTGCAATTTCGCATTGTAAGCACAAAAATTTGCATAAACCCTTGGTTTGCAGCTACTATGTTCTGGGCATAAAAGGGGATAAAACTGGGAAATTTTCATTCATATCAGCGATGACTGTCACACTGCCAGAATGCGCTTTGCTTGTGAAGCTGTTTTATGAAAACAAAGGACATGCTGCAGCTGCACTTCGAGAGTTTTTTCGACTTAAGAATTTGCGCAAAGGATCATTACTTCCACAAGCTCTCAGGAGAATGATCGCTTGATTTGAGAAAACTGAACATCTTGGAGTTCAGCCGGATCGAGGACGCAAATCGACTCGTTCAGATGTCGTTGACGATGTTGCCAACCCTCTTGTTGAACAATCAATGGATAACGTTATAGGCTGTAGTACTGCACGTGGAGTGTCACGATACTTGGGTGTTCCCTACAGCACAGTGCGGAACGTACTGAGAAACACAGTGCTTTTTTTCCCGCTCAAAATTTGTCACAATCACCACTTGCTGACCATCGACAGGGAGAAGCGACTGACCTTTGTATTGATATTTCTGGCTGGAGTTGAAGTGGATGCATCGTGGCCATGGCAAATTCTATGGAGCGATGAAGCGCATTTCCATCTAAGTGGAACAGTCAACACCCAAAACTGTCGCATTTGGGACACGGAAAACCCTCCTACCTTCCAAGAGATTCCACTTCACTCACCGAAAGTTACAGTCTGGTGTGGATTCACAGCCACATTCATTCTTGGACCTTTCTTTTTAGAAGAGGCTACTCCCAATGGCCCTGTGACATGCACCGTGATGGCCAGGAGGTACAAAAACATGCTCGAAAATTTTGTTGCATCCCAACTGCAGCAGCACCAATGTCTTGATTCAATTACCTTTATGCAAGATGGAGCGCCTCCATACATTGGACTCTGTGTACAGCAGTTTCTTCGGCAGCATTTTACTAATGGTAGATTAATTAGTCGTGCGTTTCCGACAACCTGGCCATCTCGTTCTCCAGATCTTAATCCCTCTGATTTTTGGCTGTGGGGATTCTTAAAAAGCCTTGATTATCGAGGACGTCTGGTAACCTTGGCAGATTTGAAAGACAGTATCACTCTGCATGTGAGAAGCATCTCAATCGACCAATTACGATCCGCAGTTGAACAAGCTGTCCACAGACTGCAGATTTTACATCTTGAAGAAGGGAACCATATTGAAATTCCCATTGAAATTCCAGCTCACACCATGACGCTGCCACCTCTGAATGTGTGGTGCTCGATGATGTTCTTGGCCTGATTGCGTGTGCCTCGTTCTCTCCACACCCTTACACACTTATCATCTGATTCTAGGGCAAATCCGGACCTGTCCGTGAACAGGACGTTGCACCAATCTGAGACAGTCCAATTGGTATGTTGACGACACCATTTTAATATTGCCCCTCTGGCTTGGACGTTTAGTGGAACACAAAAACGTGGTACATGGGCGTACAGTCCCTTCACGTGAAGTTTACGCCGCACAGTACTGGCAGATATTGTCTTACCAAGTGCCGCTGCAATCATGGATATAACAGTTGTGGAGGGCGCTCGTCGATTCCACTTGGCTACTATAGCAATATACCGATCATCAGAGGGGGTTGTAACCCATGGACGATCGGGTACAGGTCTCCGGACAACTGTTTGACTTGTTTGGAATTGTTTCCATAATCGAGAATTTACCGAATGAACAACGCCAAAGAAAATAGCGACATCTTTGATTGACTGTCCTGCTTTAATGCGTCCGACAGCACGGCAGCACGACAGGATTCACTATCTGTCATTCGTCTTCTTTCAGCCATAGAAACACGAATATCATAACAAATAATCCTACAAAAGTTATAAACACTTCGTATCAGCATTTAAATGCACCTCCCCAAACCCTTCAGAATGCTGGCGTCTTCAGCGACTGCCTAATTAGCATATATCCGGACATTCAATCGTGATTGGCTGTAACATACGATATTTGCATATTGCCATCTACATCTGCAGCGATTTTTAGCCAATCAAATTCACATACGCTTTCAAAAAATGAAAATTTGCATTGCATGCTTAACTTTTGGAACGGAATGTATATATATTAGGAACCATTACAGCAATGATTGTGTATGTCAAGCAAAACAGGTTAGTTTGTCTGATGACCTACTCACAAGAAAATTGAAATGTATTCAGAGAGTCTTAAATCCGTCGTATCTTTCCGTCAAAACGCGCGAAATAGAAAATATTCAGTAAGACAATACCTTCTCTATATAGTAGAATGAAAATGTAATAAAAATGCATACGCTATGATCCAAAGGTACTAATGTAATATGAATGCGCAGGTCTCTTTTCATTATTTGTTGTTTCGAATAGTTATATATATATATATATATATATATTAGAAAAATGTAATAATAATAACTAATTCCAAGTATTATGAAATATTAAAAACATCAAAGCAGTCAAACCACGGCCACAATGCCGATAATAGAAATGAACGACACCGGCCCAATTTCGAAGATTAACCAAAGTTAAATTCCTCTTCAGGTCTGAGCATCCAATTCAAATTAACCCAAACAAATGCCTGTTTCAGATTTGGCAATAGTAAATTACTATAAATGCCAAAATTCAGACTACAGGCACTAAAAGAGAATATATATATATATATATAATATATATATATATATATATATATATATATATATATATATATATATATATATATTAACAGGAAAGATCAATCATGCTTTAAGCATTGATTTTGAAACACTTTCCAACTTCAATGCAATTTTATTTAACCAAGTCTAAAATGCAATACATTCCTCGGTAATATTTTAAAACTTATCACAATACTAGATTAATATATTACATTTGAAAACTTAAACCTTTATCGAAAAAAAATGAACTTCATTCAAATGACGGCACTATGACGTCATTTGAATGAATTTCAGTTATTTTCGATGAAGTTTATAAATTGCCTGGTTTAAACGTCTCTAAAATGTGATACATTCCTCGGTAATATTTTTTAAATTATCATAATACTACGATAATTTATTATATTTGAAAACTTCATCGAAAATAACTGAAATTCATTCAAATGACGTCATAGAGAAAATAACACGCCTGAATCTCTCTATAAAAAAAACAGCATTTCATTCATAACATTTTCCCATGCATTTCATTCATCACAATACTATAATAATTTATTTTATTTAAAAATTAGGACCATGGAGCCACAGGTAATTAAACTCTATGCTTAAAACTTCATCGAAAAAAAATCGTCCTTCTCTTTGTAAAATCAATGAATATTTCATTCATATCAGCTATGCAAACTCCATGGGCTAAATAATTTCGTGTTAAAGAAATGCAGCAATTCTAATACAACTCATTCTACATATTTTGCTGTTTACATTTTACATAAGTGAAAAATAGGCTTCGTTGTAATAATCAAATTTCGATGATCATTTAAACTCTATTGTAATTGCGTTGTTTCAGTATGGAGATGCACAGAATTTAAGCAAATATAAAGTGGTTTTAGGACGGATACAACACTCAGTATATGAATTAAAAAGAACTTAAAAAATCACGATTTTGAGACAAGATGGATGCCATATATCATTTTAAAGTGGGTCATGTGATCTCTTCATATCATGGTCACGTGATCGCTTCATATAAGAGGTGTAATTATTCTTTTAATTTTTATTTAAAAACTACTGAATATATCGCTGAAGTTTTTTTTATATATTTTATGGAACAATTTGAATAGTACCTAAAATTTTCGAAGCAATTTGTGAATTCTAAATCCGCTTAAAAAATGTTTGAAAAATTAGGTCTCATAGGGCTCAATGTATTTCATTTTTTCAACCCGGGTTCAATCCAAAACTGATTGGGTGATTTTATTCATTTATATTCCCATAGGTCCTACAGACCGTCTGAACAACATAATAAAATTTCATTTTGATTAAGTCGTTTTTACGGCAGTTATCGTGCTAACGGACATACAGACAGAATGAACAAAGTCAGAAACACTTTGTTGTAAAGTGTTAAAAATGAATTAATAAGTAATGCCAAACAATATTAGAAGAAACATCAAAACAGTAAATTATCTAAAGCAGTTAAAACGCGGCCGCCATGAAAAAAAAAGCGAGGAAAAGCCCTAAATTGGAGGTTAATTCCAATTAGAATAGGTTTCAAAATTGTGTGTATCTCTTCCAAATTAAGCAACACAAATTCTTGTTTTGGATTACGGCGATAATTAGTCACTATGAATACCATAAACCCAGTCAACCAACAAAAATAGAGGATTGGAATTGAAAAAATATTAAGAATTCAATTATTACTATTGGCCATGAGGCAGAAGTCTGGGAGCCATGTGTAGGTGAGATTGAATGAGAGAGAGAGTTGAGTTGTGTCTAAGAGAAAAGGTGGGGGGGGGGGGGGGGGGGTAAAAATTCAAAGTATATGGGGGGGGGGGGAGACTAAGAGTTGAGGGAACTTCCACTGAAACTTAACGCAGAAAGTAAGCGGTGGAGATAGATAGCTGTAATTAAGATAGGGTAAATAGAATGAATAGGATTTAGAGGTGAAAAAAAATTCTACAAAAAGTAGGAGGCACAGGAGAATTGAATGAAAGAGTATGTCACTAACACCATTAAGAGGGGCTTCCAGTCGTTGTTGCTACAAAGTGGCTAACATTACACATATAAAAGAATTCTCAGAAAAAATTAATTTTGTCATTTATTTATTTTTCTTTTATAGAAAATAATTGTCTCTTAAATAATTTTTATAGTTTACATAATTCATTACATATTTTATATTTCATTATTTTTCATTTATGTATATACACATGATTACATGATTCATGATTATATATATATATATATATATATATATATATGTATATATATATATATATTAGGAAAATGGATGTATAACTAGTACCAAGTAAATAATGATAAAGCATTAAAACAACAAAATAACCAAACAGTTAAAACACGGACACCATTCCGAAAAGAAGAAATGAACAGCACTAGGCCTAATTTGGAGGTTAATTCAAATTAGATACCTCGTCAGGTCTGAGCATCCAACCTAAATTTACCCAAATAAATGCTTGTTTCGGATATGACAATGGTTCTTTACTATAAATACCATAGCACAGGCTAGAAGTATAAATAGAGGATAAAAATTGAAAAATTATTAGGGAATCAAGTATTACCCTGAATCATGAGGCAGCATTCCCGAATTCACGTGCAAAGCAGGTGAGCAATTGAGATCAAATGACAGAGTTGAGTAGTGTCCAGGAGTCCATGGATTGAAAGGGGAAAAAATCGTCCATGGATTTAAAGAGCAATGAAACCCAACGAAAACAAGTGCCGGAGACAGAACAGCCATAATTAAGATAGAGTAAATAGAGTGAACAGGAATCATAGATGAAAATTCGTACTATACTAATTAGGAGATACAGGATAAATTAATATAATAGTATGCTATTGACACCTTTAAAAGGGGGGGGGGACTTAAAGTCGTTGTTATAAACTGGCCAAGGTTACATATTTTTAACGATAATAATTTTCAAAAATATTAAATATTTAAGAACTGTATTTTCTATTTTTTATTTTTCAATTATCATTGTTGTTTTTATATTTATTATTTTTATATAATGCCCTAATTAATAATAGTTAGTGTTCTTTCTAATTAGTATCCACCATAATTGGGAATATAGTCTTGGATGATATCGAGTGGTATTTGATACATTGAGTTAATGATATTAATGACAAATTTGGGAGGATATGCATAATTAGTTGCAGTATTTAATAATTCTATAAAATGTGCTAATTTATAATCGCCATCACAAATTTTATATATTGTAAGAACCTGTTTTAATATAATATTTCTGTGTCCATTCATGGAGCAGACAGGTTCTTAGCTCGTAAAGGTTAGGGGAGAGTCATGGATAGAATTTAAACGTCTCCCAAGCATGTTCCATACATGCTCGATGGGATTCAAGTCGGGTGATTTCGATGGCCATTCTATGCGAAGCAATGTTTTCGATTTTAAGTACTGGCCGACAATGCGAGCCCTCTGAACTCGGGCGTTATCGTCTATAAACACGTTGAGCAAGGATGACATCTCTGTATCGCACTGTAGTCACAGTACCGTGAGAGAAGATGTCAAGATCAGTGCGGTCTCCGACAGCAATCCTTGCCCAAACCATCAAATCACCGCCTCTGTATGCGTGCATTTCGTGGATGTTACTGGTATGATAACAAGTTCTAAGCGTTTTCCATGCCAATAACCGCCGGGAATCACTCTGTACAGCAAACCGTGACTCATCCGTGAAGAACACAGTGCCCCATTTTTGTGGAGACCAGTTGAGGGGATCTCGAGCTCAGTTTAAGCGGACCCTCTGTGCGAGGGCGTCAGTGGAACTCAAACCACTGGTCGTCTTGCATACAACTGAGATACAGGTAGCCGTCTGCAAATAGTTTGCCGAGATGCTGCTCCTCCTGCCGACGCTGCAAGGTCGAAAGTAAGCTGATATGCAGTGATTGCCCTGTGGCGACGTGCTTGCAGACACAGAAATCTGTCATTCGGAGTGGTTGTGACCCTGGACGTCAATTTATTGGTCTTCGCGAAACAGTTCCTTTACTTTGATACCGGTTCCACATGTGGCAAATGACGGAACGATTGACATTTAGGGCTCGGGTTACTTCTGACTGTCTCCCTTCTAGATGCTTCTCTGACCCCCTTCTAGATGCTCTATTATCTCCCATCGCCTGGCGTCACACAGATAATATAATCTACTCATTTTTCAAAATTTAGCTATTTCGATTTTTCTTCTGGAATCCATAAAGTAGATACAGACTCAGCATAAAACAGGCCGGTTTTGATACTTAATATGTTTCCTTGTTAAAAAATGCTGGTGTTCAAAATGTTTTATGCGGGATAGTTTTCACGTGCGTGCGCCTGTCGTGTATGCGAATTTTGTGGCTACACGTTGGTTTTTTCGCAGAATATGTTAATTTTTTCTGTTTGTTGCTGAACTTTTGTACATGAGTGTATATATAAACATTAAGAGTGTTTTACTTCTGATTATTAGAAATCATGGAAGATATGTTTAAAAAGTATATTATCAAATGTAGTATAAAGGAATACGTTGTATACTAAATTTAATTGCTGTTTTTTAATTGCGAAAATCCAATTATTACATTGCTTCCAATCAAAAGTATTTTTGAAGTTAATATGTTGCTGTAGAATGTTATTTTTTAAATCAGAAATTGAACGTAATTTTTATTATATTTACTTGCTCGTTTAGTTCTTTTTGATTTATTATTAGATAGACACAGGGAATTAGAGATCTTAAAGTCATTATAGGGATAATAGAAAAATTTATTAATAATGTTATGATGATTAAACAATTGATTGAGTCCATACGGAAAAATAGTTTCATGTTTACATATACGTTTATTTTTTAAGAATAATCTGTCATAGTAATGATTTTGAATAGAAAGAATGCTAATTTCAATATTGTCGAACACATGTGTAGCAGAATGTTTATATTTGAATTTAGACTCATGAAGGTTTCCTGGAATATTATTTGAAAACTATTTTTTTATGATTTCTGTGTACGTTAATTTTGAGATGCAGAGAATTGTTTGTTTGGCTTATATATGACATATTAAAACTGCCCTGGCACTTATACAAGCCAATATTCATGGCGGCATAGAGTCAATTAAGTTGCTTATGTCCCTTTGCGGAAGATTCTGAAACTGCTCAGCTAATCAGCGGGATTCTGAGAAGCTGCAATTACCATCCCCACATGTCCCAGACGTGTTCTATTAGTGATAGGTCTGGGGACCTGGATGGTCATGTGAGGGTATTAATTCCTGGAAGACATTGTTGGGAAAGTTATGTAGTATGTGGTCTAGCATTGTCTTGATGGTAAATGGAACCTGATCGGCTTGACAACATAGGAAGAACAATCGGCTGCAGAATATCGTCGATGTACAAGCGAACCGTCAGATTGGCGTGCCGCACAATTAGAGGAGATCGTTCGTTGTTTCGATCCAGACCTTCCGATCTACCTAAGGGTGTAAGGTATCTAATTGGACGGCCGGGACAGTGACACCTAATTCAGACCGGAACCCAATGGGGGAATCATCCACAGGTACCATATCTTCCTTCCCCTACCACTAACGTCTTGGAAGGACTTACGGACCCACATATTTAACCTGCCTGTACTCCTTATGAACATGGGGCAGTTTGAATAGAGCCGGGAATCGAAATCCGGTCGTCGGAATGCAATACCCGTGCCTAAGCCATTGGGCTGTTCTTCCCGCTAGCGGAGATCGCCTGTCCCACTAGATGGCTTACCAAACTGTCACACCACGTGTGATGGCTGTGTGCGTTCGATAACAAATGCGGGATTGGAACGCTGGCTAGTCCTCCTCCACACACGTATGCAGCGAATTATAGCACTGAGAGAGAAACGATATTCGTTGCTAACGACAACATGTCTTCAATAGGAAATTGTCTAGGCTGACCGAGCTCAGCACCAATCCAGACTATCTGCCTATGTTGAGGGGTCAGAGGTAAGCGCTTTAACGGACGTCGACATCCAATTCCACCCTCTGCAAGTAGTTTCCCAATAGTGTCCCTTTATATAGGATGCATGCAGGATGACAAAGGCTTTCGATTGGCGGATAGCGACGCCATTGGTGTGAACGTAGCTCCTCTCTTGACTGTACGATCTGTTCGAGCAGTTGTCTGTCTTTGGCGTGTTGAGCCTTTGCGATGGTTACATGCGCCTTGCGCCTTCTTTGATTCACTACTGCCAATACCGAGCAACTACCATATCGCTCCGATAAAGATGGCGACTTTTTTTTTATATAGACTCATAAAAGCAATATCATCATCATGGTACTACAGCCCTTGTAGGGCCTTGACCTCCTTTCATAAAAGCAATAGGGGCACTCTAAAATTGTGTATAGTACATTGAAAATATTCAGAAAATTAATTTATATAACTTAAAGTTAGAAGTCCTTTTGAAACTGTGGTCTCAAGCATTTTGCTACTCCATCCTAATATTATACTGTTGTATGTAATTAAAAATATTCAGTTCACGTTTGCTATATCAACCTTTTATTTATGTCAATATCAAAGCGACTTTTTAACAGTTTTAGTTTTGGAAAAACCAAAACTTTTGAGGCCAAAATTTTAATTTTGCCCCCCTCCCCTCAAAAAAAAAAAAAAAAAAGCATTTAAAAATGCTCTTATTTTTTGAGGTCATCTTCATAAGTGAAAAAATTTGAGATTTTTGGCATTTTCTATAATATCTCTTTTTTCCTTTTGCTATTTTTTTGAAGTTCCACTAGTTTTACTTCAATTTTGGTCAGCCATAGGTAATTGAAAATCAAATTTTTTTTAAATGTGTTAACTCGTTTGAGAATTCACTGCTTCATCTTATATTAAAAAACCGTTAGAAACCTAGACTATTTACACTTCATTTGCTATTCCCCGCTTTGAAGTGAAGTCAATTGCGAATTGAAACAATCCTTAAACGTATGCACACACGTTTTGCCTCGTCCTGTTTCCCATCTCGTACTTAACAGGAAACCTCGTTTTTTCAAACTTTAAAAGGCTTTTCATTTATATTTAACAAGTAATGGATATTCCGTGTAAATTTGTTTTCCTAATTATCATAAAAAACACTTTTATCAGACATAAATAAATTAACACGTATGACTGTAATAATGACAATAAAATATTTGGGGACATTTTTTTTTCTTGGCACAGCAAATATCCCAGCTCGTTCATGGCCCTTATTTTTCTAGCACCCTTAAGTGTTGCTGAACTGCCCTTAGGCCTGATATATATATATATATATCTTAGAAAGATGTAATAATAAAAATTTCAAGTAATATTAACATCACCATTGAAGCAAAATAACGGCCATAATGCCAATAAGAGAAAAGAACAGCACCGGCCCAAATTCGATGATTAGTTAGCATTAAATTCCTCTTCATTTCTGAGTATTTAATTCTAATTAATCCAAACAAATGCCTGTTTCAGATTGAGCAATAGTACATTACTATAAATACTCAAACTCAGACTACAGGCATCAAAAATGAAAAAATGAAGATAGGAAACATTAAGAAAATTTGTATTACCATGTGGCATAAATCTTCTTTCACCACGCGTATACGCAATCAACCTCAACACCTTAAATTATCTAGAAACACCGGAATGAACAAGCCGAATCACAACCAGGGAGGCAGTTCGAACGTTCACAGTAATACTCCCAGACCCGTCCAGTAAGTCAGAGCAGGAGACCGGACAATTACCCGTATAAGCAATTCAGAATATGAACATGAAGCAAAGATGAAAATTCTTGCTAAACAAGTAATTCATAGAAAAAATGGATAAATAGGAATGCCACTCTACATCATTATAAGGACGCTCAAATCGTAGTTTCAAAACTGGCTAAAGTTACAATTTTTTTTTTTGCAAAATTAAAATTTAAAACATTAATATTAAATGCATCTTATTTTCCGATTGATTTTTCTATTTTTTTTAACTTATTTTATTATTTTTCATTTTTATTTATTTATGTAATTAATAAATAATTACATACATATATATATATAATTGCAGATTTTTATGATTACTTGTAATATATATATACCCGAGAAATACCAAAGAAAATTGCTTGTAAACTGAAGGTAAAGGTAAAAAATTTTTTGCAAATCAGAAGCCTAGTGTAGCACGATGAGCTATGCAAGAAGTTTGGAAATTGAATAAATGGAATCTAGTAAATATAAAAGGAATAAAATGAATATGAAAAGCATTTCTGAAACCATGTACGTTATCAAGGGCCATACATGTTTCATTAATGCTGATTCTACGTTTCTGTTTACACAACTGTAAAATGTATTACAGAAATAATGTAAATGGCCCATATATATATATATATATATATTTATTTATTTTTTTTATATGTTAGCCACTATAACTGGGAAAGTTTTCTTGGATGTTATCGAGTGGAAGTTGATACACTGAGTTGATAATTTTAATAACGAACTTGGGAGGATGTGCATTATTAGTCGCTGTACTCAATAATTCCATAAAATGTGCTAATTTATAATTTTCATCACAAATTTTATTGATTCTATGAGCCTGATTTATTATAATATTTCTAAATACAGATATATGCAAACAAGAGTCAGAATGTTGAATTTTTGATGTATTAAATTTAAAATCCTATCTTTTATCATACAAATGTATAACCATACTACAATTTTGTAAATTTAAATTTTAAACTAAAAAGTTTGCAACATTAGAGTCATTATTACTTGCATTTAATTGTAAATTATTAGGTTAAAAGTTAAATACTGTAGGGATATTATTAAGGGATGCACATATTATGTCATCTAAATATCTAAACATGTGCATATTATGCAAGCTTGGATTAATGTTCTTTTCATAAAAAAAATAAATACAGATTAGCTAACAATGATTAGGCACGCCTCCCTTGTGGGATACCAAACTGTTGTTTAAAAAAAGTACTACCATGTTGAACATAATTTTCATAAAGAGTGAAATTAAGTAATTTTTTAAAAAGAAAATTTGAATATTTTAGATTGATATTATATTTTTCAAAAATTCCTAAAATAATTCTATACATATCATCTATATAAATATTATTATACAAATCTTTGAAATAATAAGTATAAATACTGTGGATATTAGAAGTTTTTAATTTCTTAACTAATTCAAAACTGTTTTTCACAATAAGACAATTATTAGAGATTTCATCTGACAAGGATACTTCATGTAATATTTTTAATAATAATTTTTCAGCATTAGTAATATAAGAATTATGCCCACTAGTAATAGTTCGAAAAGCAACAGGGGATTTATGAAACTGTGGTACTAAAACAAGATATGGAATGTTATTACAACTATATTTAAATGGATTTGCTTACATTTGGCTGATATTCTACTGGATAAGATATTAAGGTTAGTATTATGCAAATCATAGATTTGATTTTAAGTAAGTGTGATATATATATATATATATATATATATATATAAATATAAATTATTAAATCCAAAGTTAGAATGTATGTAGTAACTCATAATACACTATTCCAAAATTTTCTACAAATACAAAGAAATAAAAGAAATTAAGACAAAAAGAGGAAATAATAAAGCATAATGCAAGTCATAAGGACAAAGACAATCAACAAATTTCAAAAATGAGGAATGCAAATAAGAAAACAAAAAAATCAAGCAAAAAAGCTTGCACATGGAGGAGATTTAGGCTTACGAGATTAGGCTTACGAAAAGTTCATTTCGAAAAAATTCTCGTCGGGTCCATATATCCTTTCGAAATGAACACAAAAATGCTTGTTTCTGAAACACAAGATAGATTTTATCTATAAACTTGTGTTATATGGACGACAAGCATATAGATTGGAACAATAAAGGAAACATAAATACCTCAAAACACACCTCTTCAGCGCAACCATGACGAGCAAAATATGACTGGATCAATGTTGCCATATGCCAAAATGAAAAGATGTGATTTGCTGTTGCCAAAGAGAGTAATAAAAACTGTACTGCGCAAAAGCAATAAAATGAAATAAAATGAGTTATTCAACTGTTAAAGCTACGAGATAAAAAGATGAAAATATAATTGCAGGAGAATGAAGAAGTACGGCTAAAATAAGATAATAAGGGGAGAATATGAGAATATTAGGCTAATCGAAACTTATTAACTATACTATTGACTAAATATGCAGGATATTGATACATTTTACTGGTAATTTTGAGGTTATTAATGTGCAAAGCATGAAATTTTTTATCTGATAATCTATAAATTCTAAAAAGTTGATTAAGTATAATATTTCTAAACAATTGAATCGAGTTGCAGGAATTAAAAGGTAATAATTTATTAATATTAAATTTAAAAAAATCTTTTTTATTATATAATTTAGTAACTATCCCATGAGCAGGTTCTATAATTAGATTTAAATCCAAATAATAAACATTATTACTAATAGAAGTTTCATTAGGTATTAATTCCAAATTATCCGGATAGAAATCTATATCTATGACATAGTTATCAGTAAATACAAGACAAATCAGATCATCTACATATCTATAAATTTTATAATCAGTTGAAGTAAAGAATTTTTCATAATGATATAGGTATAAATTAGCTAGCATACTGCTACTACAGCCACCTTGTGGAACACCTGAGACTTGTAAGAATAATTTATTACCTTGAAAGATATAATTATTGAAAAGAACAAAATGTAGAAGCTTAGGAAAATTGGTAAATTTTGTAAGATTAGAATGTTTAGTAATATAAGCATTATATAAAGCTAAAATGACATCATAGAGATCAGTGATCTTAATATTATTAAATAGATCTTTAAAATCAAAAGTTTGAAATCCTATTATTTTACCAAGCGTTTTTAATTTATTTTTTAATTCCTTACTGTTATTTAGAATAATGTAGCTATCACCAGGATCTCGTAAATTGCTATTTAGTACATTTAAATAATTTAGTAATAATTTACTATATATATATATATATATATAGCTATGCCACTGCTTAACAACCAAAACCAGAAAATTTTTTATACACGAATGTCCGAGGGGAGAAATAGTGCAGAAATATCAACCATTATTTGGCAGAGTGAACAAACTGCCAATAGATGGCGCGACGTTTTTAAGAATCACAGAGGACTTATGAACTGTTTACTAAAGCAACTCCATTTCTGTATCCAGCGCGAGGATTCAAAACGTCAATGAATATCTTCAACATATATTTACTAGCAGATAACTCGGTTGTTGCTCGCGATTTAAAATGTGTTCAAATTCCAGTAGTATTCTAAACTATATAGTTATTCCGAAAATTATTTTAAAACAACTCATTTAATGCCGTCAAAAATAAACATGGACGATTTAAATTTGCGTTTTCATTACTTTCTCAACAAACCCTGATCCAAAAAACTCGAAACTTGGGGTGGAAGGGGTTTAACCGTAGGGAAAACAAACTAGCAGGAAATTAGCAAATTTGACAGTTGTTCGTCAAAAACTACGAAACAAGCAGACAAACAAAAAGAATTATATATATATACACCCACACACACACACACACATATATATATATATATATATATATACACACACACACACACATATATATATATGCATATATATATATACACATATATATACATATATATATATATATATATATATATATATATATATATATATATATATATATGTATACTATTATATACAGGGTGTACCAAAAAGTTTGAAACGCGCTTTAATTCTTTACCTGTTGGAGATAAGTGGGCAATGCAAATTGTAAAAATGTTGAAAGTAAAGTAGGAAATAAGACTACGTTAATGAAATAGTCCTCCCGTTAATTTTCAAAAAGGTACACTTTTTAAATTTTTATACGACCCCTTTAGACAAATTTCGCCAATCAGAAAATTTTGTTTTTAATGCAACAAGATCTTTAAAAAAACCCGCATATCATTAAAATCAACTGAATTATGATAAAGGAGAAAAATCTGACTTATGCCACTTTTCCGTACCATGTGAAAGGCTGTTTCATCAGTGAAAATAGGGATCATAAACAAATTGACGATGGAAATTGTTTAGATCAAATATACGTTAATATGCGTCAAATTTTCTTTCATCACAAATTCATCTAAATAAAGCATTACACAGACAGAGATCATATAAAACAGTGGTATTCACTACGCAGTTGGGTATCCTATGTATTATCATCCAGTTTTATCTTTTTGTGATATGTCATAAATTTACATTTCTAATTTGATATATGGTCCCCATTCACAATGTTCAATTTTTAAATAAACATAACTCGCTCAATTTTAAAGATACAGATATGCAGTTTTTTTAATGATCTTGTTGCATTAAAAGTAAAAAAAAATCTGATTAACCAAATTTGTCTAAAGGGGTCGTATAAAAATTTAAAAAGTGTAACTTTTTGAAAATTAATGGGATAACTATTTCGTTAACTTAGTCTTATTTCCTACCTTACTTTCAACATTTTTGCAATTTACATTGGGGACTTATCTCCAACAGGTAAAGAATTAAATCGCGTTTCATTTTTTTGGGGACACTATATATATATATATATATATATATATATATATATATATATATATATATATATATATATATATATACTAAGCATGTATAACTAGTCAGTTTAACATTACATAAATAAAATACTGTACATTAAAATTACATCTATTTACTGTGTTACTGTGCTATTTGTAACATGTAAAAAAGATGAAATTAGTAAGTTAACTAATAGAAGAGACAAAATCCAACAAAAGAATGTAATTGATGATAATGTGTGCTATACTATGTCTCTTATATTTCTACTGTAATTCTTTTAGTTATATATTGTTCTATTAGTTATATATTGTTTAGTTATATATTCTTTTGTTATATATATATATATATATATATCACCTCAACAAATCTTACAATAGTAATTTCTTTACAAATTCTTATTTTGCTATTTCATTTAAAAATACAATTTATATATATAATTCCATTAATTTCAATTAATTTCAATCAATTATTTAATACACATCACCATTTACTGCCAATCAAAGATTTAAAAGTTGTAAAAACATTCAAATGTAACAAACCATTAGGTAGGTTAATATTTAATTATACTAAAGTTTCACAAGATCTCTCGTTTGAAAGTGAAGTATATGCTATTGTAGATAATAATTGTGTGTGCAGGGATATTAAATGTGAAACATATATTTACCGAACGCTAGGTCATATTGTCACAGGAGATTTAATTATTGTTCTTATCAATCCTTAAAAGAAACCATGACATTCTGTACCAAATTCAGGCTACCCGCTTATTGCAACCCCTTCTTTATCTTAAAATCAACTTAGACCTGTATAAATGCATTTATAAAATAGCATGTAAATATTCACAGCCATTAGAAGCTTTTAATATGTGGAAATATCATATCTTAAAAGTAATTAAAAATACTATTAATCTCCTAAAAATTCCAAATCACTATATAATATTGATAAATTAAAAACCTCTATTAAAAATTTACAAAAATCTTTTCTTATCACTTAGATAGATAAAGCCTCTAACGATTATGCAATTATTTGTAAACAATTTTATATTCAATTTTTAATCGACTGTTTAAAGAATAATTCACTTAATTCACTTAATATTTCATTAATAGTATCAAACATTAATATCAACAAATTAATAGCATCATTCACTTAATAGTATAAAACTAAAAATTATTAATATTTATGGAGATTTACAATTACACTCTAAATTTTGCAAATTTCCATATATAGTTTCAATACCAAAATTTCCCAAGAATCCCATCAAATTCAGAATTGTTACAAGTGGACATAATACTTATTCTACTTTTGGTAGTAAAGTATTACTCAATTGTTTGAAAGAACTAAATGACAGCCTTCGATACTCTCGATCTAATTATTTTATTCTTAAGAATTAATTGACAAATTGTATGTAATAGACACAATTAATGGCTTCCAAACCTTTGATTTTAAAAACCTCCTTAATAATATTAATATTCAAGATCTTTATATAATATCATCTTATCTCTCTATAATGCATTTGTTGCCAAACATGCCGATCATATTAAAATCAAAAACTTTCCTAAACTTCTCCACTTTGTTTTATTTAATAACTAGCAGTATATCCGGTCTTCGTACAGAATGTATGATATAGAAATTAAAATTCAAAATTATATACAAATTCTTATAGTATTCTAAATGATATTGCTATTCAAACATTCTTTTAAATATTTAATTCTCCTAAAATGTGTAAGAATATTTGTTCTCGCAATGCAAAGCTAACTTCACGTGCAGGTCTAAAGAATAAAATACCTTGGTCCCGTTTGTAAACAAATTTATGAAAAATATCAAATTAGATCAATATATGCCAAAATGAAAGCCCTAAAATGGTCTTAGAAGATGTAGCAGAACTACTTTTATTTTGCTTCAACAATCGGCTAAACACAATATATGAGTTAAACGCGATATAGGAGTTTGAAATATTTTACAAAATGAAAATACTAATACTTGTCCTGTAATATTTATACCCAAAGGCCTTAATTGACGTAATCGAGTCAAAAATACAATTCCGATAAAATGTATATTTATATACATTTTTATTATTTAAATCGAAAAAAAAATTAATAAAATCGTCTGTTGTGTAAATGCACTGGATTTAATTCGGTTGCTAAAAACATATTATAATTTTCTTCTAATAAATTGGCGATAAAAATATCGTCTGTCTGCATAATGTCATTTCTATGGTTCTAAAAACTCGAAAGATGGGCTAAATTTTAAGTGGGACTAATCTAAGTCTACCTCGGAAGTGTCATTCAATTCGGTGCAGCAGTTCTCCCGTGATGATGAGACAGATAAACACACAGACAGATTTTCAATGTAATTTGTACAAACTATATATATTTCAGGGAAATCAATTATATTCCTTTCCTTTACACATAGTAGTACACTCACGGACAATGAAAGTTGCGCACCAAGAAGGAAGCATAGGATGGACCTTAAATGTTATTGATGGAAGGATACAGATGAATGATATACTCACAAAAACAGCGCAGCAGAATAAGTATAGAGGGAACTGTGGTACACATCCTCAATAGCGCTTCGCACCGCCTCATGCTGCGATACAAGCAGCAATATGGTCCAGCATGGTGTCGAACAGACGCCTGATGTTGTCCTGTGGCAGAAGACTCCACACCTGTTGGACGTTACGTTCCAAATCCCGAAGATTGCGGCAACGAGGCAGCTGGCGTGTCAACTGATCCCTCACATGCTCGATAGGGGACAGGTCTGGGGAGCGGGTAGGCCATGAAAGTGTCTGGACCTGACTCAGGCAGGCCTGGGTGACCCGCGTCGTGTGCGGCCGGGTATTATCCGGCTGGAATTGCGCACTTGGAATCCCAGCAACGAATAGGAACACATTGGGTCGTAGAAACTCATCCACGTACCGCTGGCCCGTCAATGTTCCAGGAGTGCTAGAGCGGATCGGCTGTTGTAGGCTGTGGTTCCCCATGATGTAGGGCTGGTGTGGCGCTCGATAACGAGGTTGCGGGATTGTGGCGTTGTGCAGGGGACCTCCACATCCGGACACGCCTTATTATCGGTCCCCAAATCGAAGCGGCACTCATCGCTAAACACCACACATCGCCAATCTGTGGCGATCCACGTTGCTCTGGCCCGACACCACTTTAACCGGAGTCGCCGATGTTCCCGTGTTAATGGAAGCACACGTAAGGGACGCTGGCATCGCAGATTAGCTTCCTTCAGGCATCTAGATATTGTTCGTGGGCACATAGGAACCGCTACGTGTGCCAGTATCGCGGATTGGGTCGCCGTGGGTTCTATACGTGCCTGCCGCACGATCATTCGATCATCTCTACTCATGGTATGCCAAGTCGGTCTAGAGCCGGTCCTCCGTGTCTGGGTGGCGTCCTGTGGCCAGTGCTCCCAATACCGTCGGACTGTATAGTCCGAGCGATCCACGTGACGGACTATCCGGCGCTCTGGCCACCCTGCGCTTTTCAGCCCGATGATCAGACTTCTCTCGAAGTCCGTAAGTTGCGTATTTCGACATTTCTGTCGTCTACCCACTATTCTTTTCAGTCCGTATTCGTGCTTGCGTCGGCCGAAGCTTCTCGCATTGATGCGACGTCGACTACACGCCGGTTTATAAGGCCGCTGGCTATACTTGCAGCGTCACTCACGGGTGTACGGTCATGCGCAACAACACCAAACTGGGATCATTTGCACACCAGCCCGCCCTCTAGCTATTTACATCGTTTCGCGGTTGTATCATATTTTCTTCTTGGTGCGCAACTTTTATTGCCCGTGGGTACACACACACGCACGCACACACACACGCACACACACACATATATATATTGCTGTTCCTCCCGCGAGACCTTGAGACAGCCGATCTTTTCTAGTTGTGCTGCAAGACAATCTGACGGTTCGCTT
Organism: Amaurobius ferox; assembly: GCA_951213105.1. Classification (NCBI taxonomy): domain Eukaryota; kingdom Metazoa; phylum Arthropoda; class Arachnida; order Araneae; family Amaurobiidae; genus Amaurobius; species Amaurobius ferox. The sequence goes on from OX578133.1 coordinate 45,738,842, forward strand.
GTACGTGGATAATATTTTGTAGCCGATTCTTCTGCCTATGCTGTCAAGCAACTCAGGTTCCACTTGATTTTGAAAATTTACTTTTCCGTATGGAGCACTATAGCTTTTTAACAAATTGAGCAAATTGAATTACATTTGACACGTTTATTCCAATGGATACATGTTAGAGGCCTATTAGGAATTATGAAAATTATAAAAGAATGCGATAAATATTATTTAATCTATTATATAAATTATATTAAAAATTTATATTGATTGCAAAAAATATGATTTAAGGTGTTCTACAAATTATATACGAGTGAAATAAATACATGTTATTCAATAAAACGTGCTGCAATGAAATTTTTAGAAATTGCGATTCCAGAAATGCAAAAATTGCAAATTTATTAATAAAACTTGATGTCTCCAACTGACTCAAAGTTGATTCGGAAAATGAATATACTTGAACAATATACAATTGAAGAATATTCTTAGACTGCAGAAAATTGTTAATATGCGCCCTAAACATTTTTGGAATCGCAACATAAGTAATCGACACAGAAAAAAAGACAAATTCATTTTACATGAACAAGATCATCTGATGCAGAAAAGTTATTCTTCCAGCTACGACCTTTGTTGACGTTGGTAATTTTTTCGTTGTTGAATGCATTCGCTCATTATGTCCCTGAAACTGGTTGAGGATTTCTCTTAACGCTTTTCAACTCAAGTTATAACAAATTATTTTCTTTATCAAAAGAGAAAATATTTAGTAGCCACTTTATCACACATTTTTTTATAATAACATGTGACAATAAAATTTTGATGAATTCAAATGGACGCTGGGAAGCTGCTAAATTAACAGAGTGCTTTGCTTTCATTTGCTGTTTCTGCTAGTGTACAACAGAACTTAAACTCATATTTATCTAATCACTTTATCTGCTGCAATATATTTTTTGAAGACATACCATGAAAATCGAATAATGTTTCCATTTCCTTATATGAATCGTAATAATATAGCATTTACAACAAAGTAAAATTTATACTTTAGAAAAGGTAGCCACGTTTTAATCATGAAGTATGTTAAATCACTAAAATTAGGAGAAATTTTGACAAATATACCGTTGAAAACGAACATTAATCCCCCCCCCCCCCCTGACGAATGTCATTATTCTACAAAACAAGAAATCAAATTCAGTTATATATGGTATGTCTAGAAGATATAACACACATGTTGACGCCAACTTACGGCAAAACAGTTGTAAACTGTAGGCAAATTATCCAAAGTAACGAAAAATTCCGAGTATGGAAGAATAACTAGTTAATTTGTAGTCTACTTGTGGTCTATGATAGACTACAAGAGCAACTTACACATTTATAATAGCCTACAAAAACAATAGACATATATAGAGGGTGGCCCATCGAGACCGCATAAGCAAAAGTGAAAGCAGCATGAAGACTTTTGTTGACACAACACGATGCTGGATTATGTGCAGTCAGCCATTCTATGTGCTGTGTTCATTTTGAGCATCTTCCTATGTAAACATAATGTCATATGCAAGTACCGATGTTCATGTTTCCAATAAAGCTTATTTTCCGTGCACTGGAGGTAACGTCATACTTTTTCTTTCGCATTTTTCTCAAAAATTATGAATCGCAGAGGTATGTTCTTGGGTCATTTTTTATGTACTCCGAGCGAGAATTCTGGCTCTGTAGAGATTATGCAGTCTTGACGGAACACCCTGCATATTTATAATAGTCTACAAAAATAACAAGCATATATATCTACTCGTATAAGAACAACATACACATCCATGATCAGTGGCATAACTATCATTTTTGTGCTCTCAAGAAAAATTATTTTGAAGGGAAATTTATTCCTTCTTAGCCGACTTTTTTTTATTAATTCTGAAATAATTTACAAGTGATGAATGTATTTATTATATGGAAGAAATAACATAAAATTGTATTACATAAATTTGTTAATAAAACATTTGCAAAACAATAAATTTTTTCCGAGCTTTTTCCAAACTTAGGTCTGTCAAATATATTTTTATTGCCTCACTATTTTCAATTGCTAGCAGGGCTAAATCACTTAATCGTGATTGTCCGATAGAAATTCTTTTGTTATCTTTTATAGGTTTTATTTGTGTAATGACCTCTCAACAGAAGCTACGGTGATCGGCAGAATGAAAACAGCAATAATACAGAATACACATCTTACAAACCGCTTTCCATCGATTTATATTTGTTAATTAATATTTCAGCGAAATTTTTAATCTGCAGTCTTAGATCACTTTGTTGATATTTTAATGTATTCAAATTGAAGGGGAAATTGTGGGGGGGGGGGGGGGGAAGGTTGGAATATATTTTTTAAAAATTTTCACATTTTAGTAATAAATGATTGTGTTCAAAAATTTTCTTAGATATTGGAGGTTATCTAGTTCTTCTGTTTTACCTGAGGCTCCTTCCAGTCCTAAGGCCCCTAAGCATTGCTTGCTTTTGTTACCCGATTTTATACGCCAGTCTATGATGGACTAAGAATAACATACATATCTATGACAAACTACGCGAATATATACATCTATGATAGATTATAAGAACAACATATATATTTATGATAGACTACAAGAACAACATCTCTCGTAGCCCAAGCTAAATTGTATACTAACTTTATACCAGCTACGTGGAAGGACTGAAATTGTCAGTTTCCATAGGAGTTTGCAAAATTGCGGCAAATAGCAAGTTTTTTTTCTGCCATTGTAGTTAACGGTTGTTCCATGATAATGAGCGCATAATAAGCTCGAAACTGGTCCATGGATACTGTTTTCTGCAATGGAAGTGTCTCCCTTATTTCGGGGAACGCCCCTTTCTGGCAGGTTCTTGTGATTTCTGAACTTAGTCTTTGTAGTTTCGTGTAGCTCGAGATAAATTGTATACGGATTTTATGCCGGCGAAGTGGAAGGACTAAAATTGTCAGTTCCCATAGAAGTTCGCAAAATTGCAGTAAATAGCAAGTTTTCTTGCTGCCATTACCGTTTACGGTTATTCCATGTTGATGAGTGCATAAAAAGCGTGGAACTGACCCATGGATACTGTTATTTGCAATGGGAGTGTCTTCTTTATGTTTGGGAACGCCTCTTTCTGGCAGGTTTTTGTAATTTTGATATACATCTATGATATATTACAAGAACAACATAACACCTATGACAGACTACAAGAACAACAGACATATCTATGATAGACTACAAGAACAGCATAGACTCCAATTGAAGACCACAAGAACAGCATACACTCCCATTGAAGACCACAAGAACAACATACACACTTGATAGACTACAAGAACAGCATACACATACTATGATACACTAAAAGAACAATACACTGGAGAACAACTGCCACATAAAGGGCGGACGGAAAGATGATTCCAAGGAAAACCAGGGACTACACTGGACTGTCTAGTCATTGATGGTGCCTGTTTTTTTACGCTATTAAAATTATTTTTCCAAAATAATAATTCGATTTTTCAACTCCCGTTTGCAACTGTTTTTAAATATCAAGATTGAATGATTTCATTAAATATATTCTTTTCAAAATATGCATTGATCTAACTGAGAGGGTGGTGTATCGAAAATATTGAACACTTGTATTATAGCTAGAATGTTGGTTTTGGTGTCATTTAATCCATTTCGGCTTCCAAGTCTAAACAAATCTAATATTTAAAAATTTTGAATTAGAGGCAGCGATGCAAAGGAATTATTAAAACATTCAAGTAACTTTTTGAGTACTTCTTTCGAGTGGATCGAGCACTTTCACTCGAGCCAGAATCTTAGCTTGGGTATCATTCGATCCGCCTTAATTTCCAGATCAACGCAAACATCAAACATTTTGAAAATTTGAGTTAGGGGTGACGATGTAAAGGGATACAAAAAACTTGGGATATAAACTTTTGTATTTATTGTTTTTGAAATTTGCATCTCAAAAACAATAAATACAAAAGTTTATATCCTTTAGTGTCACATTTAATCAACACTATCCACTGAGAAAGCGCTAAACCTGAATGAAATGGCTGGCTCTTTTATAAAATCATCAGGACTTTTTATATTAGTATCGATTTTAAACCAATTTTACTCAATATGATAGATTTGACACGATACATGTATAATATAAATTAAATTTGGTAGACAGCTTGCCATCAAATCTAATACTAAAACAAAAGATTTCCAACCGAAATCGGAAAAGAAATTTCCGTGTTACTAATTAACAAACTAGTCACATTTATCGGACGCAAAAATTTGCAACAACTAGGCAAAAGAATAATAGCTGCGGTCCTCCCTTTCGTTATCAAATAGGACGTCGAATGTTATGTCACTGGCGTCCACGAGTGATTAATCTGCGAGCAAAAATTGATCTCGCTCTTCCATACGGATAATGAAATCCAAAGTTCCGCTGATTACTATCTAGATGTTATTAGTGATCGCGCACTCTGTTCGGCGTTAGCGTTTACCTTAATTGCACCACAGGACGATAAAGTGCGATGGTTGTTAGGCGGTTGTCTGCCTCTGCATTTGTGTTATCCCATTTTTTTTTATTCTAAATTCCGAGGCACATAAAGAGAGTACGTTCGATGCGATGGAATTGGATTTTGTAACTGAAGTAAGGTTTTTATTTTCGAGCGAACAAAAGAATTGGAGGACGGCTTCTCTCATGAATCAGTTTTTAGCTTTTTTTTCTAAATTGATAAATTGAAAGGAACATCAAGAGAAAGAAATAATGATGTGATTGGATATATGTTTCGACAGAGCGGTTTTTCTGTCCCACTGCGACTATCGCGAGTGCGGTGAAACAACAAAATAAAGTGGGACCCTATTACAGAGTGTGAATACTTTGCTCGTTATATCTGGAAGCTCGCTAAATTGTTTGGGGCCGTAAAGCTATATGTAAATGGAATTACGTACGCAGTGAACGTGCATAAGCGAGAACGTAAGCAAGTTATGGACGTAGCGAACGCGCATAAATGAGAACGTAAGCAAGTTATGTATATAGTGAATAAAAAAAAATGAGGATAGTTTTTTTCATTAATCAGTTTTTAGCTTTCTTCTTTCTAAATTGAAAGGAACATCAAGATATAGAAATAATGATGTGATTCGACAGAGGGGTTTTTTTGTTCCACTTCAACGACCGCGAGTGTGCTGAGACAACAATATAAAGTGGGACCTAATTATAACCAGTGAATAATTTGCTCTTTAAATCTGGAAGCTCGCTAAACCGTTTTGGGCAGCAAGATATGTAAATTGAGTTACGTACGTAGCGAACATGCGTAAGCGAGAACGTAAGCGAGTTTCGTACATAGCGAAAAAAAAATGAATTGGAGGATGACTTTCTCATGAATCAGTTTTTAGCTTCTTTTTTTCTAAATTGAAAGGAACATCAAGAGATAGAAATAATGATGTGATTGGATATATGTTTCGACAGAGCGGCTTTTCTGTTCCATTTCATCTATCGCGAATGTGCTAAAACAACAATATAAAGTAGGATCCCCTTATAACGAGTGAATAATTTGCTTGTTAAATCTGGAAGCTCGCTAAATCGTTTTGGGAAGCAAGACTATATGTAAATTGAGTTACGTACGTAGCGAACATGCATAAACGAGAACGAAGCAAGTAATTTACATAACGAACAAAATATTTGGAGGATGGCTTCTCTCATGAATCAGTCACGATTCTCACATAAATCAATCACGATTGAATGTCCGGATATATGCTAATTAGGCAGTCGTTGAAGACGCCAGCATTCTGAAGGGTTTGAGGAGGTCCATTTAAACGCTGATACGAGATGTTTATAACTTTTGTAGGATTATTTTTGATGATATTCGTGTTTCTATGGTTGAAAGAAGACGAATGACAGATAGTGAGCGCTGTTGTGCTGCTGGACGCATTGAAGGAGGACAATCAATCAAAGATGTCGCTATTTTCTTTGGCGTTGATCATTCGGTAATTTCTCGATTATGGAATCAATTTCAAACAAGTCAAACAGTTGTCCGGAGACCTGTGTCCGGTCGTCCAAGGATTACCACCCCCCTCTGATGATCGATATATTGCTATAGTAGCCAAGCGGAATCGACGAGTGACCTCCACAACTGTTAATACATGGTGGCAGCGGCACTTAGTAAGACAATATCTGCCAGTACTGTGTGCCGAAGGCTCCACGTTCAGGGAATGTACGCTCGAGTAACAGGTTTTTGTGCTCCACTAACCGTCCAAGAGGAGCAGAATTAAAGTGGTGTCTTCAACATGTCAATTTGACTGTCTCAGATTGGTGAAACGTCCTGTTCACGGACGAGTCTAGATTTGCCCTGTAATCAGATAATACTCGTGTAAGGGTCTGGAGAGAACGAGGCACACGCAATCAGGCCAAGAACATCATCGAACATCACGCATTTAGAGGTGGCAACATCATGGTGTGGGATGGAATTTCAATGGGATATCGGACAGGCGGATATCTTTAAAGGTGGTTCTGTGACGGCTGCGCGGTATCGGGATGAAGTCCTAGACCCCATTCCGAGATTCTACGTTGCATCAGTTGGTCCTGATTTCCTCCTTATGGACTTTAATGTACGTCCCCATCGAACTAACATCGTTAATGAATACCTAGAAAGTGAGGGCATTTCTCGTATAGAGTTGTCGGCGTATTATCCCGACCTTAATCCCATTGAAAACCTTTGAGATGCCCTCGGGAGTGCTGTCTCTGCACGTTTACCTCTCAGAGAGTTGGAAACGGCCCTATTGGAGGAATCGCCATTGCTCGCATCTGTGATGGTTGATAATCTCATTGAAAACATGGAAAATCATTGTAAAGTTTATGTGAAGGTCCTGGATGGTCACACACCATATTAATGTAAGTTTTGTTCGATTTGTTTGCCTTTAAACATCATTTTGCTAATGATCCAAATGTGACGTCATCATATAACTTACGAAAAGTAAATATTTTTTTCATCTTTGTACATAACTCTTGTTTTCTTTAATGCATAAACACATTTGCTACCTTCATGCACAGTTTTGAGTTAATCAAAGTGTTACTTTTCCGTTTCTGTTGATTTTACCGTCCGTGCTTAACTTTTGGAAGCCAGTGTATATTAAAGTGACCATGCCTAATCAAATTAAAGTGATTTCAGTGTCCCTAATGGAGAATTTAAAAAAGTTAGAATAACGAAACCACAAAATATATCAATTGACACGTTTCAAAAACTCGTTTACTTTCTTTACAATATATAGTGATGCCAAAGGAATGTGTTGGAATCTTGCTGAAATTCGAGTTTTCGATGGATCTACACATTTCGAGCACCCCAGAATGACATTTTCGAACGATTTGGAAAAAAGAACCTGCCTTTGTTTGGGAAATGACCAGATAAAGTTGTTAAAATTTAAAATGAAAACTATGTATGGTCAAATGTATCATTTAAATGTTTGCTTTATACATAATTTTTGACGATGAAAAGAATGATACCAGCTCTATAACTTTAGGACCAACCGTTCACAAGTTATTTTAATTTTCTAGAATTTTGAGCAGCTGAAGATTTCAAAGTGCAATTATTTGCCAAATAAAACAAAGATGCATTAAAAATGCAAATTGGATATAATATCAGAAAAGTATCCATGTTATTTCTGCAATTAAACTTAATGTAATGCATCATGATATAAAAAATAAGAAAATAAATTTGAATCTGTAGCGACAGTCATGTTCTGTCCACATCAGATTTTTTTTACTCATTACTCAGATCAATTCCCCATTACTATAATTTAATAAGATATTGGCTTACCTTTCCCAATCGTTTGAAGTTCTGTACAGCAATTTAGTGACTGCTTGTTGAATTTCCGATCACAAATTGAGGATCTAATAAGACTTTATTACTTTCCTTGCAATACATGGTAATGTAATGTATAGGGAAAGTATTGGAATCATGTCGAAAATCGCAACTCGAGTTTTCGACAGATCTACACGTTTCGGGACCTCTAGAATACGAAAATACTATTTTTAGCGTGACGTCTGTGTGTGTGTCTGTCTGTGTGTCTGTCTGTCTGTCTCTCTGTGTGTCTGTCTGTCTGTGCAGATATTGCATCCTCTCTAACTAAAAAACTAATTGTCCGAATTTCCTAAAATTTGGTAGGTATGTCACTTGTGGGCGAATCTGGTGCTGATTAGTTTTGGGTACAATTCGGGATAAAAGAACCCGCCTTTTTTGCGAAATGGCCCGCAAAAGTTTGTATCCACTCTAGCTGAAAATTTATTGGACCGAATTTCACATAATTTGGTGGATAAGTCACTTGTGGGTCACCTTGGTGCTGATTAGATTTTGGTATGATTCGGAGAAAATTAACCTGCCTTTTTTTGCAAAATGGCCAGCAAAAATCGACAAAATCTAAAATGCAAAACTACGTATGCTGAAATGTATCCATTAAATGCTTGTTTTATACGTAATTTTTAACGAAGAAAATAATAAGACCAACCCCATTGCACTAGGACTAGCCGTTCTCGAGATATTTTCGTTTTTTCGTTTTTTATCTACACCACCTTTGAAAATGAATCCAGTTACCAAATGAAAACGAAACTTGAATTAATAGTGAATTAAATTTAATTAAAATAAAGATAATGTGTATATAAGTCTGCAGGGAAGGTCATGTGTTGCCCACATCAGATTTTTTTTTATTGGAAATTGCCACTTACCTTAAAATCTGTACAATGTAAGAAAGTTTAAGCATAAATGTTAACTGAACAAATCGCTGATATACAGGGATTCTAAGAAAGTCCGTAAGCACGACAATAACTTTGTAAGGAAACGTCCATGACAATACATGTTTCCGTTAGTTCTATATATTATTATGAAGTGATCAGGCCGATTGAGTAAAATTGGTTTCGGCATCCGCAGTGGAGAAATTAAAAAGTAACATACTCATCAACAAAGCAATATAAACGTAAAAAGCCAATTACAAATTTGCGGAGCATTGTCAAACTAATAGGATGCAACACCATAAACAAACGAAACGATTACACAAAAAGAAATGAATACTAGTCAAGCTTAATTGGTTGATAGATGTACAGGCAAGCCACAATACTGGTAAACCATGCCAACTCGCTTTGTTGCAGGGTGTGCCAAGTTTTTAAAATTCTCCTCAAGGAGCGCCGCAATCACTTTTTTTTTGTTGGGATGTTGGGCATGGCCACTTTACTATACATAGCCCTAACGTGTACACACATGGATCCATTAATTATAAAGTCATTGTGTTGCTTTATGACTTTTCTAGAAACCTTGTATATTTGCTAATTTTCAAGCATCATAGAAGTCATTTATGTACCCCACTACCCTCCAAAAATTTTTAGTTCAGTCTATGAGCTCTTTATCTGTCTTTCCTTGGATGTATTCCTTTTATCAATTCTATACACAAATATCTTCTTTCTCAACACTGCAGCTACTAGAGCGGAAGATTTGTTATTTATATACCTGCTGGGTTGTGGTTAGAAATATTTCTGATACGTTTCAATATATATTGTTCAACTCCAGAATTTTCCTGGGGCTATTTGCTCTGAGATTGGGCCAGATAGCCGTTAAAGCCCACTGTTATTGGAAGAAAACTGCAATGTTTTTTGGAAATCCATTTATGATTAAAAATATCGGACAACCCATTAACTCATTGAGGTCTCAAAAACAACAACTAGCTATGTGTAAGATTAAAACAAATCCCATCCAAAACGTAGCTGAAAGGGACAGAATATTACTGGTGGGATCCGACTATCAGATCGGAACCTGCCCCTTTTGCTGCAGATTTCCATTTTTAGATAAACCTTTAATAGTTCTTTTTGGATTTTTTCGGTGAATTTTAAGCCTTTTTACTTTCCCTGCAATACATGGCAATGTATAGGGGAAGTATTGGAATCATGTCGAAAATAGCAACTCGAGTTTCAGGCAGACGGATCCTAATAGACCGACGGATTTACACGTTTTGAGACCTCTATAATACGAAAAAACTATTTTTAGAGTGACGTCTGTGTATGTGTGTGTGTCTGTCTGTTTGTGTGCCTGTATGTCTGTGTGTCTGTCTGTCTGTGTGTCTGTGTGTCTGCCTGTGCAATGTATATATCCACTCTAACTCAAAAACTAATAGACCGAATTTCATAAAATTTGGTAGGTAAGTCACTTGGGTGTGACCCTGGTGCTGATTAGTTTTTGGAATGATTCGGAAAAACAGAACCCGCCTTTTTTGCGAAGGCCAACAAAAAATTCATGCATCCACTCTAGCTGAAATACTAATTGACCAATTTCACAAAATTTGGTAGATAAGTTACTTGTGAGATACTCTGGTACTGATTAGATTTTAGTACGATTCGGAAAGAACAACCTGCCTTTTTTTACGACATGGCCAGCAAAAATCGCCAAAATCTAAAAAAAAAGGACTGCAAATGCTCAAATGCATCAATTAAATGTTTATTTCATACGTAATTTTTGCCGAGGAAGAGAAAAAGAGAAACTCCATTACTTTAGGAGTAACCGTTCTCAATACATTTGAGATTTCTTGCATTTTTGTTACGCCGCTTTCGGAAAAATGTACAATTATCAAATAAAAGCAAAAATTAAATTTAAAATGCAAATTTAGTCTTATTTTGTGCAATTATACTGAATTTAATGAATTATTAAAGAAATAAAGAGAAAATTAATTTGAGTCTGCAGGGAAAGTCGCTTGCTGCCCACATCAGATTTTTACTTTCCCTGCAACACATGGTAATGTATAGGGAAAGTATTGGAATCATGTCGAAAATCGCAACACGAGTTTTCGATGGATCTACACGTTTCGAGAACTCTAGAATAGAAAAAACCATTTTTAGCGTGACGTCTGTGTGTCTGTCTGTCTGTGCATATATTGTATCCACTCTAACTAAAAAACCAATGGAACGAATTTCACAACATTTGGTAGGTAAGTCACTTGTGGGCGAATCTGGTGCTGATTAGTTTTGGGTACGATTCGGGATAAAAGAATCCGCCTATTTTTGCGAAATAGCCCCCCCAAAAGCTTGTATCCACTCTAATTGAAAAACTAATGGACCGAATTTCACAAAATTCGGCAGATGAGTCACTTGTGGGTCACCCTGGTGCTGATTAGATTTTGGTATGCTTCGGAAAAAAATAACCTGCCTTTTTTTTGCAAAATGGCCCTCAAAAATCGTCAAAATCTAAACTAAAGAACTACGTATTCTCAAATATATCAATAAAATGCTTGTTTAATACGTAATTTTTAGCGACGAAAAGAATAAGATCAACCCCATTACACTAGGACTAGCCGTTCTCGAGATATTTTAGTTTTTCGTATTTTCTCTATGCCACCTTTGAAAATAAGTCCGGTTACCGAATGAGAACGAAAATTGAATTAAAAGTGAAATAAATTTAATTAAAATAAAGAGAATGTGGATATAAGTCTGCAGGGAAAGTCATGTGCTGCCCACATCAGATTTTTACTTTCCCTGCAATACATGATGGTAAAGTATAGAGAAAGTATTGGAAACACTATTTTTAGCTTGACGCTTGACTTTTAGCTATGACGCTTGACTTAGCTTGACTTTTTAGCTATTTTAGCACTAGTTTCACTTAAAAAGAATATAACCAGCTCCAGTACTTTAGGTTTAACCGTTCTTAAGATATTTGAGATTTCTTGCATTTTTGTTACACCGTTTTCGGAAAAATGTTCATTTACCAAATAAACTCAAAAATTGAATTAAAGGTGCAAATTTTGTGTTATTTTGAGCAATTAAACTCAATCTAATGAATTATTGAAGAAAAAAAGAAAAAATCTGATGTGGGCAGCACATGACTTTCCCTGCAGACTCAAATTCATTTTTTTTATTTCTTTAATAATTCATTAAATTGAGTTTAATTGCACAAAATAACACTAAATTTGCATTTTTAATTCAATTTCTGCTTTTATTTGATAATTAGACATTTTTCTAAAAGTGGCATAACTAAATGCAAAAAATCTCAAATATCTCGAGAATAGCCCTAGAGTAATAGAGCTGTTCTTATTATTTTCCTCATCAAAAATTACGCATAAAACAAGCATTTAATTGATATATTTGAACAAACGTAGCTTTTTTTTAGATTTTGCGATTTTTGAGGCCCATTTCTTAAAGAAGCTGGTTGCTCTTTTCCGAATAATACCAAAATCTAATCACCAGCGTATCATACAAGTAACTTAGCTACCAAATTTTGTGAAATTTGGTCAATTAGTATTTTAGTGAGAGTGGATACATGAAATTTTTACGGGCCATTTCGCAAAAAAAGGCGGGTTTTGTTTTTACGAATCGTACCAAAAACTAATCAGCACCAGGGCCATACCCAAGTGACTTACCTACCAAATTTTATGAAATTTGGTCTATAAGTTTTTGAGTTATAGAGTGGATACATACATTGCACAGACACACAGACACACAGACACACAGACTGACAGACAGAGACGCAGACAGACAGACACATAGACACACACACAGACGTCAGACTAAAAATAGTGTTTTCGTATTCTAGAGGTCTCGAAACGTGTAGATCCGTCGAAAACTCGAGTTGCGATTTTCGACATGATTCCAATACTTTCCCTGTACATTACCATGTATTGCAGGGAAAGTAAAAATGAATTGGAGTCTGCAGTGAAAGTCATGTGCTGCATACATCAGATTTTTTCATTAAGTTTTTACTTTCCCTGCAATACATGGTAATGTAAAGGGAAAGTATTGGAATCATGTCGAAAATCGCAAGTCGAGGTTTCGACAGATCGACACGTTTTGACACCTCTAGAATACGGAAAACCTACTTTTAGATTGATGTTTGTGTGTGTGTGTGTCTGTCTGTGCAATGTATATATCTAACTCAAAAACTAATGGATAAAATTTCATAAAATTTGGTATGTAAGTCACTTGTGGGTGACCTTGGTGCTGATTAGTTTTGGATACGATACGGGATAAATTAACCCGCCTTTTTTTGCGAAATGGCCCGCAATAATTGCTTGTATCCACTTTAGTTGAAAAATTAATAGATCAAATTTTACAAAATTTGGTAGATAAGTAACTTGTGGGTTACCCTAGTGCTGATTAGATTTTGATATGACTCGGAAAACAATAACCTGCCTTTTTTTGCGAAATGGTCCGAAAAAATCGAAAAATCTAAAATAAAAACTACGTATGCTCAAATATATCAATTAAATGCTTGTTTTATACGCAGTATTTAACGATAAAAGGAATAAGACCAACCCCATTACAGCCGTTCTCGAGATATTTTAGTTTTTTCTCATTTTCGTTACGACACTTTTGAAAATAAGTCCAGTTACCAAATGAGAACAAACATTGAATTAAAAGTGCAAATTCAGTGTAATTTTAAATAATTATGGATGTTATTTTGTGTAATAAAATGAATTTTTGAAGAATGAATTATTACATGGTAATGCATAGGGATTTTTACTATATGGAACCGACACATGGAAATTAACAAGGGGCCAATGTAACAAGTTAAATGCCTGGCAGACTAAATGTCTGAGGAAAATTTCGGGAGTATTTTGGCCTTGTGTTATTACTAACAATGAACTCTGCAAGAATACTGGAAAGGAAGTAATTGAGATGGAGATGAAAAAACGTAGAAGGAAATGGACTGGACATGTCTTAAGAATGCCGCAGCATAACATCCCTGCTGTGGCACTTACTTGGTCGTCTGAAGGAAAAAGATATCGGGGTCGACCCAAGCTTACTTGGAGGAGACTAGTGGAGGAGGAGAGAAATTTGATGGGATGGGCGAGCTGGTTAGAAGCAAGGACTGCGGCACAGGATCGACCAGGGTGGCGACGCAAGTTAAGGCCTTATGTGCCACTGGGCACGATGAGTTATGATGATGAGGAATGTATAGGGAAAGTATTGGAATCGTTCCGAAAATCGCAACTCGTGTTTTCGACGGATCAACATGTTTTGGGACCTCTAGAACACGAAAAAACTATTTTTAGCATAACGTCTGTCTGGGCAGATTTTATATCGACGCTTTAACTGATAAACTAATTGACCAAATTTCATAAAATTTGGTAGGTACGTCCCTTGTGGGTGGCCCTGGCGCTAATTAGATTTTGGTATGCTTCGGGATAAAAAAAAACTTGCCTTTTTTTGCGAAATGGCCCGCAAAAACTGCTTGTATCTGTTCTAGCTAAAAAACTAGTAGACTAAATGTTACAAAATTAGATTGATAAATCACTTGTAGGTAAATCTGGTGCTGATTAGATTTTAGTACCATTCGGAAAAAAAAGAACCGCAAAATGGCCCGCAAAAATCGTTTAATTTAAAAATAAAAGATTGTACGTATGTTCAAATATATCCATTAAATGCTTATTTTATGCGTACTTTTTGACGATGAAAAGAATAAGACCAACCCCATTGCTGTAGGATTAACCGTTCTCGAGATATTTTAGTCTTTCGTATGTTGCTACGCCACCTTTGAAAATGTCGAGTTACCAAATGAAAACGAAAATTGAATTAAAAGTGCAAATTCAGTGTAATTTAAAATAATTATGACTGTATGCTTCCCACATCAGATTTTTACTTTCCCTGTAGTACATGGTAATGTTAAGGAAAGTATTGGGAGCCTGTCGAAAATCGCAATTTGAGTTTTCGACGGATCTACATGTTTCGGGACCTCTAGAATACGAAAAAACTACTTTTAGCGTGACATCTGTGTGTGTGTGTCTGTGTAATGTATGTATCTAATCTAACTCAAAAACTAATTGACCGAATTTCATAAAATTTGGTATGTAAGTCACTTGTGGGTGACCCTGGTGCTGATTCGCTTTTGGTACGATTCGGGGTAAAAAACCTTAGTTTTTTGCAAAATGGTCCGCAAAAATTGTCTGTATCCACTTTAACTGAAGAACTAATTGACCAAGTTTCACAAAATTTAGTAGATAAGTCAGTTGGGGGATACTCTGGTGCAGATTAGACTTTGGTACGATTCGAAAATTAAATAACCTACCTTTCTTTGTGAAATGATGCGCAAAAATCGTTAAAATCTAAAATAAAAGACTGCGTATGCCTAAATACGTCAATTAAATGCTTGTTTTATATGTAATATTTGACGATGAAAAGAATAAGACCAACTTCATTACTGTAGGTCTAGCCGTTCTCGAGATATTATAGTTTTTTCATATTTTTGCTACGCTTTACTTGAGAATAAGTCCAGTTGCCAAATGAAAGCGAAAGCTGAATTAAAAGTGTAAATTCAGTGTAATTTCAATTATTTATGAGTATTATTTAGTACAATTAAAAACTTAATTTAATGAATTAATAATGAAATAAAGAGAAAACTAATTTGAGTCTGCAGGAAAAGTCATGTGCTACTCAAATCAGATTTTTTTAATCTGCATGAAAATTTTCGGGGAATCAGAATATGCAGTAATCAATAGGTGTATATCATTCGCGTTGTTCTGGATGACAACATGTAAAATTATTTTGAAGTACCATATGAACATACGTTTCCCGCAAATATAACTTAACAATAGGCAATATTGCTAACATCTGCTAAGACAGTATACTCCCTTCTATTAAAATATGTCAATTATTAATTCATCAATTTAGCGGTATTTATTTATTTATTTATTTATTTTTTCCAATTTGTCGACATTTTCGTAAATTTCGCACCACACTAAACAGTTGTTAAGTTGACAATATTTCACTAAATTGGCCGCAAAGGCCGCCAAATGTATCAAAGTGGTATATATTTAATGCTATTTACTACTGTTCATTTTTATGCAAATTCAGTTATTTGAAAAACATGACATATGTTGAGAATTGTTTAAGTTAGCGTTCTAAAGTTTTGTCATCCGTTTTAGAATAAAAAATTACCTATAAAATAATTATTAATTCAACATTAGTAAATGGTTTGATTTCTTTATAATTTTTCAAAAATTCTTTCGAAAATTTTGGGGTCTTCCAAAAGTTTGATCGCGTTTAGAATCAACAGGTTTCTTTCGTAATGATTGTACCAAATTACTCTCGAAGAACTCCATTCGTTTGTAAGATATCACACACACACACACACACACACACATATATATATATACACACACAGACATCACCTCAAAAACGTTTGATTCGAGTTCAGGGATGTTTGAAAGGCAATTTTCCGTCGAAAACTCGAATTCGAATTTTCAACCTCGTTACGATCCTTTTCCTATACATTATACTACATATATGTAATATTCTAAGTTGATGTTCAAAAGACATTCTGTTACTATGGAAACCATCAATTCAACGTATGCATAATGGAAGTATGAAAACAAAACTGAGTTTTTGGCCGCTGTTCTTACAGTTCAAGGCTATAATAAATCCCAATTAAAAATATGCCGTTCAAATAAACGCTCAAAAACTTCATATAATATAGCATACAATATAAATAAAAGCCAATCTATCGGTTTCGAAGGTACAACGCAGCTTCTTCTTTAGCGTCTACAAGAAGCGCGATCTCATTTACTCAAGTGAGTAAGTACTTGTGTTGCCGATCAGTGAGTGGGGTAGCGGTTCTTGTCGGTCATGAAGAAGAAGGCTATTTTGTGCCTTTGAAATTGGCACACCGGTTCATATTTGTATTATATGCTGTATTTACGAAGTTTTCAGTTCATCGTAATAATACCGTTCATTTATAAAATTTATTTTCCTATCCATTTCTTTATTATTCAAATCTTATAAATTGAATAAAAATCGTTTGCCGTATAAACACATTTGATATAATTCCGCTACTAAGTAACATTATCTAAGCAACATTATGTAGTATACTAGTAAGTAATATATAATTTTTTTTCAAATTATTTAAAAAAAAATCCGCATAACAATTTTTTTATGGAATATTTAATTTTTTTTTATTAATATTTCGGAAACTTCTGATCCTAGACACTTGAAAAAGAGACGAAGTTATCTGCAGTGAAGTAAAGAATAACCGTATCACATTTGAAAAATAGAATCCTTCAAAAACTGTGGATTTGTATACGAAACAAACAGGCAAACAAATCGTCCTTCAATTTTATATACGGGGTGTCCCAGTAAGTCTTGGAACAATATTTCCTGAACCATTAGTTGAAACTTCAAAAATAATGTTTCAAATAAGATTACAATCTATCTTATAACAGTTTTAAATAGACACATATTTAATTGTGCAAGTACGAAATCCAACTTTTCATACTGTCCTTCAATCTAAAATTTTCTAATTACTAAAATTAAAATCGTCATACAGTAACATGTAAAACTCATAAAAGTTCTATTCTTTTACGAGCACAATTTACCGAAATATTGGAGCTGAAATTTGCAGCAGTATTTTGCTAGGAAATTGAGGGGGGTACACAAATTGAATTAAGAGTCATGACAATTTGTCGGTAAGTATCCCTATATTATGTATATAGTATCCCATCTAAACACATTTTAAGGTGTTAAAAAGCATTTTGAGACAAGTTGCTAAATCCGAAATATATGCCCATGGAGGTAAAAGTGAGGAGTTAAAACTTCATATTAAGACAAGAAAGATCAATCATGTATAAAGCATTGATTATGAAACACTTTCCAACTTCAATTCAATTTTATATAAACATCTCCAAAATGCGATACATTCCTCGGTAATATTTTTAAAATTATCACAATACTACATTAATTTATTATATTTGAAAACTTCATTGAAGAAAATGAACTTAATGTAAATGACGGCATTGAAATATAAATTGCCTGGTTTAAACATCTCTAAAATGCGATACATTCCTCGGTAATATTTTTAAAATTATCATAATACTGCAATAATTTATTATATTGAAAACTTCATCGAAAACAAATGAACTTTATTCAAATGACGTCATCGAAATGTAAATCGCCTCTATGTAAAAGCAGCATTTCATTCATAAACATTTTTCCAATCGTTTCATTCATCACAATATTATAATAATTTATTTTATTTAAAAATTTGAAACATTGTTTTCTACCATATTTATTTTAAAATGTGAAACCTCTCTTATATATAAAATTATTAAACTCTTGGAAAGATATTTATTATATAATATATCTCTTTTTTCTTTCTGGAGGATATAGCAAGAGAATTTAATTGAATTTGTTTTTCTCCCTATATTAAATAATTTTTTTTTAAAAACTACCTGACATATTTTACTGAAATTTTTTTTATATATTTTATGGGATAATTTGAATATTTCCTAAACTTTTCGAAGCAATTTGTGAATTTTAAATTCGCTTAAGAAATGTTTGAAAAATTAAGTCCCATAGGGTTCAATGTATTTCATTTTTTCAACCCGGGTTCAATCCAAAACTAATTGGGTGATATTATTCATTTATATTCCCATTGGTTCCACAGACCGTCTGAAAAACATACTAAAATTTTATTTTGATAAAGTCATTTTTACGGCAGTTATCGTGCTAACGGACAGACAGACAGACAGAATGGACAAAGTCATAAACACTTTTCAACTATGTTGTAAAGTGTTAAAAACGCCAATATCGTTTGAGACAATAATTCTGGTGGCGGTGGGATATAAGTAATCCTGCATCGTATGCATATCTATGTCGAAAGGCCTAAAATGTGTATTTAAATTGTCAATTTTGTAAAAATTAATTATTAGCTCAATGCAAATTAGAACTGAAACAATAAAGAATATTCCTATGTATTTAAATTATTTTGCCTTTCAATTAATTTTTATCTCCATATATTCTGTACCCTATCCTATAACTATAAAGAAATACTGGTTAATTATACTCATAATTAGGGAACCTTTAATTTAAAAATAATCAAAAATACATTTACTAAATACTACGGCTTTCTGTTGTGTCAAATGACACTAGCGACTACTTTACTAACACTAGCAACATATAGATAAATGTTTTATTTTTACTTTACACGAAACTCTCAACATTAGCCCGAAATGCTGAACTCGCAGACACGGGAAAGTAATTTATGTCATAAAATTTAATGTTTCATACTTCCGTAAATTTTGCTTGTGAAAGAATCGAACTTTTTTCAGTTTTACATGTTTATGTATTAAGAAATATTTAGTAATTGGAAAGTTTTGACTGAAGAACCGTATAAAAAGTTCGATTTTGTATTTTTCAGACACATATCATTTTCGATTTAAAACTGTTATAGGAATTGTACCCTTATTAGAAATATTTTCGTAGCTGAAAATATATATCCATACGACTGGTCGTTCCAGGGTTTTCCGGGGCACCCTGTAAATAGATTTTTCTAATAAAGGCTAGATGCAGGGGTGAAATGATCCCGGGCATGGCTGACTTTATTTTTTTTATTTTGGCTCTGCGCATCTGATCTCAGGAGAGTAGCAAACGCGCGCATTTTGTTCTCGCAAGAGACCGAGAATCTCTCTGGATGCCACCGAGGGAGGTGTACACAGCACAATTAAAACTCTCTGCGCAGCTTGTTTACGACTGGATATTGACACTTCAAAATTAACAAAGAATTTTCAATTGTAATAATGCGAAAACTTGCTGTGTTTTGGGAAAGACTCTCAAAGTCCGTGGCGTCACGAATGACGAATTGCTGAGCTCGACGACGTTAGGCTAACAACTTTTTGATTGGTTGCCGCCGGGCTCATAACCCAACTTTATATCAGTGGCGTAGCGAGAGGGGGGAAAAGGAGGACATCTGTCCCCGAACGCCGATGTAGGAAGGGGAAAAGAACGTTTCGCATTTTAAACAAAATATATAAGAAGAATCAACAGAATTTTGCTTGTTGTATTTATTTCGTTTATTTCACAGTGAGATATAATTGAGATGGGATCACGGATTGCTAAAACCCATTACTTTTAAAACGATTGAATGGTTTTAATTATATTTTTATTGAGAACTTTTGGGGGGAAAAGTTTCTCAGTACATGCTCTTCAATTCTATATTCTCAAACACGTTAATGTCAGAAAATGTGATCGCTCAATCCCAGTTATCAGAAGTAATGAAGTGTAACTGAGATCAGAGACAATTTTGCATTACACACATTCGGAAAGAGAGGCTTTTCTTTAAATTTTAATTTTCGTTCAGATATTTTTACTTTCCTTATATACATAGTATAATGTATAAGGAAAATATTGTGACGGGATCGAAAATTCGAATTCGAGTTATCGACGGGAAAGCACGTTTCAAGTATCCCTGAACACGAATCAAACGCTTTTAATGTGATGTGTGTGTGAAAGTATGTGTGCGTGTGTGTGTCAGTGAGTCTGTGGAGACGACATCTCACGAACGAATGGAGCGATTTGAATGAAATTTGGTACAAAAATTACAATCCTTGAATACTGAAAGTCTATTGTTTTTAAACGCAATCGAATGTTCAGAACCCCTTAAAATTTCGGATGAAATTTTGAAAAAATCATCAAAAAATCAAAACCTTTAATAAAGTCACGCAAATAGTCATTTCTTATGTCATTTTTCATTATAAAACGATTGACATAAATTTTAAAATGCTAGCATGAACCGTTCTCGAGATATTGCGCATTTTTCAAATAAATTTATCAAAAAATCAAACAT
This sequence comes from Amaurobius ferox, assembly GCA_951213105.1. NCBI lineage: Eukaryota > Metazoa > Arthropoda > Arachnida > Araneae > Amaurobiidae > Amaurobius > Amaurobius ferox. Next base: position 45,759,402 of record OX578133.1, read on the forward strand.
CAAAAAAATTATTAACTATTGTAAAATATGTTCACATTTCATAAGTAATATCATACGATAAATTTGGTGACATCGTACTCGTGGATATAGCTCGTTGAAGACCCAGACCGTCTGACTCATCCAGTGGACATGAGCAACTAATTGGACGGCCGGGTGGATATAGCTCGTGAAAAAGATCCTTTGAGTAATACTTTTGTATTTGGAAGAATAATTATAAGAATAACTTATTTCTCTGTCCATAACGCTTGGCGAGATTTTGGGGACACATTTGTCGGAATGTCGCCAACTTGGCGACTTTTTTAAATGTTGTCAAATTAACGGAAATGTTGCCAAATTGTTAAAAATAACGCTAAATCAATGAAAATGACGACTAATTGATGAAGATTCAATATCGTGGAAGTAATATAAGAATCTACTATAAGGATAACCTATTTTTCCGTCCGTAATGTTTAACAAAAAGTTAGTAACGAATTTATCGGAATATCTTCAACTTGCTGACTTTTTAAATGTTGGCAAATTGACGAAAATATCATACAATTGATAAAATTTTGCCAAATTGATAAAACCGACGCTAAATCAATGAAATGACGACTAATTGAAGAAATTCAATATCGTGGAAGGAACATGAAAGTAGACTATAAGAATAACCCATTTTTCGTCCGTCCTTCCGTGACGCTTGGCAAGAAATTTAGCGGAGTGTCGCCAACTGGTGACTAATTTAAATGTTGTCAAAGTGACAAAAATGTTGCCAAATTCATAAAAATTACGCCAAATGGGAAGTAATGTTTCGCAAATTCTGATTTCCGTCATATGACGGGCATACCTTCTAGTATATAAGAATTGCCCTTTTCTCCGTTTGTCTGTAATACTTGGTAATGCATTTGGCGAACTTGGTAAATAATCTGACAAAGTATCGCCAACTTGGCGATATTTCGACAAAGATTGACGAAAATATCTTCGAAATTGCAAAAATAACGCCAAAAACGTTGAAAACACAGTACCGTGGATTTTATACATTATTACTTTCCTTATATACATAGTATAATGGAAGTATAGTGGAAGTTTCAAGCATTCCTAAACACGAATCAGACATTTTTGAGGTGATCTCTCTGTGTGTGACTGTAAAGATGATATCTCATGAACGAATCAAGAGATTCGAACAAAATTTGGTATACAAATCAAAATCTATGAATACTATAGAAGCCTGTTGTTCTTAAACACAATCGAATGTTCAGAACCCTCCTAAATTTTGAAATGAAGTATTCAAAAAAGCTTCAGAAAATTAATGCATCCAATAAACTTACGTAAATAATAATTTCTTATGTAATTTTTCATTAGAAAACGATTGACATAAACTTTAGAACTCTAGCATGAACCATTATCGAGATATTGTACATTTTTCAAATACATTTATCAAAATATCACATAAAATTAAAAAAAATATTAACTATTGTGAAATCTGTTCACTTTTCATATGTAATATTATGCGATAAATTTATTATCATCATTCGCGTAGATGTAACTCGTTCCATTCACGAGAGAAGACACTTTAGGTAATAGCTTTGCAATTTGACTCCATTAGTTGTTTATCCACCCTAAGAATAACCTATTTCTCCATAAACAATGCTTGGCAAAATTTTAGCAGCGAATTTGGCGGAATATTGCCAACTTGGCGGATTTTTTATATGTTGCCAAATTGACGAAAATATCACCAAATTGATAGAAATGTCACCAAATTGATAAAAATCAATGAAAATGAAGACTAATTGATAAAAATCCAATATCTTGGTAAGAATAAGAATCTATTATAAGTGAATATACTTTGGGTAATACAGTATTTGGACGCCATTAGTCTTTTATCTGCTATAAGAATAAACTATTTCTCCAATCATAATGCTTGACGAAATTTTAGCGACGAATTTGGCGAAATATCGCCAACTTGTCGAGTTTTTGAAATATCGCCAAATAAATGAAACTGCCGCGAAATTGATAAAAATGTCGCCAAATTTATAAGAATGACTCTAAATCAATGAAAATGGCAAATAATTGATTAAAATTCAATATTTTGGAAAGAATATAAGACTCTACCATAAGACTCTGTCTGTAACGGTTGGCAAAATTCTGGGACGAATTTCGGCGACATATCACCCACTTGGCGACTTTTTTAAATGTTGCCAAATTGACGACACTATTGCCAAATTGACGACACTATTGCCAAATTGATAAAAATATTATCAAATTGATAAAAATGTTATCAAAATGATAAAAATGTCGCCAAATTGATAAAAATGACGTCAAATATGATAGAATATTTTGCAAATTTTTAATTCAGCCATATGATGGGCATACCTTTTATTATATAAGAAATGCTCTTCTAAATATCGTCAACTTGGCGATATTTGGCCTCACATTAACGAAACTAACGTCGAAATTGCAAAATTGACGACAAGTTAATGAAAATGACGCCTAATTGATGAATTTATTATTAAAATATTTAAATATATGGACTATATTGCTTATTGAGGATGCTATCAATATTGATAATTATTAATTTAAAGTTGCGTAAAACATAAGTTAATTGGGTACGAAATAGTTTTAGATGTTGTCATTCATACATGTATAATTTACCACGCCAAATGTACAATTTAACGTTACAAACACTGTGCCGTGGATCTTTTCATCACTTTTTCACCGTTAAAGACGTAAATTCATTGCATTATATAAGGAAAGTCATGTGCTGTCCACATCAGATTTTTGCAATAATTTTATAATTAGATTTAATGTATTTATATTTTCTGTTCTTCAGTTCTCCCATATTGTGCAATTTCTAGAAAATATGTGTTTCCTCTAACTCATGCTAAAAATTTACATGTATACAATATTTAAAAAATGATAACTTTATATATTTTTTATTTCATCAATATTTACATCTGAAAATCGAAATCGTTTTAACAGAAAACTGAAATTCATATTTTAAAAACAGCAATTAAACCAATTAAACATTATGCTTGAAAATGATTAAGCATTAAAATATGCATACTTGAATAAAGATGATGATGCATGATTGATAGTTATTCCAGCATATTCTACTGCAACATATTTTAGAATAGAAGGGAATTTATCTATGTCTCCGGACGCTCAATACTCTTACTACGCCACTGCCTTATATTAAAGAACCTTGGATCGGAAGACACAGGCCACCAGACCCACCCTAGGGTATGAGCAGTAGGATGAGTGGTCGTGACTAAATGGGAGTGTAACACTTATCAGCTCTGGACTTTTATTTGCCGACCATTTGTACTGAATGCAAAGAAAATTATTTGCATTTACACATAAGAAAGTAAATATTCTGATTTTTAGCTGTGTCGATAGTATTCAAATGAAATTAATGACGTAGCCAGGATCTCAGAAAGGGTAGAGGATCAAGTGAGTTTATATAATTGATTTTGTTTTCCAGTATGGACCTATGAAGATTTAATGTAATTGTTCAATTACTACTACGCATTGAACGGAATCAAGATATCTACATTATTAAAATGTGTGCGAATTCGTGTGTCAGTCGTATGTGTTTATGTGCAACGTTTTCTTTTTTCTTATCAAATTTAAACTCCCCAAATTCTGGTTTAGTGTGCGTCTAATGAAAGCTTTTTTGTTATTTTCAAAAGCACAATAAAAAATGGATGTTTAATTATTTATAGAAAATTACTAAACATTGAGCTCAAAAAAGTCAATTTGCAATGAATAAATTTTGTAAATACATTTATTATTGTGGAATCTTACATAAAAGAAGAAGATGTCCGTGTGTCCTTCTGTTTATGTAGTCTGTAGCGAAAAATTAAAGTTTCGGACAGCGGGGAAAATTCAATGCAGAGGTACTGTAGGTCCCCGGACAATACGGTTCGGCGATTTTTTTTTAAAATAAAAAATCAAATTAGTTTAAAAGTAATGAACATTTAAAACCCAAAATCGGATGGAATTTCGACTTCAAAATCAGTTTTATTCCAGGCAGACGATAAAAGTTTGTTAACTAAATAGCAAGTGGTATGTGAACGATATCTCAGACTTTTGATTGGATGAGCGCTATTTTGAGAGCTATTTTATTTATTACTTTCTAAATTCTTGAATTTATAAGCTACATTTTCATGTTTTGGAAAATATAGTTATTTCCATATTATAGTTGCTCTCTAAACATTTGATTTCTGTCGAATGAAAATTCGCTGAGATAGCAATTACTTTTTAGAACATTACTTTTGGGGTAAAGGAACTTTTCCCCTTTTTTTAAACTTCAAGTGTTTTAATTTATTTCTGTTTATTTTTAGCAATCTAAAAGTCTAGTAATCTTGATTAACGGTTTTCTAACTTCGCGAATTCAAAAGATATATATTTTTGTGTCGCTCTGCCAAATATTGAATAACCAGATATTTTGTGCGCATGCGTGGAAAACTGCAGAGCGCTTATTCAGGGCGTATCAAAAGAAATTATTTGGGACATATTAAAGGAAACAAGTGACTAATCAACAAATGCAGCTTTTCTCACTGGACCTTGAAAATGTGATAAAAACCTGCACCCCCCTTGCTCTGCGCGCAATTTTCTGCACAATATTTCAGTTACATATCATTTACTTACTCCGAGCGAATATCCGGATTGCTGAATTAGTAGAAGAGAACTCCAGTACTTTGTACTTTTGCGAATTTTTGCATTGGCATCCTATGGGAAAATGTGCTGACTGCAGACGTCGCAATGGGACGGAACTTAATTATCAGACGGAATTTGGTGTTTAACGCTCCACAGAGTATTGCGTTCTTCATTGCAGCGGTAAATATGAATATTCTTCAATTACAGTTTTCGACAGAATACTTGATTTTTTTTCGCAGTTTTCCTCTATTAAAAAATGGCTTCATTATAATCAAGGACCAATCAGGAAAGCAATCCATTTATATCCATTCAAAAATAATTTTAAACATGTAATTTTTAAAATAATGAAATCCATTACATTATAACTTATGTATTTATGTATTTAAAAAATTCTATTAAAAATATTTTTTGACAAATAAACAGTATTTAATTAATAATAAATAAATATTAATTGAAAATTTTAAAGAATAAATATATTAAATTTGAGGGACTAATTATTGAATACACTCAATATTTTAAGGACATTTCAATTTATTTCAATTTTAAAAGTAGGCTTATTTTAATACGTTGAAACGTGGTCGAGAAAAGTAATAATGTAGATCACTGAATCAGGAAAGAAGTGACTTAGACAGGGTGTCATAACACACTTTCTGAACAATTATACTAGTTTATCATAGGGAACATTTTAGAAAACAGTATCCAGTATAGTTAAACTCACCCTCGATCGTCGACTCCCCTCCTAGGCCTGAAAATCAAGCTGTGGTGCTCTTTCTAATTTATGTTATGATTTAATTATTTGTTTAATCTATTAACTTAACTAAACTATTAATTAAAATACAACTATTAATAAATTCAATAATTTAAACAATTATACGATAACTATTTAGGTAATAAAAGAAAATTAATTTTTTGATATTACAGACATGAAACTTTTAATAGTACTTTTAAACATTGGCATTATATTTGCTTTTAAACATCTAAAGAAATTAAACACATTTAAATGAATTTTTATAATTAAACATAGTTATTTTCTTATAATTCTCTCCCTAAACATTAGCAATGACTCCCCCCCCACACACCACACCCCAACCCCGAGGGGTTTAACGATGTCAAGAAAACAACAAGAACGATCAATCATGCATAAAGCGATGATTACAAAACACTTTACAACTGCAATGCAATTTTATTTAAACATCTCTAAAATGCGAAACATTTAGCTGTAATATTTTAGAAATTATCACAATACTACAATAATTTATTATATTTGAAAACTAAAAACTTCATTGAAAAAAATGAACTTTATTCAAATGACGTCACTGAAATATAAATCGCCTGGCTCTGTATGTAAAAGCAGTAAATACTTCATTCATACACTTTTATTCCATTCCTTTCATTCATCACAATGCTGCAATAATTTAGTTTACTTAAAAACTTAAAACCATGGAGGTAAAAGTGATTTAACTCTATGCTTGAAACTTCATCGAAAAAGGCTGCTATAAAATCGTCTGCTTCTGTATGCAGAATCAATGAAAGTTTCGTTCATATTAGCTATATTGCAGGCTCCAGAGCTAAATAATTTTGCGTTTAAGAAATTCAGCAATTCTTATAAAACTCATCTTACAGCTTGATGTGTTTATATTCTCCATAAGTGAAAATTAGGCTTCGTTGTAGAAATAAAAGTTTGATGATCATTTAAACTCAAATACACTCACGGACAATGAAAGTTGCGCCCAGGAAGAAAACATGGTACAACCGCGTAATGATGTAAATAGCTAGAGGGCGAACTAGTATGCAAATGATCCCAGTCTGGTGTGATTGCGCATGATCGTAGATCCGTGAGTGGCGCTGCAAGCACGAGCCAGCGGTCTTATAAACCGGCGTGCAGTCGACGCCCCATCAATGCGAGAAACTTCGGCCGACGAAAGCACGAGTACGGAGTGAAAAGAATGGTGGGTAGACACCAGAAACTTCGATATACGCAACTGACGGACTTCGGAGGCCTGATCATCGGGCTGAACACCGCAGGGTGGTTAGCGCGCCGGATAGTCCGTCAGGTGGATTGTTCGGACTACACCTTCCGATGGTGTTGGGAGCACTGGTTACGCGACGCCACCCAGATGCGGAAGGCAGGCTCTGGACAGACCAGGCATACCACGAGTAGAGAGGATCGAGTGATCGTGCGGCAGGCAAGTATAGAGTCCAAGGCGACCTGATCCAAGGTACAAGCACACGTAGCGAGTCCTGTGTGCCCACGATGTATATCTAGACGCCTGAAGGAAGCGAATTTGTGATCCAAGCGTCCCTTACGTATGTTTCCATTAACACGGGAACATCGGGGCCTCCGGTTGCAGTGATGCCGGACCAGAGCAACTTGGAACGCCACAGATTGGCGATGTGTGGCCTTTAGCGATGAGTGCCGCTTCGTTTTGGGGACCGATGATCAGCCTGTCCGGTTGTGGAGGTCCCCTGTGCAACACCACAAGACCAACCTCGTTATCTTTCTTCTTGTTTCTTCTTCTTTGGTAGGGGATGTTCCGACAAAGGATGATGATTGGCTAAAAAATTTTGAGGATACTAGGATTAAACTTGAACATTCTTGTTCTGTTTCGGAACAAAGTGGTAATATTATGGCTAGTAATTGTGACAAGGTCCGAGAAGTATATACGGGACTGGATTTGTCTTGTAATAAGATAGAGGATTCCCGTGTTGCTTTAATAGCCGTTGAACAACAAATTGAAACTAGGTGTCGGCATCTTCAGGATTTGATTAGTGATTTTAAAACAAACCTTGAAAGTTTTGAGGAAAGTGTTGAGGAACATTTACCTACTTCTCCCCCCCCCCTTTAAATAGAGGGGATCGCACCCTTCTGGTGAGACCCATTGCTTCGCATTCAACCAAGGAGACTTTGAACTTTATTTTTTCTGGAATTTCCTTGAAGGATACTTATCTTAGTGTTGAGAAGTATTTTGGAGTTGCTAGGGGAGGAGTTGTATTTGCACTGTCCGATAATATTTTTGTGAAGTCGTTTAGGGGACGTCTGTTCAGTATTAAGGGTTTTTCTGAAAATTTTGTGCTAGAGGTATTTAAACGGAGATGGCCCAAAATCATTGTTTTTGGTATTGATGGAAAACTTGGACAGGAAGAGGTTTTGGATAGGATCTTTTCACAGAATGATGCTTTTGATAGAAGAGAGAATATTCGTATTTGTTATAATATTCGTGCTCGTAAAGGAAAACATTGGGTCTTTGAAGTGACCCCCCATGCTTTTAAGGGTTTGTTTGATTTTCCTCGTCTTTTTTGTTATTTGGAAAGCCATCCTTTTCGTGAATTTAACGAAGTTCTTCTTTGCACTGGTTGTGGTAGATTGGGCCACACTAAGAAAAGGCGTGATGTACCTTCCCTTTGTTTGAAATGCTGTGGGTTCCATGCAGAGGGTCATTGTTGTGGAGTGAATAAGTGTATTAATTGTTCAGAAGCTAATGCTAGGTACCGGTTAAATCTTGATGAGTCACATTCATGTTTGTCGAGGGATTGTCCTAGGTTTTTAAGGATTAAAGAGATATCTAAAAATTTATTGATTATGATAGTAAGTCTTAGGTTTATTGGGTATTGGGGCCTTAGTGTATGTTGGTCTTTATTGGGGTCCTTTCTTGGTTCTGTTGTGTTATTTTCTCTTTGAGGGCCTTTGGATCACGGGCTTTTGGACAATGTTTGGTATTTTGTTTTAGTATTTTAAATTGATATTGATATTGTTTGATACTGGTATGTAGATGATTGATATTGGTATTGGTAGGTGTTTTAGATTATGGGAAATATAGGTGTTTTTGGATAGTGCTTCATACCTTTATTGGTGCTTCTTGTTATGTGGTAGTCATTTGTATAGATTGGCTTTGTATTTCAGGGTTTTGGTTATTGGTAAATTGCATGGTATTTTGATACCTAGTTCGGTATTAGTGTATGATTTTATGTATTGGTGAGATTGGTATTTAACTAGATATTATTGTTTAAAAATGCCTATGATTGGATTATATTTTGATTTATAAAGCTTGGTTATTTGCTTTTGTATGTTTGGGTTACATTGCCAGGGGCCTGTTTCGGCGGTGAACTTTGGAACTTGTGAAGTTCGCCTTTTTGAATTTTGGAGCAACTGATTGCATTTTTCTTGTTGGTATTTTGGCCAACTTATTTTGCATTGTATTATCTTTGATTATTTAAAGGTTATTATAAATCTGTTTTGATTTTTCCCGCAGAATATGCGGATAGTTTGTAGGCCTGTGTAACCGCCGTGGCCGGGCCCCCTTTTTGAGAAAAATAAATCCCTTGGTGCCTGTGGTTAAATGCGCGCCGCTTGGGGTAGTCGGCGGCTTCCCTTGTCCGCTGGGCTTGGGTTGCCCGTTGGCTCTTCTTTTTGCTAGGGGTCGACATCTTTTCCAGGCTCGAGATTTAAGTTGCTCGGCCTCTTTTTGGTGAGCCCTCGGGTCTGGGCCGCGGTAACCTCGTTATCGAACTCCACACCAGCCCGACTGCATAATGGGCTGATCAGCCATAACCTAAGACAGTCGATCCGCTCTAGTAGTGGTACCTGGAACATTGACGGGCCAGCGGTACGTGGATGAGATTCTACGACCCCATGTGCTTCCATTCGTTGCTGGGATTTCAGGTGCACAATTCCAGCAGGATAATACACGGCTCGAGTCGCCCAAGCCTGCCTGTGTCATGTCCAGACACTTCCATGGCTTGCCTGCTCCCCAGACCTGTCCCCTATCGAGCACGTGTGGGACTAGATGAAACGCCAGCTGTCTCGTTGCCGCAATCTTCGGGATTTGGAACGCAACGTTCAACAGGTGTAGACTCGTCTGCCGCAGGACAACATCAGGAGTCTGTTCGACACCATGCCGGACCGTACTGCTGCTTGCATCGCTGAACGAGCGGTGCGACGCGCTATTGAGGATGACCGGACTGTGTACCACAGCTCCATCTGTATATGTTCTCTCTCTGCTGCGCTCGTGTATATCATTCATCTGTATCCTTCCAGCAATAAAATTTCAGGTCCATCCTGTGCTTCCTTCTTGGTATTCATTGTTCGTGAGTGTATATTGAAATTGCGTTGTTTTAGAATATAGATGCGCAAAAATTAAGCAAAAAATAATGCGGTTTTAGGACGGATACAATACTAAATATAAATTAAAAAGAACTTTAAAAATCACGATTTTGACACAAGATGGATACCATATTTTATTTTGAAATGGGTCACGCGATCTCTTCATATAATATGGGTGTAATTATTATTAGAAAATACTGAATATATTTTGCAGAAATTTTTTTGATATTTTTATAGGATAATTTGAATATTTCCTACAACTTTCGAACCAATTTGTGAATTTTAAATTCGTTTAAAAAATATTTGAAAAATTAGATCCCATAGAGTTCAATGTACGCCATTTCTTCAACCCGGGTTCAATCCAAAACTCATTGGCTGATATTATTCATTTATATTCCCATATGTCCCACAGACCGTGTGAACAACATACTAAAATTTCATTTTGATAAAATCATTTTTACGGCAGTGGTCGTGCGAACGGACAGACAGAATGAACAAAGTCATAAACACTTTTCAACTATGCTGTAAAGTGTTAAAAATTACATTGCGGCTATTTCTCACTACAAAACAACTGTTTCACCAACTGGTTGAAAACAACTGATTGAAGCTATTGAGTGTCTTGATTACTGGGCCATAAATAACCCCTTTTATGCAATATTACGCCAAATTTTGTCCTATACCGCCATGTTATGTGTCTTATGCTGCCATGTAAAGAAAATATAAAATTTCGAAGTTTTCACTGGAATTTCAAAACATTCTACCCAGTTCTAGATTTTTCGTTAGCAGGCACGAATAAAAGTAATGTTTGTGGCAGATATCATGTACACAAAAAGTTGACTATTAAAATAAGAAAATTATGGAGCCTTTTTTATAATGTGTCAAGTGCTGTGACACTTCGTTTTTGATGAGACTGTTGAAAGTTTTGATACTTTTTATCAACGTCTGCCGTACAGCTATACGACTTTCAGAAAAACCGGAAAAGCCAGTTCATGCAGAAACTAGCTATGTGCCACTATATCTTCAACTTCCGTGGGCACCGACAAAGTCAGTCTCACCACGCAGCCAACTTCAAAATTCATGAAGTTTGTACTACGCAAATTTGCAGTAGCTCAGTTCATACTCTCAAAAATCGCTAAAAAGTGTAAGTTCTCAAAAGATAGGAATATACCACTAGCGCAGTTAGCAATATTCGTAGATGTGTTCTGAGTTTAACACTCTTTAGTACGAAATAGCTGATGTCTGCCGAAGCAATATAGAAACTTGCTATAAGCCACTATATTTTTGACTGACGATACCATTGTGGGGACCACCAAGTCAGTTTTACCATACAGGCGACTATCTTCCCGACCGTCCAATTAGTTGCTCATGTCCACTGGATGAGTCGGACGGTCTGGGTCTTCAACACAGCCGACTATAAATTCACGAAGTTTAAACTACACAATGCTGCAATGGCTAAGTTCTTAGAGAAACAAGATATGTGCAACTATATTTTATACTTCTATGAGTACCGACAAAATTAGTCTCCCCACGTAGCGAACTTCAAAATTCATGAAGTTTGAACTGCGCAATGCTGCAATAACTAAGTTTATACAGAAACTAATTATCTCAAACTATATTTTCAAATTTTGTAAGCACTGACAAAGTCCGACTCACCACGCTGCTAAAATTCATGAAGTTGTAAAGAACTTGCTGCCCCAGCCGGGAGCCGAACCCTGGATCCTCGAACTGGTCAGCCGATGCCCTACCGTTGAGCTACTGGGACGAAACTACAAGTTCTTATCAAAGTAGACTCTGCATTCTCCACCCTCTTATGTCAGATTGACGGGCAACTGACAATCTGACTGACCACCTTTTGCTATTTTTACCTCAGGTTAGCCTCCTGCTACTACTATTTTTACCCAGGTTAGTATCCTTTGTGGCCCTTATCTTCTCAATTTGAAATCGGCGCTCAATCATCCAGAGATCACTGAATCCGTACTAGTCGTACTAGGGTCACTTTCAGACCTCCGAGATTTTTACATCACAAACCTACCCGCCATTGTAAAGAACTTTGCTGCCCCAACCGGGAATCGAACCCTGGATCTTCGAACTGGCCAGCCGGCGCTCTACCGTTGAGCTAGTGGGATGACATTGCAAGCTCTTTTATCAAACTAGACTCTGCAAAGTTCGCTGCAATAGCTAAGCTGCAATAGCTAAGTTCATATAGAAACTAGCTGTGTTCAACTCTATTTTCAATATCTGTAAATATTGGCAGAGTAAGCCTTATCGCACAGCTAACTTTAGAATCCACGAAGTTTAAACGGCGCAGTATCCAAGTTCATCCTCACAATAATTACTACATAGGCCAAGTTCTCAAAAAATAGGAATCCATCTTTGGCGTAGTAACCAGCATCCATTAACTTGTTTTGAATTTCTTAGCATTCTTCAGTACGGAATAGCTGATGTCTGCAATATCAATGGACACTAGCTATGTACCACTATATTTTCATTCTGTGGGCATAATCAGTCACACGACAAAGTCAGTCTCACCATGCAACTAACTATATTTTGAATTTCTGTGGGCATATGCATAGATATGCACAGCTAGTGGCATATTTAGGGGCACTCCTAGGTTGAAGCTCCCATTGCCCGAAATTTTTGTCACTCCTTATGTACCAACTGTGTGTGGTCTAATTTCATAAATAAGATAATTAGATTAAAGAATTGGGTATTTTTCATATTTCTCAACTCGGTATTCATAAATTTAATCCAAATACATAAATTTAGCATTTATTTTATTTTCTTAATTGAACTCTGAAAACTGAGCGGTGACAGTCCCTTTTGCCTAGAAAGTTAGGGAGGAAGTGGCCTCCATCCTCTTAATTTTTGCGATAAGGTAATGGCTCGGTGTTGGCAACAGTGAATCAGAGATGGCACATGTAAACGTCGCGGAGGCTCAGGACGCCCAAGACAGACAACTGCTCAAGAGGATCGAGCATACAGGCGAGGAGCCACATCCACACCGATGGCGTTGCTATTAGCCATTTTGAAATTTTGCCATCCTCCATGCAGCTTGTATCCAGATATACTATTCGGAGACGACTGATGATCACCGCAAACGTATGTGGGGGAGGATTGTCTAACGTTTTGATTTCGCATTTGTTATCGAGTGGCATACGGACATGACGCATGGTGTGATAGTCTGGGGAGCTATCTCGTGGGCAGCAGATCTCCTCTAATTGTGCTGCAAGCCAATCTGACGGCTCGCGTGCACGTCAACTTATTTTGCAGAATATTGTTCTGCCTATGCTGTCAAGTTATCCAGGTTCCATTTACCAACAAGACAATGCTAGACTCCATACTGCCAGACTTTTCAAACAATGTCCATGGCCATCCAGGTCCCCAGACTTATCGTCTGGGACATACTGGGACGGCCATTGCAGCTTTCTCAGAGTACCACCAAATTAACTGACCAGTTGCAACATTTGGGGCAAAACCTTCCGTAGAGGGACATAAGCAATTTATTTTACTGTATTCCACGCCGAATATAGACTTGCACAGCTACCGGGGAAGGATTTACCACTTACTAAAATGTCACCTTCTTGTTCCCACCATTTCTTAATAAAACGTTTTTTGCTTTCAAATTCTAATCATTTGCATATCTCTTCAAACGATACATATATGCTGTGTTTCTAGGCTGTAGTTCAATTTCTTATGGGTGCATATATTTTTTAACAAAGTGTATAAGTTAATTTCGTACTTCAAAATAATGTTGCATGTTGTCATCCAAAAAATTGCCAGATGTCAATGTACGTTAAAAAAAACATCAGACAGTCCATTTATGTGATAATTCCGCGACAACATCACATATTTTTTATTTTTTTTATCTATGTCTTTCTCAGAATGTTCTCTATTGATTTGCAAAAAATAATCAAGATCTGCAGAGACATATTTCAGAAAAAGAACGTCAAACATTTACGCATAAGCATCGGCTGTAAAGAAGCCAAGCTCGCTTCATCCCCAATTACATGTAAAACGGCAATTTTTGTAACACATTTTAGCATAATTCTGATTTTACATTTTGTTGATTTAAAAAAACATTCTTTAAAAATTGAAGGTGCTTCCCTCGTTTGAGCTCCTCTCATTTGAACTCCCCTATAATTAATAGGCTTCTGATATTTATGGATCAGAAAAATCATATTAAATTTTATTCGATTTGCCCAATTTGTTTGAGAGCTAGCTCTTTGTTTATAAAAACACCCATTTATTTGGGTTTAAAATTATTTACAAAACATTCACTCATTTGATAAAAGTTAATTTAATTAATTTTTTAGGAATGTTTATATTTTAGATGAAAAATATTGAATATCTCGAGAAAGGTTCATGTTAGTCCCTTATAAATGATGAAATTTGCCTTCAAATAAATAATTGCATATTAAGTAAATGGAAAATTTTGTAGCCCTTTAAATGCAGTTATGCTTTTATACTTTTTTAACACTTTACAACAAAGTTGAAAAGTGTTTATGACTTTGTTCATTCTGTCTGTGTGTCAGTCTGTCTGTCCGTTAGCACGATAACTGCCGTAAAAATGACTTAATCAAAATGAAATTTTAGTATGTTGTTCAGACGGTCTGTAGGACCTATGGGAATATAAATGAAAAATATCACCCAATTAGTTTTGGATTGAACCCGGGTTGAAAAAATGAAATACATTGAGCCCTATGGGGCCTAATTTTTCAAACATTTTTTAAGCGGATTTAAAATTCACAAATTGCTTCGAAAATTTTAGGTAATAGTCAAATTGTTCCATAAAATATATAAAAAAAAATTCAGCGAAATATATTCAGTAGTTTTTTAAATAAAAATTAAAATAATAATTACACCTCTTATATGAAACGATCACGTGACCACGATATGAAACGATCACATGACCCACTTCAAAATGATATATGGCATCCATCTTGTTTCAAAATCGTGATTTTTTAAAGTTCTTTTTAATTCATATTGAGTGTTGTATCCGTCCTAAAACTACTTTACTTTTGCTTAAATTCTGTGCATCTACATACTAAAACAACACAATGACAATATATTTGAGTTTAAATTCTCATTCAAATTTGATTATTTCTACAACTAAGCCTATTTTTCACCTATGTAAAATGTAAACAGCAAAATATGTAGAATGAGTTGTATTAGAATTACTGTATTTCTTTAACACAAAATAATTCAGTCCATGGAGTCTGCATGGCTGATGTGAATGAAATATTAATTGATTTTATAAACAGAAGGACGATTTTTTTCGATGAAGTTTTAAGCATAGAGTTTATGAATTGTAGCTCCATGGTCTTAATTTTTAAATAAAATAAATTATTATAGTATTGTGATGAATGAAATGAATGAAATCCTGCTTTTATGGAGAGATTCAGGCGTGTTATTTTTTCTATGACGTCATTTGAATTTATTTCAGTTGTTTTCGATGAAGTTTTCAAATATAATAAATTATCGTAGTATTATGATAGTTTTAAAAATATTACCGTGGAATGTATTGCATTTTAGAGATATTTAAACCAGGCAATTTATATTTCAATGCCGTCATTTGAATGAAGTTCATTTTTTTCAATGAAGGTTTAAGTTTTCAAATATAATAAATCAATGTAGTATTGTGATAAGTTTTAAAATATTACCGAGGAATGTATTGCATTTTCGACTTTTTTAAATAAAATTGCATTGAAGTTGGAAAGTGTTTCATAATCAATGCTTTAAGTATGATTGATCTTTCTTGTTTCGATTTAAAATAATTTAATAAATTAATATTCAATAAGATCAAAGCAATGTGTATACAAGAAACTAGCGCATACTTCCTTAATCAAAAGTGAGCAGCCACGAGTTTCACATCATTGTTTGACTGATATACCAGACTACATAACATAATGCCAAAAGTAAAAATGAGGTTACTGAAATGAAAATTAAAAACTTTTCCAATTTAAAATCAAAATTTATATCAACTGATTGAATTACTCCAATTTACAAGAATAGAAAAAAAGGATTTCTCAATATATTAATCAAGAAATTCTGCATCAATGTATGAGAAAAAAAAATCGTTTCTTAAAAATTGCAAACGCTATAAAAACTTCTCGATGCAAGAGTTACTGTTATATAAAAGATATCAGTTCCTTTTGAATAATAAAAAAAAATGCATGAAAATATTGTTTTAGTAGGAATTTTGAAAACATTAATATTTTAATAATTGTTTACAGTTTTCGAAAACAGTTTAAACAAGAAAGATCAATCATGCATAAAGCATTGATTATGAAACATTTTTCAACTGAAATGCAAATTTATTTAAACGTCTCTAAAATACGATACATTCAGCGGTGATATTTTTAAAATTATCACAATACTACAATAATATATTTTACTTAAAATCGTAAAACCATGTAGGTAAAATTACTTTCTAACTCCATGCTTCAAACTTCATCAAAAAAGCAATGATATGGAATCGTCTGCTTCTCTATGTAAAATCAATGAATGTTTCATTTATATCAGCTATATTGCAGACTCCAGAGCGAAATAATTTTTCGTTAAAGAAATTCAGCAATTCTTATACAACTCATCTTGCAACTTGATGTGTTTACATTCCCTATACGTGAAAGTTAGGCTTCGTTGTAGAAATGATTAAATTTTGATGATCATTTAAATTCTAATAATTGTAATTGCGTTGGCGTAGTATGTTAAATAAAAAATAAAGCGGTTTTAGGACGGATGCAACACTAAATATAAATTAAAAGAACTTTAAAAATCACGATTTTGACGCAAGATGGATGCCATATTTTATTTTGAAATGGGTCCCACGATCTTTCCATATAATATGGGTGCAATTTTTACTTTTATTTTTATTTAAAAAACTACCGAACAGATTTTGCTGAATTTTTTTAAATATTTTATAGAATAATTTCAATATTTCCTAAATTTTCGAAGCAATTTATGAATTTTAAATTTGCTTAAAAAATGCTCGAAATATTAGGTCCCACAGAGTTCAATGTATTTCATTTTTTCAACCCGTGTTCAATTCTAAACTAATTGGGTGATATTATTCATTTACATTCCCATATGTCTCACAGACCGTCTCAACAACATACTAAAATTTCATTTTGATAAAGTCATTTTTACGGCAGTTATCGTGCGAGCAGACAGACAGACAGACAGAATAAACACTTCTCAACTATGTTGTAAATTATTAAAAACTGTGGATTTTGTCCTAATTTAACCATTTTGAAAATCAAATGGTCTCTGTGTATAGATTGAAAAAATTGTCTCAGATTTTATTTTATTATCTCAAAAGATATTATCTATGTATATACATACACACTGTCATCATCATCATAGAGAAATGGATGATTCCCGTTAAGTGGTGTTTTAAATGTATGACATTCCGAGAACATATTTTTGACCCCATCGCAACTCTTTCCTTTTACGTGAATTTTGTATCGTAGAAAAGTAATTATATAACTGAACAAAATAAATACAGAAATCATTTGAAACATAAGCTTGAAGCCGATTTATAATCTTTAAAGAGTCATAGGTCTGTTAAACCCTAAAAAAATTGATAATGTTTTTCAAAAAGATCTAGAAAATATAAATTTTTTAAACATTTTAAAACAACCATAATGAAAAATTTCTTATATTTACTTGAATTATAGTCCAAAATGTCTCAGGTCAAACATGGTAAAATTTATTAAGAAATAACTTAATACATCTACCCGTTTCAAGACCTCTGGAATACGAAAAAACCATTTTTAGCGTGACGTCTCTGTGTGTGTCTGTGTGTCTGTCTGTCTGTGCAGATTTTGTATCCACTCTAACTAAAAAATTAATACACCGACTTTCACAGAATTTTGTAGGTAAGTCACTTGTAGGCGAGTCTGGTGCTGATTAGTTTTGGGTACGATTCGGGATAAAAGAACCCGCCTTTTTTTGCGAAATGGCCCGCAAAAGTTTGTATTCACTCTAGCTGGAAATCTAATGGACCGAATTTCACAAAATTTGGTAGATGAGTCACGTATAGGTCACCCTGGTGCTGATTAGATTTTGGTATGATTCAGAAAAAAATAACCTGCCTTTTTTTGCAGAATGGACCGCAAAAATTATCAAAATCTAAACTAAAAAGCTATATATGCTCAAATATATCCGTTAAATACTTGTTTAATACGTAATTTTTAACGAAAAAAAGAATAAGACCAACCCCATTACACTAAGACTAGCCGTTCTCGAGATATTTTAGTTTTTCGTATTTTCTCTACGACACCTTTGAAAATAAATCCGGTTATCAAATTGGAACGGAAGTTGAAATAAAAGTGAATTATATTTAATTGGAATAAAGAGAACGTGGATATAAGTCTGCAGGGAAAGTAATGTGCTGCCCACATCAGATTTTTACTTTACCTGCAATACATGGAAATGTATAGGGAAAGTATTGGAATCATACCGAAAATCACAACTCGAGTTTTCGACGGATCTACACGTTTTGGGACCGCTAGAATACGAAAAAACTATTTTTAGCGTGACGTCTGTGTGTGTGTGTCTGTCTGTGTGTCTGTGTGCCTGTGCAGATTTTGTATCCACTCTAACTAAAAATCTAATTGACCGATTTTCATAAAATTTGGTGGGTAAGTCACTTGTGGGCGAATCTGGTGCTGATTAGTTTTGGGTACGATTCGGGATAAAAGAACCCGCCTTTTTTGGCGAAATGGCCCGCAAAAGTTTGTATTCACTCTAGCTGGAAATCTAATGGACCGAATTTCACAAAATTTGGTAGATAACTCGCTTGTGGGTCATTCTGGTGCTGATGAGATTTTGGTAAGATTCGGAAAAAAATAACCTGCATTTTTTTTGCAAAATGACCCGCATAAATCGACAAAATCTAAAATAAAAAACTACGTATGCTGAAATATATCCATTAAACGCTTGTTTTATACGTAATTTTTAACGAAGAAAAGAATAAGATCAGCCCTATTACACTGGGACTAGCCGTTCTCGAGATATTTTAGTTTTTTCCTTTTTTCTCTATGCCAGATTTGAAAATGAATCCATTTACCAAATGAGAACGAAAATTGAATTAATAGTGAATTAAATTTAATTAAAATAAAGAGAATGTGTATATAAATCTGCAGGGAAAGTCATGTGCTGCTCACAGCAGATTTTTACTTTCCCTGCAATACATGGTAATGTATAGGGAAAGTATTGGAATCATGCCGAAAATAGCAACTAGAGTTTTCGACGGATCTACACGTTTCGAGACCTCTAGAATACGAAGAAACCATTTTTAGAGTGACGTATATGTGTGTGTATGTGTGTCTGTTTGTGTGTCTGTCTATGCAGATTTTGTATCCACTCTAACTAAAAAACTAATTGACCGAATTTCATAAAATTTGGTAAGTAAGTCACTTGTGGGCGAATCTGGTGCTGATTAGTTTTGGGTACGATTCGGGATAAAAAAACCCGCATTTTTTTGCGAAATGGCCCGCAAAAGCTTGTATCCACTTTAGCTGAAAAACTAATGGACCGAATTAAACAATATTTGGTAGGTAAGTCACTTGTAAAACACCCTGGTGCTAATTAGATTTTGGTATGATTCAGAAAAAAATAACCTGCCTTTTTTGCAGAATGGCCCGCAAAAATCTCCAAAATCTAAAATAAAAATCTACGTATGCTCAAACATATCCATGAAATACTTTTTGATACGTAATGTTTAACGAAGAAAAGAATAAGACCAACCCCATTACACTAGGACTAGCCGTTCTCGAGATATTTTAGTTTTTTCGTATTTTCTCTACGCCACCTTTGAAAGGAAGTCCAGTTATCAAATAGCACGAAAATGGAATTAAAAGTGAATTAAATATAATTAAAATAAAGAGAACGTGAATATAAGTCTGCAGTGAAAGTCATGTGCTGCCTACATCAGATTTTTTTTGTTTGACCCATAGTTTTGAACTTTTTATAAAAATGTTTCATTTATAATTTTTAAAAATATTATACATTGAAAGAATGTATAGATTCATCATTAGAAACAAAATTGTCATTTTAAAATGTATACTGCATAAGATATAAAATGTTGCATATTATATATATATATATATATATTATAAGATATAATCTATCTAATTCTTCAGAAACATACATTTTTGCGTTTGCTTCTACAAGACACCTGGACTTGAAAACCAGTTTTGAAGAAGTGAACATATCCTGATTTACGCCTAGAGCCTTGTCCACGTGTATGGGGTTTGTGCTTGGATTTCGTCTGTTTTTATTTTATCGATTCCATACCTTTGTTTTCTGATACTTTTCTTTGACTTGTTGATTCGAAATTTGTATTTTTTTTCCATTTGCTTGAAGTTACAGCTTCTCGCTTTTCTTTCATTGGATCTTCAAACTTTTTTTTTAATATATATATATATTATATCCCTAAGTTAAATGTTGATTTTTTTTCGCTTTTTAATATTTTAAGAATCCTATGACCCTTTAACTTCTCAAAAATTTTAATACGGTTGCTAACAATATACCCAGCTTTTAAATATAGTTTCGACCGTCTACAGATATGCACTTAGTCCTTAACTTTTACTTTAAGTCTATATAATTACAATTGATCAGATTATGTGAACAAAATACTTATTTGATCTGCGATTATTGACTAAGTCGAGTGGTTTGCGCCTGGGTTTTCAATTAGCGCAAGATGCAAGAATTTGACGTTCACAATGGCAACAGGTGTCCAGTGTTTCTAAAGTGCATTACTCTAAAGAGAACAGATGATTTCTTCCAAAGCATTGCGTTTCGGAGCTTATATATTTTTAAAATACATGATTTGTTACTTTAATTTTCCAAATATAATCGCATTTTAATAAGCCATCTACTAATGTCTTACAGAAATAAAATATTAATAAGTTATTTGAAAATTATACCTGTTATGTGTTTTGTGCAAAAATATTAATCCGACTTTGGTGAATTTGCCGTTAAAAGCTGAGATTTAGTTCTGTCAAACTCTAAATGAAAGAAGCGAAAGTGAAATTGTCAGAAGCAGATGCTTTAGGCAAAGCCTGTGTTTGTAGAGTACAGTGCAAATGCCAGCTTTATCCCGAGGGTAAGCTACTTCTGCGTCGGTCCGAAGAGTGGATATTATTACGTCGATCGATAACAAACTGAATAAGAAACTTAGTGTTTCGCAACTATTGCTTTTGCATTTCTTTTTAAATTTTTGACTATTGCGAACATATAACGAGTTGCAATTGGAGATATTCAGTCGTCTCAGTAAAATAGATACATCAGCGATATGCTAAATAGTTTTTCAATGTAAGAATTAGCTATTGTACAGACTTGGAATTTTCTTGCTACTCACTTATTAATTACTAGAGCGAATTACCTGGCATTGCACCTGGATCCTCAATAAGCACCCAGTATTTAAATAATACAGTTAAAATAACACAACTCAATTTCCAATCCCCTTGTTTTGAACTAAAATCGTATTCCGAGCTTCGTTTTTTCAATGCCTAATCATGCAACTTATACAATGCAGGTGTGATAAATCACTAAATAAGCGCTCGATTGCGGTTCTATTGCAGAACGATGCAATGAAAATGCAAGTCGCTGAAGTCACAAACGTTCTGAAGTGTATCCCCAAAGTAAAATAAAACAAGTCGCCAAGTTGGCGACATTCCACCAAATTCGTCACCAAAATCTCACCAAGCGTTATGAATGGAGAAATAAGTTATTCTTACAGCAGGTAAATGACTATTGGCGTTCAAATACATAAGTATTACTCAAAGTACCTTTTTTCATGAATGGAACGAGCTAGATCCACGAGAATGATGTCACCGAATTTATCGCATGATATTACATATGAAAAGTGAACATGTTTCTCAATAAATAATACTTTTTTTTATTTTACATGATTTTTTGATAATTTTTTGAAAAATGTGCAATATCTCGAGAACGGTTCATGATAGTGATCTAAAATTTATGTCAATCGTTTTCTAATGAAAAATTACATGAGAAATGTCTATTTGCGTAACTTTATTAAAGGTTTTAATTTTTTTCAAAATTTCACTCGAAAATTTAGGCTTCCAGTATTCACGGATTGTGATTTTTGTACCAAATTTCATTCGAATCTGTCCATTCAGTTATCGTCTCCACAGACTCACTGACACACACACACACACATATCACCTCAAAAATGTTCGATTCGTGATCAGGGATGCTTGAAACGTGCTCTCCCGTCGAAAACTCGAATTCGAATGTTCGACCCCGTCACGATACTTTCCTTATACATTATTGTATATAAGGAAAGTAAAAATATTATTGCTATATCAGCGAATTTTCACCTAATTTAAATCAAATTTATGCTCAATTCTTACAGTGATAATGCACTACCAAATTAAAAATATAGTACGAACTCTTTTAAATTAGCAAGGTTAGAAAACTACTGAATCAAATGCACTTAGTTTGAAAGCAGCTGGTTTTTTTTTTGTCGACATGAAATTAATCAAAACACCTGCTTTCACATATCGTCTGAGGCGGCAAGGAATGACGATGTTTGATTTGACAAAAGTGTGGAAAATGGACATTTTTGACCTTAAAAGTTTGTAATGGCTCGCCCAAAGGCTTAGTAACCAATTGTACAGACAGGAAAGAGTCAATATTACATCGCTTAACATTGAAAGCAGGAGAGACCTACAAATCAATAGTCAAATCTTATGCCAATTTCACTAATTTGAAGTACGGCAAATACGCTATTGTTTTTCAAGACTATGACGATAATATCCCATCAATAAAAGTTTGTGCACATCGCAGAAGGGGTATGAACTCCAACCTGACGTCAACAGTGAACTTTTCACCTTAAACTATTTTCATGAGTAAAAAATAAAGGTTTCTTTTAAACGTTTCCAATAGATCTAGAATGATCCATCTTATTGGTGATCATTTTGAGAAGTAAGGCTGCAAAGTAGTATACACAAAAGGTGACACTGACATTCAAATTGCACAAGAAGGTGTGATGTCTTCAAAAACAATGAATACAGTAGTAGTGGGAGAAGACTCATATTCGTTAATCCTGTTGCTGAATCATTCATCAGTCTGTCTTTTGTCGCTGCAATTTCAGAGTGACATTCAACGTTGAAATTCACTCTTTTCAACCTATAATGACACACATTAGGTCAAAATCTATATCTATTTTTCCTACATGCTTTCAGGATACGACTCCACTTCACTTATTTATAGCAAGATCGAGTCATTCAAAAAGCTTATAACCTGTGATGACCTGCAGAAAGTGCAAATATTTTTGTCAGCCAACAGGACGCAAACATATGTAGAACAAGCTGGGAAAAAAGCAGTATTTATACTATACGGGAGCAGAAAAGATACACTACAATCACTGCAGCATGGAGCCTTCAAGAAAAATACCTCTGTGAAGTCAAAGGAACTACCACCAACTGAATCTCCAGTAAAGTAACATGTTTTTCGGAGTTATTTACAAATTCAGCAGTAGATGGCGAGCTTAATACAGAAGATACTTGATCTTGGGGATAGTTGGATTAAAATAATGAGTTAAGTCCTTAAACTTTGTGATTTGCTCCCAGCGCCAAATTCATTATGATCATTCATTCGATGTAATTGTCTAAAGGGCTAGGACAACATGAACTGCAGCTGCAGGAAAGAGGTGTAGCCATGTATTGATATCTCTGGACTGTGCCAATAAAACGAGATGTGAAAATGTTTACTAAGATTTCTACGAGTGCAATTCAGATCACAATGACACTGATTAAAAGAGTAAATTGAACATTTCTATAGAATCTGAAAATATATATATTTCTAGTAGTATTCGTAGTTTTCTTCATCATTATTGTATCACTTTTTATTTTTCCATTTTATTTTATTATGAGCAGTATGCCCGTTCTTTGTACGGAAAATGCTATATAAAGAAACTTAACAATCATGTGCAAATTCCTATAGTATTCTAAATGAGATTGTTATCCAAAACATTCTATTAAAATATTTAAATCAATGCTCCTGAAAAACAGTTTAATAATCTCTGTTCTGGCTGTACAAGATTATCTTTACAGGACAAACTGAAAAAAAAAACTGACTCTAATCCCGTTTGTAAACAAATTTACAGAAAATATGCCAGTTAATCAATATGTGCCAGTAAATCAATATATAAATGAAAGTTCTTAAATTGTATTAGAAGATATACCAGTGCTACTTATATTTTCGTAGATTAGAAAATTATACCCGTGTATTAGAAGATACAGCCGAACTACAATATCTGGGTTTGAAAATCCTTTTACCAAAATACACTCTGTTGCAAATAAATATATGCACCCATAAGAAATTGAGTTACAGCCGCGAAACTATGCATGTATGTATTGTTTGAGGAGATATTTAAATGATTAGAATTTGAGAGCAAAAAAAAAGTTTTATAAAGAGATGTTGGCAACAACAAGATGCCATTATGGTAATCGGTAAAACCTCCCCGGGCAGCTATACAAGCTGATATTCGGTGCGGCATAGAGTTAATTAAGTTGCTTATGTCCATCTGCGGAAGATTCTACCACAAATGTTGCAACTGGTCAGCTAATTAGTGGTATTTAGTGGCTGCAATTACCATCATATCCCAGACGTGTTCTATTGGTGACTGGTCTGGGGACCTGGGTGGTCCTAAATGTTCGAAAACATTGTTGAGAAAGTCGTTCAGTATGTTGTTGAGCGTTGTCTTGCTGGTAAATGAAATCTGGATGGCTTGACAGCATAGGCA